>CM029678.1:24593585-25143585 GCA_017311315.1 Dendrocalamus latiflorus
AGGCCATGATCAATGCGTAAGCTAGCTTTTCTAGCTCCGTATATCTCGTCTTGGCGCCTTGGAGGGCTTCGGAGAAAAAGTACACGGGTCGCTGTACGGCGCCTTCCTCTGAGACGAGGACGGCACTGACCGCCGTAGCTGATGCGGCTAGATAGAGCAAGAGGGGAGCCTCCGGTGCTGGGGCGACCAGAGTAGGGAGGCTCGCCAGGTGTTTCTTGAGCTCGTTGAAGGCCTCCGCGCAGTCGCTATCCCACCGAAATCCGTCGCACCCGCGGAGTGTTTTGAAGAACGGCAGACCCCGTTCCGCCGCCCTAGACAGGAAGCGGCTTAGGGCCGCCATGCGGCCCGCCAGCCTCTGGACCTCCCTCGTCGTCTTGGGCGGCTCCATGCCCAGGATGGCCTCAACCTTCTCAGGATTCGCCTGGATGCCTCGTCCGGAGACGAGGAAGCCTAGCAGTTTGCCCGCCTGGACGCCGAAGACGCATTTGTCGGGGTTGAGCTTGATGCCGGCCCTCCTGAGGTTGTCGAAGGTCTCCTGGAGGTCCCGGCCGTGTAGAGCGAGCTGCCGGGTTTTGACCACCACGTCATCGACGTAGGCCTCCACATTCCTCCCAAGCTGAGCGGCGAGGGCGAGCGCGACGAGGCGGGTAAACGTGGCGCCCGCATTCTTCAAGCCAAAGGGCATTCTGACGAAACAGAAGGTCCCCATTGGTGTGATGAAACTGGTCTTGTCCTCGTCATCGTTGGCCATGTAAACCTGATGATAGCCGGAGTAAGCATCGAGGAAGCTCATTAGCTCACATCCGACAGTTGCATCGACCAATTGGTCGATGCGTGGCAGGGGGTAGTTGTCCTTTGGGCACGCCTTGTTGAGTGCCGTGAAGTCGATGCACATACGCCAGGCCCCGCTAGCCTTTTTGACTAGCACGGGGTTGGCAAGCCACTCTGGGTGGTGGACCTCATGAATGACCCCGGCCTGGAGAAGCTTTGCTACCTCCGCCTTAGCCGCCTGCTGCCGATCCATGGACATACGGCGGAGCTTCTGCCTGACCGGCTTGGTGTCAGGGCGAACCGCCAAGCGGTGCTCGATTACTGCGCGATCTACGCCCTTTATGTCTTCCGGCGACCACGCAAAGATGTCGGCGTTGTCCTGGAGTACTTGGAGCAGATCTCGCTCCACCTCTGCAGGGAGCCCCTCGCCGATGGACACAAACTGCCCCTCCGTCCGGAGTGGCACCTTCTTGACTCCACCTTCGGGCCGAGGCTTAGGCGTCCACCCCGGAGCGGAGGGGGCGTCATCGGGCGCACCCGATAGGGCATGCACCGGGCGGTGCGGACTCCGGCCGCTGAGTTCGATGCGTCTGGCGAGGTCCTGGTTGCCGAAGACGGTGATCACGCCCTCCGGGCCGGGGAGCTTCATGCATAGGAAGGCGTGGTGCGGGATCGCTTCGAGGGAATTTGTAACATCCCAAAAATTTGCTTTCTGGAAAAGTTTAATTCAAATTAATTATTTTAAAGTATTTGAGTTTTATTTGGATTTGCCCTGAATTTCTGTTTTCGAAAAAACTGGATTTGAAAAGTATTTTAAGTAAAACCTAAAAATATTGTTAAATAAAAAGATATTTTGAATTTCTATAAAAATCCTAATTCAAATTAATTATTTGGAGTTATTTGGCTTTTATTTGGTTTCCTGGATTTTCTGGAGTTTAAAACCTATTTTTGAAAATAAAAAGTATTTCAAGTATGAAAATTAAATACCAACATTAGTTGGAAGTATTTTTATTAAGTCCAAAACTTATCCAGGAACTTCTGTGAATTTTTCTGGAATTTTTGGAATTTATTCCATATTTTTTCTGAGCTTTATTGGATTTTCTGGGCCTTTCTGAAAATCTGAAATCAGAAAATAAATTTAAAATCCCCTCCCTCCTTCTCCGGCCGCCACGTGGATGGCCAGATCTTCTCCACGTCGCCATCATCCGGCCGTCAACCCCATCCCGCCTACTCCCTCCGGATGGCCGCCACGTCGCTCCCCTTCCCCATCCGACCGTCCGCCCGCACCTCTCCTCCGGGCCGCCCAATTCCCCCTGGGCCACGCGGCGCCATCTCGACCGCCCACGCCTCCTCTCTTCCCCGCTCCCTCTGCCCGCGGGCCCTGCCCGTCAGTCGCTCCGCGCCCCTCCCTCGCTGCGCACCCGGGCCCGCCCGTCAGGGCCTCCGACTTCCCCGCGCGGTCATCTCCTACCCCGCGCCGCCGCCGCCCGCAACCGCTCCTCCGCGCTCCCTCTCTCCCGCGCGACGCTGATCCCTTTCCTTTCTTCCCCCGCAAGCCGCGCCCTTTCCTTCTTCTCCCTCCCCGATTCCCTTCCATCTACAGCGCCGCTTTCCCCTTTTCTCCCCGCAATCGCCGCCACCTCTCCGCCATCTCCGGCGAGGGATCCCGCCCTCCTCCCTCTCTCCGGCCCCTATAAAAGGCGCCCCGAGCTCCGCCTCTCCTCGCTCCACCTCGCTCTGCCCTCGCCCGCTCCTCTCGAGCTCTCCCCTCCCTCCGCTCCGTGCAGCGTCTCCCCGAGCGTCGGCGAAAGCAACGGCGAGCAATCGCCGCCGCCCCCATTGCCTTTGCGCCCCGCCGTCACCTCCCTCGGCTTCCTCGCCTCGCCGCGAAGCCCCTCCGCCTCTCCGCCGTGCTCCCCGGCCACCGGAGCGTCGCCGCGCCGTTGAACCCGAGCCGCACCGCCGTCTTCCTCGCCGCCGGCCCTACTCCGACCACCTCCGGTAACCCCAGCCCCACCGTCGCACTCCCCTCGGCCCCCTCTCTCCATTTCCGCCCTCGCCGTCCTCCGCCGTGGCCTCTGCCGCCGGCGACCCTAGGGGACCGTGCGCTCCCGCCGGTGACCGCGCCACCTCAGCAAGCCCCCGTCTGCGTGGCAGCCACGTCGGTGCCACCCGCGCGCCAGGCTGCCCCGTCAGCGCCACCTCAACCCCCCGCCACCTCAGCGCCTCCCTCACCCGCGGACTCGGTCCACATGGACCGAGGCCCACCCGTCAGCCGGCCCACCTCAGTGCTGAGGTCATGCTGACGCAGTAATCTGGATTTTCAATAGAAAAATAATCCAGCCGAAAAAGGAAATTCAGTGCTGATGCAATAATCCAAATTTCCTTTAGAAAAATAATTCCAGAAAATCAATCTTTTTCATTTTCTCTGAATTTAAACTTCCCAGAGCCCGTTCTTCTTCATCGTAACTCCGTTTGAGCCCATTCAAATTTCTAAATTCATCAAAAATTCCAAACTATCCATTTCTTCCATCCTTTCAAATATTTGAAATTTATTTGATACTTCAAATATTTAAATTTCAAATTCCAATACCTAGTTTAAATTCAAAGACTCAGTTCCATTCCAAATTTTCTGTGCACTTTCCAAATTCAAATTCAAATCTTGCCAAATATCCATAAAATCCATTCTATTTCTCTTGGTCCAAATATTGCCTCAGTAATTTTTTTCCTAACCGATCTTCCAGATATTCGTTCTCCCTCGTGTGAACTCCAAATCCGCTGAATCTTTCTCCTAAATTCATCTAAAATCATAATCTATCCAAATATGGCCTCTATTTGAATTTTTGGTTTTATTTGAATTTTTCTTGTATTTATTTGCTTTGTTTGCTTCGTCTTTTCTCGCGTAGATTCCAATGTTGTCGACGATCCCTCTTCACAGCAACAAGAAGACCCAAAAACCCTGCAAGAAGGCAAGTCTCCTTTGATCATCTTGCAACCTATGATTTCGAAATGTTTTAATTATTTCAAATTATGTGCATTGCTATTTACATAAAAATTTAGTTCAATCTTAAGGTGTTAGTTAAACCAACCTTGTTATACCCTCCATTGAATTTGAATGCCATGTACCATTGTAACCCTAGAAATTTCCCTTGTCTCAGTATTGAGAATATGATAATCATTTGTGAACAATAGTCTGGTAGTATAAGGCTTAGTTATGCTATCTAATACCTTTAGAAAAATCTTGAAAATGGGAAATGATGATTTCTAGAAATACCCTTGTGTTTATAATTGTGGTGGTAATTGGAGTTGCCACTGATCTTTTAAAATAAAATAAAATGTGAAAGTTGGTTTAGATTAGGGTGGATGGTTGGTTTGGGTTGGTGCAGGAAGCACGAGATCTTGTTAAGTGTATGTTCCACCCTAGTCAATTAAGGACCGACGCTTGTGTTTGTCCAGACTGAGCATTAACCGTACAACCACAAGTCTATATGGGTACGACCTAGCTGACTAACTTATGATAGTCTAGTTTAGGTGCCACCAGTGGAAAGTGGGTGCCAGGGATGGACTGGTTATCCACAGTGAGGGACAGGGATTTACTGTACTCATATGGCGCAAGAGGGGGCTTCGGTTCGGGCAGTTAGCCTACCTGCGGTGAAACCTCAGCGGGTGGTATCTAGCTAGATTAGAGTAAGGTAAAGGCTTTGTGATATTTTATCTGGGTCTCATGCCAAAGGAAGCGTGCTGACTTGTAGGATAATTTATCTCTTGTGGGTAAAGTTGTACAACCTCTGCAGAGTGTAAAACTATTCGAATAGCCGTGCCCACGGTCAAGGGCGGGCAAGGAATGCATTCACATGGTAGCTTTCTAGTTTTTGGTTTTAAAATCAAAGTTTTTGTATTCCGAGAGTGGAGGGAACTCTCGGAAGGGAATCCTGGCGGTTGGAGCCAGAGAGGGTGGATGTAACCCGCAATATTAAACTTGTTCAAGTTGTTGAAGCTAGTGTTGGTAGATGGAACCTTCACTAGAAAGTTAATGATAGTTTCTGCTAAAACATTTACTTTATTAAACTGATGCCTCGAAAATAATTAGTAGTAATTGAAATTATAAAATATTGCTTTGTGCAAAAGAACCATATAGCCTTCCTTTGTCAAGCCTTGCATCTATGCATTTTTCCCAAGACTTGCGGAGTACTTTATGTACTCACATGCTACACTTAAAAACAAATCTCAGAGGAAGTTGAAGCTCAAGAAGGCGACTACGACTACTGCTTCGCTTGTGGCTATGACGGATTCTTCCCGGAGGACTAGGTCGCGCTTCCCCAGTCAATTACCTGTGGCGAATTGATGGGTCGTCCTCGAGTTATCTTTGCTTCCGCTTTATTTCTTGTGTGCGAGGTCTTAAACCTCTATTGTAATAATGAGACCTTGTGGTCAGTACACTTGATTATTGTAATAAATCGTTGATGGTGATGTTTTCCATTCTGTTTAACTGTGTGCACTAGCTTTGATCTGGGACTAGTGCTGTAATACACAGAGGGTCCGGGTTTGGAAATCCGGGGGCCCGACAGAATTGATGGCCGGTCGTCCCAATATGGCGTTGTAGGAGTGCGGGATGTCTACGACGTCGAAGATAACGTGCGCGCTTCGGCTGTTCCTCCCTTGGCAGAACGTAACTGGAAGGGACACGTGTCCCATGGCCTCCAGCTGCTGGCCTCCGAAGCCTTGAAGTGGAGCCCCGGACTGCTCCAGGCGGCTTCGGGGGATTCCCATACGCTCAAGGGCCCCTGCGAACAGAATATTCGCAGAGCTTCCCCCGTCGACGAGGACACGCCTGACGTCGTGGCCTGCGATGTGGGCCTGAACGACTAGAGGGTCTTGGTGAGGGAACGCCACGCCCCTGGCGTCATTCAAGGTGAAGGTGATGTTGCAGGGCAGCACCCATGGTGGCGACCGCTCCACGGGGGCCCCTAACAGGGAACCTCCGGTGATGACGCTGACCGTGCGGTGCTGCGTGTCTTCCCTGCCGGAGGCTTGCCGGGGACCACCTTTCGGATACCGCTCATGGACTTCGGCGAGGGGCCGAGGGGACGAGGTTCGAGACTCGGCCATCACCCGTCGCAGCTCTGTGACTGCGGTACATGCCTTCGTGTAATGGTCGCCGTAACCATGCACCTCGCACCACTTGCCGCAGTCCCGAAGCTCTTGCTCCGCGCGAGGTTGCTCGCCACGGCCTGGTCCACAACATGGGGGCCGGTCCTTGAAGGGTGTTCCCGATACCAAGGACATGGCGGACCTTGCGTGGTCTGCGCTGGTGACGCCGGGGCTTGCGCCTGTCCCCTGGCGAGCCTTCCTGCTCCGCAGGGCCGTTGCTTCCTGGACTGGCCTCCCGGGATTGTCGACTGCGGTCCTGCTACGGGGAATCACCATCCACCTCCCCGCATGGTGAGCGCTTCGCTTGGGCGAGGTCAGGGGCGGAGGTGCTGCATCTTCGCGCATCTTCCCCGGCCCGCGCATACCCTTCCATTGTGTCGAAGAGCTTGGCGACCGTCTTGATAGGCTTGCGTGCAGTGTACTCGGCCATCGGGCCCGGACGAAGGCCCTGTATGGCTGCATTGATAACGGTGGTTTCATTGACGTCTTCGACTTGACAACGTATCTTCGCGAAGCGCTTGAAGTAGTCCCGGAGCTTCTCCGAGGGCTTCTGCTTGGCGGCGAAGAGTTGGTCCGCGTCGACCAGCTCGACATAATTTCCTTAAAAGTTGTTGTGAAGGCGGTCGCGGATCTGCGCCCACGCGTAGATGGAGTTCGGCTCTATGGTAAAAAACCAGGAGAGCGCCACTCCTTGCAACGCGAGGGGGAGTCCCTTCGCCTTTGTGGTGTCATCTCCACCCGCGGCCTCGATTGCGGTTTCGTACACGCGCACGAACTCGCGGGGGTCCGTGTCACCTTTGTAGGGCTCGATGACGCTGGGGTATTTGAAGTCTTCGGGCCACGCCGCTTGCTAAAGTCCCGCCGAAAGCGGGGACTCTGGATCGGCGCGCCGCAGCGGGACGCGGCTAGATGTGGGGGCGTCGCGGCTATCCGCCCTTTCCGGCGCGGGCTCTGGCGCGACCACCGGCGCGGCCTGTTGGCTCCGAGCCTCTTGTATGTCTCGGACAGCCCCGCGAAGATCCCCCAGCTCCTGCTAGAACGCTTTGAGGGCCGCCAGCAGGGCGCTTTCCACCGCCTGTGCGGGCGGGGTCGCCGGTACGCCCAACGGACGGATCGGCGCGGGAACGACCGCGTCACGAGCTCCCGAGCTGCCGGTCACTCCGTTGTGGCTACCTCGAACTGCCCAGTCCGCGCTACTGGCGAGGGTTGTGGCGGGGGCGGCGAGGTCGGCTGCCGTCGCGTCGGCGGGGTCGGTCGTCGCGGTGCCGGTGACGGGGTTGGTCGTCGCGGTGCCGGTGACGGGGTTGGTCGTCGCCGCGCGAACGTCGACGTCTTCGGCCACCGCGCCTGCGTCGCCACCCGCGCTCGCCGCTGCCGATGCCGAAGCCCTGGTACTCATGCGACGCTCCGGCCCGGCCGCCTTCTTTCCCTTCGCCGCCGCTGACGAAGCTTTTTTCGGTGCCATCCTTTTTCAGGTTTCGGGCTTACTCCTGTCCTCCCCCACGGACGGCGCCAACTGTTGTGGCTACAGACCAAACAGAGAGAGATGGTAGTGGAGAGTCAGGAGTGAATGATAGTAATGGCTTAGCCCCCTTCCATGGCCTGTGTTCCATACATATATACATGGGGAGTGCTTTTACAATTATACCCTTACATCTGAGTATACCCTTCAGGGGCATCTATGTCATTGCACATGGCCTATTCTGGGCCTTACAACCCTCTACCAGGCCTGCTGGGTTTAGGTGGGGGCCACCCCTACAACACACCATTTTTTCATGTATTGCTTACGTTTGTTATTTACGATGTGAACATTTTAGTAATGTGCAGTGCTACTTGTACTCCTCATTACCTACTCGATGCACGCTCCAAACGAATAGTGAAGTTCAATGATGGCAACTGCACGAAGATTCTCAGTAACATCAAAATATCATTTACCATCGTATGTACCGATCGTTCTACGGTCAATCGTTCCTAAACAAATTTCCAAAATTTTTTACGCACCTACAACATACAATGAACATAAACTTTTATTACAACTCCAGCAGATTTTTCCTAGTTTAAAACTACAAAATTGACAAAATTTAAAACGTTCACAGGGGACTGAGTGCAGTTGCCCAATGGGGGGCGACTGCATGAAAGTCGCCCAATGGGGGGCGACTAGCTGCAGTCGCCCGAGGGTGGGCGACAGGGACTCTATCGGCCCCTGGTTGGGCGATAGGCTCCAGTCGCCCCCCCATTGGGCAACTAGAGCCTATTTTTGTAAAAAAAAAATCGCGGATATATTTCTGTAATTTCGAATAAAAAATGGATTACTCGTACGAAAAATTCAGCTATCATGGGTAAATAAAATCCATGATCCGTGATCCATATCTTTGAAATGTGATCCTTGGAAGCGTATCGTCTTCTAGCGGTAGTCGATCTCCATGATCCGATTGCCTTCTACTTGGATCATCCCGATCAGTGTCACAGTCGTAGCAGTGACTCTACTGAAGTCCACACGTCTAGAGATTAAACGTCGTGTGTTGGTGTACTAGCACCAGTAAACACAAAAAGGGGTTTTGAAAGGAGGCAGTTAGGATTTCGATAGGTGGTTTGATGTCTCTTTTATAGTCCTATTCACCACTTTATATGGAGCCTTCAGCCGGATTATTTACCGAGAAAGAGAAGCTGGCGGAAGCACGCGTTTTTACATATATTGACTTTTTTTAAAAGGGTGGAGTGACTTTTATACTTGCATGTCATGTGGTACAACCAACCTGCAAGTACGTACAAAACATGCGGTCGATCGAGTGGCCTCCGTACATGTACGTATATTATGCGTTACAAACTTGGACGACCTTGGTTATTTGAAGGGTGGCTAAAAATGGAGGATGGCCGGAGAGATATGTGGTGGTGGTTGAAGGCCGCGACGAAGGGCCTTCTTCCCTTTGGACCCCGCAATCCGCCTTCGATCGACCACCCCTTCTCCTTCCCCCTTCACGGCTAGCTGATCATCATCGCAGGGGAAAAAGGAAAAGGTACCTACCTAGCTACGACGTATCATCCGCTAACTGGCTGGATCTTGATCATTCATGCATGAGCTAGCGTTTGTTTCCTCCATCTGTCGATCGGTTTCTTTCTTTCTTGGATTTGCTTCCAATTTCGCATAGTTTCCATGATGCTGATCATTTGCAACATTTGATGTTGGTTTTTGCAGGGGTTCGCACCGCAAGAAGAGAGTAAATAAATGGGATCCACACCAGAGTAAGCTCAAGGGGAAGCTAGAGCTCCATCCTCCCGGCCGGTCTCCACCGGATCGGAGAAAATAAATGGCCTCCGCACCAGAGTCCTCGCCGTCGTCGTCGTCGTCGGCCAACTCCACGCGCTCACCACCGCCTCCCTCTACATCACCGCCACCGCAGCCATCAACCACACCACCGCCTCCCTCTACATCACCGCCACCGCCACCGCAGCCATCGACCACACCACCTAAGTCGTCCGTCGACTCACCCTCGCCACCGAAAGGCGCCAAGTCTTCGCCTTCCCCGCCGCCACTGAGGAAGAGCGCAGGGTCTAAGGATGGGAAGGGGAAGTCTTCATCGTCGGATGATCTGTCGATGGGGGCCATGGTTGCTGGTGTGGTGATTGGGGTGGTGGTGTTCGCCGTGCTGATGGCTACCGTGGCGTGCGTGTGCTGCTCCAAGAAGAAGAAGAAACGGCCGCCCGCCATGAACATGCCCTTCTACACCGACGACAAAGGTATACATGCATGCATGGCTTGTAGGTCTCGAGTTTGCCGTCTCCAATCCAATGTAATATTTGGTTGGCGGGTGTGTGCATGCATCTAGCTCACTCACATGCCTAGTACGTACGTATTTACATACATACATATATATATATATTTTGTGACGTCGATCGATCATATATTATATACGCATGCATGCATGCATGCATGCATGGCATGTATCGTGCAGGCAATGTGTACTACCCGAATGGCGGTCTGCCACCCAAGTGGCAGCAGCATGGTAGCAATAGCAGCATCCCTCCGCCGCCGGGGTGGCACCCGCACGGCGGCGGGAACCCTCCGCCGGCGCCCCTGAGCGGCGATATGGGTCCTTACTCCTCAGGCCCCTACGGGCCTCCCCTCCCGCCACCGTCGCCGAACGTGGCTCTGGGCTTCTCCAAGAGCTCCTTCTCGTACGAGGAGCTCGCGGCGGCGACAGCGGGGTTCTCGTCGGCCAACCTGCTGGGCCAGGGCGGGTTCGGGTACGTGTACAAGGGCGTGCTCGCGGGCAGCGGGAAGGAGGTGGCCGTGAAGCAGCTCAAGTCCGGCAGCGGACAGGGGGAGCGGGAGTTCCAGGCGGAGGTGGAGATCATCAGCCGTGTCCACCACCGGCACCTGGTGTCGCTGGTCGGCTACTGCATCGCCGGCAATCAGCGCATGCTCGTCTACGAGTTCGTCCCCAACAACACCCTGGAGCACCACCTCCACGGCAGGGGCGTCCCCGTGATGGACTGGCCCACCCGCCACAAGATCGCGCTTGGCTCCGCCAAAGGACTCGCCTACCTCCACGAAGACTGCCATCCTCGGATCATCCACCGCGACATCAAGGCGGCCAACATCCTCTTGGACGCCAACTTCGAGGCCATGGTCGCCGATTTCGGGCTTGCCAAGCTGACGACGGACACGAACACGCACGTGTCGACACGCGTGATGGGCACCTTCGGGTACCTGGCGCCCGAGTACGCGTCCAGCGGCAAGCTGACGGACAAGTCGGACGTCTTCTCCTTCGGCGTCATGCTGCTCGAGCTCATCACCGGCAGGCGCCCCATCGACACCGCCAACATGATGGAGGACAGCCTCGTCGACTGGGCGCGCCCGCTGCTCGGCCGCGCGCTCTCCGGCGAGGCCAGCTACGAGGAGCTCGTCGACGAGCGGCTCGGCGGGAAGTTCTCGGCGGTGGAGGTGGAGCGCATGGCGGCGAGCGCAGCGGCGTGCATCCGGCACTCGGCCAAGCGCCGGCCCAAGATGAGCCAGATCGTGCGCGCGCTGGAGGGCGACGTGTCGCTCGAGGACCTGCACGAGGGCGTCAAGCCCGGCCAGAGCATGCTCTTCTCCTCCGGCTCCGACAGCGCCTCCAACATCTCCCGCCTCCGCCAGCTCGCATTCGACAGCGGCGAGTTCACCGACGACTACAGCTCCGACTCCTCACACAAGTAATAATATAATTAAGGGAGTGTCTATACAACATTTGACATGCATGATCGATCACGCATCAGGTAAGACAGGGAGCTCGATCGATCGATACGATCCATCAATTTAAGCTTGAGATCAATGGAGATCATGTGAAGGGAATTAAGGAAGGGATTATTTGATAAGTAAGAGCGATGATAAACTGAGCTTTGTTGTTATTCACGGAGTATTACTGTATGTCATCCATATGTATTTTAGCCTGCTGATGGCTTTCTGTACTCGATGATTATCACTTTCCATTTTTCTCTTTGTTAACTACCAGTACATAAACTTTTATGGTAGACAAAGGAGTATACATGATGATCGAGATGTAAAGGCCAATCATATATGTAGAAAATACAGAGGGCAGATGATGAAAGCGCTTAGCAAGATGATAGCCAGGGGCGCCGTACGTGTTGATTTATAACGCCAATAGCGCAGCTCATATACAAGGCAACAACCTCCGGTGATTACGGCATGAGAGTCCCATGTTTCTAGGATCCTATACAACAGTTTCTGTTTTACAGATTCTATCTTTAGTAACAAACCTACAACCATGGACTCTCATGCCGTCCTGCCCAGGATTTACATTGACACATCAACACGTCACAAACTATTTCTAACAGCCTCCCTCAATCACAACTTAGTTAAGTTGAGATTGATCTTGAAATTCTCAACTAGCCTCACAGGCAAAGCCTTGGTGAATCCATCAGCTACTTGATCCTTGGAGGAGACAAAGTCAATTTCCAAACGTTTCTGCTTGACTCGATCTCTCACAAAATGGTAGTCCACCTCAATGTGTTTTGTTCTAGCATGAAACACAGGATTGCTTGAAAGGTATGTGGCGCCTAGATTGTCGCACCACAATTTGGCAGCATTAGGACTCTTCACGCCTACCTCATGTAACAAAGTCTGTATCCACATAACCTCTGCCGTAGCATTAGCTATTGCTTTATACTCTGCTTCAGTACTGGATCTAGAGACAGTGGATTGCTTGCGAGCACTCCAAGACACTAAATTAGTTCCTAGAAAAACTGCAAATCCTCCAGTGGATTTCCTGTCATCCACACAGCCTGCCCAGTCAGCATCTGAGAAGGCGCTTACTAGTGTGGAAACCGACCTGTGAATCTTTAGCCCGAGTCCAGTGCACTGCTTTATATATATACCTTAATATTCTTTTCACAGCCTCCCAATGTACTGTAGTTGGAGCATGAAGAAACTGACAAACCTTATTCACAGCAAATGAGATATCAGGCCGTGTTAATGTTAGGTATTGCAATGCTCCTACAATGCTCCTGTATCTTGTGGTGTCTTGAGCTCCTAGAGGAGTTCCTTCATACAGAGATAGCTTCTCACTAGTGGATAATGGTGTATTGACTGGCTTACAATCTGCCATGCCGACCCTCTTCAGTAGATCAGACGCATATTTTTCCTGTGTAAGCAGAATTCCACCGTTTGTTTTATATACCTCAATGCCAAGAAAATAGTGAAGCTCTCCCAAGTCCTTCAATGCAAACTGTTCTTTAAGATCTCGAAGTAATGCACTTGTTGCTTGCTCGGTGGAACTCGCCACAATTATGTCATCGACATACACAAGAACAAACATTGTGATGCCTCCCTTACTGAAGAAGAATAAGGATGTGTCAGCCTTGGATGCTTTAAACCCCAATTGAATCAACCGTTCACTTAATCTGGAGTACCATGCTCGAGGAGCTTGCTTCAACCCATATAAAGCTTTATCAAGTTTGCACACATAGTTAGGCCGGTTTGGACCCTCAAAACCAGGAGGTTGATGCATGTATACATCTTCTTCTAAGAGTCCATGTAAGAATGCATTCTGCACATCGAGTTGGCGAAGAGACCATCCACAAGATACAGCTAGAGACAATATAACTCGAATAGTTGCAGCCTTAATTACTGGACTGAATGTATCTTCGTAATCAATTCCATACCTTTGCTTGAAGCCCTTGGCAACAAGGCGAGCCTTGTAACGATCTAGACTCCCATCAGACTTTCTCTTGATTTTATACACCCATTTGCACCCTATAACATTGGTTCCCCTCTGTGGCGGAACTAGGTGCCATGTCTTGTTCCTCATCAGTGCTTCATATTCAGAGTTCATGGCCTGTTTCCAATTTTTATCCTGTAGTGCATCAGCAAGATCAGTCGGTTCACCAGTGCTTGCTAACATCCCGTACCTGACCGTGCCATCAGTATAAATTTTCTTCTTTTGAATGCCGCGCTGGAGCCTTGTTACCGGCCGCAAAGGAGCTGCGACCTCTTCTGGTGTACCGGCAGAGGATCCACCAGTGGAAATTTCCCCCGGGCTCCGTGTCGCAGCATCAGATGGTGTCGTTCCCGTGCCTGAAGCAGGCGCAGGCCGTGTCGGAGAGACTTCGGCGACAGGTGAGAGCGGGTGTGCAACTGATTGGCCCCCACGCGACGTCACCTCGGTGAAAACGAGCGCGGTCGGCTGGCTGCCAGACCCGCCTGACGACGTGGGCGCAGAAATCGGCCGGGGATCATCTCCGTGATCCGTGCCGCTGCTTCCAATGGTGATATCGTCTATATTTGGCACCTAAGGCAAACTAGAGTCTCCGCGAGGATTGTTAAATTCATTAGGCAAATTAACAGGCAAATTAATATGTTGATCATCCAAACTACTGTCCCCTTTGGTAGCCACGGAATCAGGAGATAACAGGAGGATCTCTGAGCGCAGACGAGCACCCGCATTGGGATGCATCTCGGCAAAAGGAAAAATTGTTTCATCGAATGTGACGTCTCTAGAGATATAGACACGCCCAGATGCAATGTCCAGACATTTATACCCCTTGTGAAGATTACTATAACCCAGAAAGACGCATCTCTTAGAGCGGAACTGGAGTTTATGTGCATTATACGGGCGAAGATTGGGCCAACAGGCACAACCAAACGTCCGTAGGGAGGAGTAATCTGGTTTTTGACCAAAGAGGCGCTTCAGGGGCGTAGTAAAATTGATGAGTGCACTAGGAAGGCGATTGATGAGATATGTGGCTGTGAGGAACGCTTCGTCCCAAAATTTCAGGGGCATACTGGCGCATGATAGAAGAGCTAGACCAACTTCAACGATGTGCCGATGTTTGCGCTCGGCGGCACCATTTTGTTGGTGTGCATGAGGACATGAAACATGATGCGAGATGCCAATTTTAGTAAAAAAGGAGCTAAGCCTTTGATATTCACCACCCCAATCAGTTTGGATGGCTTTTATTTTTCGATCAAGCAACCTTTCAACTAGGTTCTGAAAATCATGAAATTTCTGAAAGACTTCAGACTTATATTTAATGAGGTAGATCCATGTAAACTTGATGTAATCATCGATAAAACTAACATAATACTGTTTTCTGCCAACAGACTCGATAGCTTGACCCCACACATCAGAGAACACAAGTTCTAAAGGAGCACTAGATTGACTCACTGACTTAGGATAGGGCAACTGGTGTGCTTTTGCTTGTTGACAAGCATCGCACACATGCTCATTATTGGACTCTGAAGCAAATGAAAGGCTATTATTGTTGATGATGCGACGAACGATCGGGGAAGCTGGATGTCCTAGTCGTTCATGCCACCGAGACAGGGACGGGCGAGACGCCGTGAGGACTTGTTTTGGCGGTGAAGGAAGAGGATATAGCCCCCGATGACAACGACCTTTAAGCAGAGTTTTCTTGGTTGCCTGATCCTTAACCAAAAAATAGGTGGGGTGAAATTCCATGTAGGCAGAGTTATCAGAAGTAAATCGATGAACTGAAACAAGATTCTTGGAAGCCTTAGGTACATGCAGAACATTTTTTAACTGGAGATTGCGGCTAGGGGTAACAATAGTAGATTGACCAACATGTTTAATTGCCATACCTGCACCACTTGCGGTGTGGATCTGATCACCACCGTTGTACTTCTCACGCATGGAGAGTTTCTCTAACTTGCTGGTGATGTGTTCAGTGGAGCCGCTGTCGGTGTACCAGTTGGTGTCGATGTTGTATGAACCGGTTGCCGCTGCTGCGTGCCTTTCTTCAGGGACGAAGTCCTCATCGAAGCGGTGCCAACAACGAGCTGCAGTGTGCCCCTCCTTGAAGCACACCTGACAGATCGGTTTGTCCTGCTTCTTGTTGTTGGAGCCACCACCTTGCTGGTTGCTCCTTTGACCGCGACCACGACCCCCACCATTTGGAGGGCCGCGCCCACGTCCACGATAGGGACCACCACGGCCACGATTATTACCGCGACCTCCTCCACGGCCGGCCATGTTGGCCGAGCTCTGGTCACCGCCTTGGACCAGATCCATCCTGGTCTCGAAGTTGAGGAGCTGTGAATACAGCTCGTCGATGGTCACTGATTCCACCCTCGTGACGAGAGAGGTAACCAGTGACTCGTATTCCGTGGGCAAGCCGGTGAGTATGTACTCAACCAGTTCGTCATCAGTGATTGGTCGTCCCGCGGCCGCCATCTCATCGCTGAAACCTTTCATCTTGGTGAAATAATCAGTAGCAGATGAGTTACCTTTCTTGGTATTGGCAAGGGAGATGTGCAGATTTACCGCGCGCGCACGGGTTTGTGAGGCAAACATGGCCTCAATCTTAGCCCATGCATCAGCCGCCGTCTTCGTCTTGGCGATGTGGCTGAGAATGCCCGGAGAGACGGAAGTGAGAAGGAAGCTGAGGATCTGCTGATCCCGTGCCTCCCATTCTTCGAACGCCGGGTTGAAACCTTCTTGCCATCCTTGTCCTCAATCTCCGTCACCGGCGGCTTAGAGGCACCAGTGAGATGGCCGTACAGGCGAGCACCGCGCACGACCGAGAGCACCTGGGCTTCCCAGATGGAGTGATTGCTCCTGGTAAGCTTCTCTGTCACAGCGCCGGCCGAGAGAGGGTTGCTGTTAGGATGGGGGGTCGAAGAAGACATGGTGGGCGGCAATTGGATCTATTGAGTGTTAGGATGGCTCTGATACCATGGAGAAAATACAGAGGGCAGATGATGAAAGCGCTTAGCAAGATGATAGCCAGGGGCGCCGTACGTGTTGATTTATAACGCCAATAGCGCAGCTCATATACAAGGCAACAACCTCCGGTGATTACGGCATGAGAGTCCCATGTTTCTAGGATCCTATACAACAGTTTCTATTTTACAGATTCTATCTTTAGTAACAAACCTACAACCATGGACTCTCATGCCGTCCTGCCCAGGATTTACATTGACACATCAACACGTCACAAACTATTTCTAACAATATAGGGTTAATAGGTAATCTTGAATCATCTCTTGATATGGGTCCGGTGTCTCAATGTGTGCAACCTGCTAAAACAACAATATTTTGGACAAGCATATAACAATATTCAACTGAATTACGTGTCGACATTTTAAGTACATATAACTTTACAACTAGTAGACATAATATATAGTACCCCCCCCCCTCCATCCAGAAATACTGTTTGCCGTGCGTTCAAGCTTTTAGAATTTAGATCATTAGTATGTGTTAAAGTACATATATTAACTACATCAAAATGATGTTGGATTTATCTTGCAAAATATTTTGATAATATATACTTTTTTGTTATTTTACTAGTATATTATAATATAAAACTGTAATTATGGTCTTATGTTGGAGATTGTGAAAAGTCAAAAATGACTTTAATTTGTGGACCAAGATGGTACCCTTTTTTTGCATGTTGGTTACTCCAAATTCTGCGGGTATAATTTAAATCTATATGGATAGGCACATATATAATTGCGTATATACAAAATGATGAAGGGATATCATCTTTTCCATAACCTTTTCGACGTACATAATTTACAAATATTCCATGCTACTCTATATATGTGTAGTTTTCTGTTAGATATGATCAGATATATGTAAGTTTGTGAAATTTACCTGTGTAACAATCTGCACAATATCGCTTTAGAGTGTGTTCAGATTGAGCGGTTCTGTAAAGGCCATCTAAAACCAGGTTTTTTTTTTACCTAGCTCTTACTTCAGTCCTACCAATTTAAGATTTCTTTCGATGTGGGACCTAGATTTTTGAGGGCCTACATGGAAAGCATGCATGAATTTCATATTATTTAATAGGAAACACTACACTTTCCACGGGAGACCGGGATATTCCAGTGTTCCGAGTGCGACCTTAGAAATCCTGCGCACAAAAAATATCTAGAGTCACTATTAAAAATAAATACATGAAGATCTATGAATCTAAAAAGAAATCACTGAAGAAGGATTTTAAAGATATTAAGAATACAAGCCTCACATGCGATCTTTGGACATTTAACCAAACACTATGTTATATGAGCCTAGTTGCCCACTACATAGATTCAAGTTGGTCAATGTATTGCCGTGTCATTAACTTCTTAGAGTTGGAGCCTTCCCACACTGGTGCTGTGTCAGGAGGTGCAGACCCAGACGCCTGCCTGACCCACTCGAAGAAGTTCTGGTCCGGATCGTCCGAGCTCGCGGAGGGTCTGAACCGCTGCTCGAACGGAAGTGTGAACACTACTGGAATCAGCCTGTTTCCGTACAGGTTTATTCTTTCCCTAGAAAATCTTGGACAACCGTAGGGAGAATTCGTTTCCCTAGAAAATGCAGCTCCAAACAGTAGGGAAACCGAGCCTTCCCTACAGCTTCCTTGATTTCCTCGGGACGAATTGGTCGGGCTCTGCCACGTAACAGCCAGGTGGAAGGTTTCCCTAGGAATGAATCCGAATCCTGGGGAAAGCACGGGAAAAAAAATCAGCCTCCTATTTTTTCTCACGCCTGCCCAGTCAAAACCCTAAGCCTCCCGCGCGCGCCGCTCCTCCGCGCCTCCGCCCAAATCCTCCCGCGCCGCTCCTCCGCGCCTCCGCCCAAATCCTCCCGCCGCCACCTCTCAGCCACCATGCCGTGCGCCCGAATCTTGCCGCCTCAAATCCACTAAACCACGGACGCACCTCACCCTCAGTCCACCTTGCTGCCGCTGCACCCCACGCTGCCAACCAGGGAGGAGAGGAGCCGTGGGCTAGAAAGGGGAGGAGAAGCCGGCGACGCTGACCAGGAAGGGGAGGAGAAGCCTGTGCAGTGGAACGGGGAGGGGAGGATTCGCTCGCATCGCCGACCAGGGAGGGGAGGAGCCGCCTGTGCCACCGACCAGGGGGAGGAGGAGCTGCCCGTGCCGCTGGCCGCCGGACCCAAGCCTTGGAGGAGGAGGACCTGTGGCCAGGGGAGAAGAAAGGCAAGGAGCTAGTGCCACCAGTGCACGGAAGACTTGAAGGTGAGACACAAACATAATGTTCTATCGGTGATTACATCAGTTAATTTTTCTTGTGCATTGTGATTGTGACTGTGATGTGTGATTGTGATCCGGTTTGCTTTGAGCGTTGATATTGAACAGGGTTCTAGATCTTGGACAAGGGTTTATTTATTTGTAGCAACAACTATGTCAGTAGCAGACCGTAGCTGGATGTACAATGGTTGGAATGACAATGGTTGTCATTCTCAGGATTGGGTTCACAACACAAATGATTTTCTAGAGCATGCTTTTAGTGCTGTTCCTAATGCTGACAAACGTGGAGTACCTTGTCCGTGTTCAGATTGTTGCAATAGAGTTAGAAGGAGGAGAGCTGTAATGAGCATGCATTTATGTAAAAGAGGATTCATGCCTGGGTATACTCTATGGACTGAGCATGGAGAGCAACCTGTTAGTGAGCCTCCATTGGAACATGAACATCATAGCCATACTGCTGATGGCTTAGACGAACTGTTAGGCGACCTTGCTGATGCAATGCATAGTGTAGAAGATGAACCACCACCAGATGCTAAGGCATTTTATGCCATGTTGTCTTCTTCAAAAGAGCCGCTCCATAACTTCACAAGTGTTGCACAACTAACCACAGTGGCACGCTTGATGGCAATTAAATCACAGCACAACCTCTCTGCAGAATGTGTTAATAAATTACTTAGTCTAATTGATGATGTGCTACCTGAGAACCATAAAATGCCAAAGAACTTGTATGAGTGCAAGAGTCTGCTTAGGGGTTTGAAAATGCCATATATCAAGATAGATGCTTGTGTAAACAACTGTATGATATACTACAAAGAAGATGCGAATAAGGAAAAATGTGATTTTTGTGGGGAAAGCCGATATGTAGTTGTTGAGCCAACACACCAAAGGAGTAAACGAAAGCCAATAGCACGTAAGGTTCTGCGTTATCTCCCACTCATACCAAGATTGCAGCGGCTATACATGGAGCCTAAAACTGCAAAGCACATGCGTTGGCACAAGGAGGGCAGACGTGCTAACCCAAGTGTTCTGGTGCACCCGTCTGATGCTGAAGCATGGACACATTTTAGTGCGGCCTGCCCAGATTTTGCAACGGATGCTAGGAATGTTCGGATTGCTATGGCAACAGATGGCTTCAACCCTTTTGGCTATGGAAAAGCACAATATTCTTGCTGGCCAGTTTTTGTGATTCCTCTGAACCTACCTCCTGCTCTCTGTATGAAGGAGGAATATATTTTTCTTAGTCTTGTAATTCCTGGACCGGAGCATCCCGGTAAGAATATGAATGTATTTATGCGGCCACTAGTTGATGAGATCAAGCAAGCTTGGGCAGGAGTACTCACTTATGATAGCTTCTCAAAGAGGAATTTTAATATGCGTGTGTCATATCATACTTCCATTCATGACTATCCTGCATTTGGTATGTTTTCTGGATGGTCTACACATGGTGGGTTGGCGTGTTTTGATTGTATGGCAGATGTGGACAGTATTTGGCTGCCAAATGGGCGCAAGTGGAGTTGGTTTGATTGCCATAGAAGATTTCTACTGCATAACCATAGTTTCAGGAACCAGAAGAATGCATTTAGAAAGGGGGTAGTGATGCATGACACGCCTCCACATAGATTAACAGGGGAAGAGGTGCTAGCATACATGAATGATGTCAAAGCTAATAATTTTGATGGTTATGGTCGTACCCACAATTGGACTCACATTCCATTTTTGTGGGAGTTGCCATATTTCCCTCTACTTCTGCGTCCACATAACATAGATGCTATATTATGTACAGAATGGCTATATTCTAGCAAATTTCTAGCAAAAGGGAAGATTGGAACACAAAGCAATATGTAGAAGTGATAGGAACATAGCACAATGCAGACGGATTACTAATATTCTAAGAACTGGTATAATAAAGAGCATGGAATTAAGTACCAGCAAATTCTGCCATCAGCAAGTCAAGTTCACCATTTGTTTTCCTCTCCATTCCGTGCGGTATAGGTTCCCATGTTCTTTTCTTGTCACAGTCAAAAGCCAAATTGCCATATGTCTCATACGCCATATTGTTGGTCCCATATGTAGTCTTCTTGATTATTTGTCTATTTTGTGCTGCTGCCAAATTGCATATGTAACCAACAGCCAAAAGCCCACGGCACCTCATAGCATTGTCAAAAAAATGTTGTCATATTATTGAAGTAACCCAACTATGATGAAAAGTTGAAACATAAAATGTATGATGTTTTCATTATTACCGCAAGTCCATAATTACAACAATTAACTATGTAGAAATTGGAGACTATCTCACTATATGTTATGGTTCCAGATACATACATTTATATTTATGAAGATGTTAATTGCATAAATGATCATATCTGAATCTATATTTCTAATTCATTGCTTGTTTAATTGCATAGGCTGGGACATTTGGCTCATTTGTTGGAATGGAAACTCCTGAGGAAACATTGAGTAGGATTGCTAGTGGAAACTTCCACAGCCATGTGAATGCAACAACAAGTGGTGGGGGGACCTACTCTCCACCTCCAGAGGAAGAATTTCCCATGTTTTAGTAGTAGTTTGGTTGAGCAGACATTTGGTCTCATGTCACCTAGTGAATCAGCTTGTAGGAAGCTCTTTTGGAGCTAATATTACTGGATTAGTGAATGTCACCTAGTGAATCATCTTCTATTAGTGGATCATCTTGTATTGTCGACCTATTAAAAACACATGGATCAGTGAATGTCGATCTGGAATCAATGCTTTTGTCCCTGTTCATGTGTGCTTGAATCCAATTATGTGTGAAAAAAAAATCATATGTGAATCTAAATTTAAATTCTGTATTTGAATGCAAATATAAATTCAGTACTGATTTCAAATGTGAATTCTTATGTGATTTGGTTTAATGGTCAACCCAAGAAATTCCCTAGAGCAGTAAGTCCTAGGGAAACTTTCATTCCATGTTGGCACTACTTTACACGTAGGATTTAGGTGTGCTGTACCAGCAAGTTTCCCTAGGAACTCCATTCCTAGGGAAATATGATTTCCCTACCGTTTCCCAGGCACGCGGTAGGGCACATCGCCTTTTCCCGTCGAATTGTTCCCTAGGAAATGATCCCTACCAAAAGCCGTAGGGACAATTTATCCCTACTGTTTTCTGGCCTGTCCCTAGGAATTCAGACCCTAGGGAAACAAGCTGATTGCAGTAGTGGAAGTTGCCAATAGTATAATTGATTATCTCATGTGAGTAAAGATGTACAACCTCTGTGGGGTGTTAAAAACTATTTAAATAGCCGTACTCGCGGTTATGAGCAAGTTTGGATACAGCCACAATGGGTATAGTTTTTATTTTAAAACTGTTTCACTGAACATGATGGGGTGGCATGTACGCGTCTTCGTGTGCCATGTACATGGGTGGAAATTGTGCGATGTTCATAGCCGAGGAGGGCTACGAATGGATGTAATTTACTATTATCAAAGTTATATAATGTTATTTCGTTACATGTCAAATGCTCTTTACAATTTCATTTGTAAATTATTACTTATTGATATTGCAAATGAAATTTGCTTCATATTGAAAATAACTTACCATAGAGCCTCATCTTTTAATAACCTTGTATATATGTATAATTTTGTGATACACTACAAGTCTTGTTGAGTACACAACGTACTCAGGCTTGCTTAAATTATTGTTGATCAGAGAATGAAGAAGGATACGTACCCGATGATGCGTACTTTGCCCCTGGCATCAGGGAATTTGACGATGGGTCTTTCTAGAATCTAACTCCAGTTGGTTGCCTGTGTGTTATGATGGCATAGCACTGGATGTTTTTGCTTATTCATTAATCTTCCCCTGCATTTTGTTCTAGACTCTGATGTTTATTTTGCTAGTCGACTCTATGTTGTAAACCTTATCATGCATCGCTACCATATTACCCCTTTTGCTATAACTAATTAGTATGCGATGGTGTATGGATGTAATATCAATGATGTGAATATGTGTATTAGCTACTGACTATAGGAAAAGTACAGAATATGTAACACCCCAGCCAAACAATGACTTGGAATGCTACCCAACTAGAATTAAAACAATGTTAAGTAATTGCGTTATACAAAATTTCGGCAGAGCCTCCTTTGTTTATCTATCTAAATCGGAGATTTCACAAGCAATATCAATTATAATAGACAATCCTCAAGTAATAAGTTCAATGCTAAGAAAATAGATTAAAGATTACTAAACCATTCATGGATATAATACCTAGAGAGAGAACATGAGCATCATAACTATTCTAAACTCTTATTACAATTAAAATCCACGGGTAATAATCAAATGGTACTTAAATAGTCCTTGCGTCTTATATTTAATTTTTCTTCCTTTATTTCCATTATGGGTGGAACGTGCAAGTGCAACAAGTTTATTCCTTCCCCTCCCCATGCATGCCGACCTCATAACGGTACTTAAAAAAACAACAACAACAAGAGTGAGTCCAACAACTTAGCAAATATAATAGATAGTAACAAGAACATTCATGAACATCACTTCACACATTCATTCATCAACCATATCAATAAGCCATGCTATGCAAGATTATCAAAAATCTCTTTATCTCTTTCTCTTTTGCATTTTACCGGTAATGCAAAGTGTGCATCTGTCGATGCACACCCATGCCTGTACCATCTGGTACAGGGACCAATTGCCCATGCTCCACAAGTATGGGGACCTTTAGCCCGTCATCAATATGACGGGGACCTCAGCGCTTGGTCATCTCGTGACCAAGTCTTCAATAAATCAACATGATGCATATGCGTGAATGTCTCAATGAAATAAAACTTGCATCCACAATGTCTATGCACCAGAAATACTCATGAACACTATAATTCGTAATCAACCATAAACATCACCAATACATCCTTACCACCACCGTAAACACATTTACTCATAATATAGATCAAACATCGACATTCCACACTATCAATTTTTAAACCATCATTATACTTGCCTTAACCGCGAGAAAACGAGGGACGTGCAGAAGGTGCTGCCCCTGGGATCCGTCCTCCACCTGAATAATAATTATAATATATGCTAAGATAACAGTAGTGGATCTTAGACTAAATAAAAACACTCACAAACTAACAAAAACGTTTAACTTGATTCCAAACCCCAAATCCTACAGGTCATCCTGCCCCCCTCTGTGGACAGTCAACTTCAAAAATTCATATTTATTGGTACAGGAGTCCGAATAGGGTGTTCTTAGACTTTCTGGACATATAATTACATTATCTAACTAATTCTAGTTGGTGATCCTCCCTGAATCGGCCATCTTCTACCCGCACCATCCAATTTTCTAAAACATCAATTTCACGTTGGTTCTCTGGACAGGGCACTAAAAATGCCATACCTTTCAGCACGAGTGTTCGAATCATGATTTCTTGATCTTCCTGGAATGCTAAGACAATTATCTACAACTTTCATAATATGGAGATCCTCTGATTCTCCCGTTTTCTAATCGCCCAATCCAATCTACCAAAACCTGACAGAAAACTCCCGATCTGCGGAACAGTCCTACTAGAAAAATCATAACTTCTGCTACAAAGGTTCGAATGACGCTTTCTAGCACTTCACGGAAAGATAACGACGTCATCTACAACTCTCTAGGATATGTCCAGATCTGAATCCCCACGAAACTACCCCAAAACAGCCGTCTAACACAAACTGTCCAGACAGCCCAGAATACCATATTGCAACAACTATTAAAAAAATGCATCTACTTGGGGAACAACGGGGATTACTCTTGACGAACCGATGTAGATTACAATGAAAGCCCCACGAACTCCTTCTCTTCTCCTTTTCCCCTTTTTCCCTTCCTCTTCCCTTCCTCCGGATCCAATTGCCTCGCTACGATTGATCTCCTTCTTCCGCTCGACCGGCAGCGAATGTAGATCTTTTTCACCGGTAGGGGCTTCAATGGAGGAGAGGGGAGGGAGAGGGGCTGCTGGAGGGGGCGCAAGGGCAGGGAGGAGGCAGCCACAAGGGGAGAGGAGAGGGGAGAAGGGGGTGGCGGCTAGGGTTTGGGGGAGGGGTGCCTCCCCCCTTTTTGGCCAGCCACCTCTTGGGCCAAGGCTCAGGCCTAGGTTGCCAGAATTTTCAGAAATTTCCCCTCTAAAAATCCCTATTTAACTCTTTTCTATATGGTCCTTCCCTCCAATTAATCGATTAACTCTCGAATCACTTTTAGGGTATTACAGAATATATACGGTGATTTCGGGTATTCCACACCCAAGGTCCCCACAGTTTGGCCCCCTTATTTCTAAATCCTAGCTCTATCCTTAATTAGGAGGGCACAAGTGAAAGCATAGGAATTTAGAAAAACACAATAATAGAAAAGGGATGTAGACATAGAAAGGGGCATTTTGTACACATGAATAAAAACACATAGCTTTCTTAGTACAAATGTAAAAGAAAAAATGTGATACTGCCTTTTAAGAAATTGGGGGGAGGGGTGAATAAGATGTCGGTTGTGCTCCAAAGGGCTTAAAAGCTGTGGCTTTTGGTTATAATTGTACTGTAGTGGCTGTTAGTTTTTTCTAAGTCAATAAAGAGAAAAATAAGAAAATTTTAAAACTAACCTATATCCTTTTGGACAGAGCAAAGAAATAAGAGGGAAAAACAAAAATAAAAAACCAAAAAGACCAAAAAGCTGAAAAAGCCAATGTGTTCCAAATGTTTTATGACTTCTAGAGGCCAAAAATTAAAGCCATTTGAAGTGGGACCGTCGTTTTCACGAAGTGAGGAGTAAAATTTTCACACCTTGTCATTGACAAATAGGTCCATATAAAAGCGCAGGTCCCACGCGTCAGTGAGGGAGTGCCTCCGTACCTTTTGTTTCCTTGAGATGTAAACTCTTCCATACCAAACAATACATTCATGGTTGTATGGGTTTTTTTTCATGAAAGAGTCCGGCTGAGCCCAAATTCGTGGTGGCAAAATTGTGAAAAAGTCCAATGTTTCCCCCATCCATCCAACCTCTTGTCATTCCTCTCTCGTGTGCGAAAACAACCCCACCAAATTTCCAAAATACCCCCGAGCCCTGCGTCTTCCCCTGGCGGCGGCTGCGGCTTCAGTTGGTGCCGTCTGACCTGATCCTTTTCTTTTTGTGAGTTTTGAGTGCTCGTGCGCTGGTTGCTTTTGCACTTCTCTCCATGGATGGGTGGGTTTGTTTGTGCTGCTTGTAGGGTTTTCTCCATGGATTCTTTTCGCACAACATGGCTTTCCTTTCTGTTCTGTTTTGTTCATCGATCTCTGGGAGTGATTTGTGTTTGGATCCTCGTTTTGGTTCTCTGAGGTTTTCTTTTTCTTGGGTGTTGTGTTTTTGTTATTCCTGTGGTCGGTGTGATTTGTGCAAAACTGTCTCATCCTCTTTCTCTCAGTCTCCCCTTTTTTAGTTACTACCACCTTGCGTTTCTTGGCTATTATCATAGAGTCCCCTGTAATTAGGCACCACCCCCTCTCTCCCTTCACTATTATGTAGAAACAACACTAGTTTAGAGGCTTACCTGCTCAAATCTCTTGTCGAGCCAGGGCAGGAGTAGTGAAGAGAATGCAGCGGTGCAAGCGATGTCAGTTAACGTGATACGCGTGGCTTTTGCTTGTTTAACTAATCAAAATGTATTATGATAGATGCATGTTGTTCCTGGAACACTGTACTAGTATGAACCCAGTTGGAACCGCAATACGTGGAGGTGCCTGTATTTGTTTCTGTTGGACCAAAATGGCGACAGGGGGGTGAATGTTGACTTCTAAACCTTAACCCCTCTAAAAGTACTCACTCAAACCTTGAGCAACAGAGAAGAAGCCCTAGCTCTAAAAACCAGAGAGTAATAATCAAGGCACCGAGGAGGAACTTTCAGAAAATACAATTGGCCAAAAGTGCCCACGCAAAGATAATTGAAGGTTTCCCTCTAGTTTCTTCTACCTAGAAATGAGTGATAACATCTCAAATACCAAGGGGAGCACAAGGGACCAAATAAAATCAACTCTCTAGCAAGAAATTCAGATTTTTGACAAAGGCCGGAACATTACAGAGAGCAATCCAGAAAACTCTAATTCCCAACAGTTCCTTCATCCATTGGCCAAGAGGCTTTGCACAAATGTTGGTAATAGGACAATGACTTCCCAGATCAGAAATCAAGCCAAACCAAGAAGGGAATCAAGATTTAACTCAAAACCCTAGAAATGACACAAATCTGAAATTTTGCACGAGCTGAACCAAAAAGGCCAAATTTCTCCCAAACCCTTGATCCTTTGCTAATGAAATTTTGCAGACATGGAAGCAATAACCAAAAGACCTCTTAGCCCAAAAATCAAGTCATTTCCTCAAGGGAATCAAGATCTGGACCAAAACCCTAGAAGACAACATATGAACAGGGGAGGTCCAAGAACTAAAACTGAGATTAAAGATGGGTTCTTGGGATTTTTACTGATCAATTGATCTTAAGGCCGCCTCCCAACATTAAACAACCCATTTTGAGTAATCCCAGCAAGCAAGAACTCAAAACTCAGAAAATCACGAAATTACTGAAATGGAGAAACGAAGAACAGAAGCTACGAACAAAGAAACCAAACTCCAGAATTTCATTTATTGAATCAAAAGGAGTACAGAGGAGTCCCCATACGCCTGGACATTAGAACAGGTTGAAGGATTACAAGACTCTCCACTCAATCCTCGCTCTCCATCTCTCAAGAACACAAGCTCTCTCTACATCCTTTCTTGGAGACCCAACACAGGAGGGAATGAACGTAGGTAACAACTCCCTGCAGCCTCACCCACTTCTCACCTACTAAAGAGCAAAGGAGAAACAACCTCCCAAAGCCTCTTTTGACTAGCAAACCCTAATTCCCTCTAAAATCCATCCAAATGCTTGAGTAGGCATGCAGCCCCTCCAATCCTTTATATAGCCTTGGCTAACGGGTCTCCGCCCCGTTACGCCTGCTGGATCCAACGGAGCCCGCTCCCGCTTGTGCAGCCTTGCGAAATTCCCGATTCGCCCCTCCTGCACTTTCCGGGAAGCTTCCGCGCTCCTTGTCGTCCATGACTCGCAACCACGTCGAATCTCCGTCGTCTTCGACACATCCGACCCTTCTGACATCGACACCGCCTGTGTCTAGTCCGGTCACCTCGTGTCTCACCACGACTCCGCCTCAACGTCCTGCAGTCACACAGACAGGAAACACGTCAAATAGCACCGCTCGATACATGAAAGCGTAAATAAAATCATACTTACCACAGATGAAGTCCAAACCTGTCAAATCAGTATAATATGCATCCTAAGCACCTTGACTAGGTTTGACCAAGTCCGACCGAGCACGATTGCACCATGCAACGTAAGGTCCAAACCACTCAAACCAAACCCGACTTAACATAATCCAATGTCAATTACTCATCACCCACATGGTCCATCAATCTCCCCCTTGATGAGTATATTGACAAACCCCGAAAAAAGTACAAAGTAGAGTTTGAGTTTGAAGAATCCAACATGGTCCAAAGAAGGAAAATGAAGCTAATGACCATATCGACACAAGGAGCAAAAGAAAGAACAAGTTTTCCTCAAGGCTCCAAAAGTGGCTTTTTCTACCACTATTCTCCCCCTTTTGGCAATAACACATCAAGAATGCAAAGGAGAGAAAATAACATGTCAATGGATGAATATGGCTGAAGTTTGTTTATTTTAGCATTTAGAGCCATGAGAATTATCCATAATGACCATAACAAGGTACACCAAGCCATAACTCAATAAAACACTATCTAGATCATGACAAAATATGTATAAGCTAGCTAGATCCAATGAATGACAATCTAAAATATAAGGCAATTTGAGAGCATGTCAAGTCATCAATGAGCAAAGTCTAGCTAAAGATATCCAAGGATGATGCAGGCCATGTCAATAAGCTACGCAGAACCAAGAAGCTACAATTGAGACCAAATAGAGTGCTATGGTCAAGAATGAAACATTGATACAAGTACTTGGTTCTTTTTGTAGTTTAAGCAAATTGAGCTCATAAAACATTATCTTTTTTAAAGCTCATGGTCGTTTCCAACCCAAATTTTGTTATGTGCTAGATCTCAAGCCTTATGCGACTACTCCAAGCAAGAAGCTTAAGAAGATAGTCTAGGTCATCCAAAACTCCCTCTGAGTTCATGCCTAGTGCAATGGCAAGCCGTCTCATGAGAAAGAATTGGTGAGATCAGTTTTTTCACACAAAAGAGATCATTTTGTTTTTTAAATAGTTGTACTCACTCATGTTGCATCAAGAGACTAACAAAGATCAATCTAAGGCTCAATAGAGATTCAACGCTTAACTCAGCCTATTTGACATGACATGAATCATAAAGGGATAGCTCAAGAAAGACTAGACTCAATTGCTATCATGACAAAAGCTAGTCTTACAATGCCTATTTTAATGTAAGTTGAGCAAGTTTAATTAACTTATCATGGCAAAAACTAGTCTACACATGTGAAGTCATGATAAATCTAGCAACTAAGCACAAATCATGGCAAGGTGTAAAGCATCGTAAACATGTCATAACAGGATAATAATCAAAACTCAATGTAGTTATCTTACAATGCTAAATGCAGAAAATCCAGCTCCCCCTCAACATGTGATGCAACTTTTAGTTCAAGTTGAGTTAAGTCAATATTAAGCTCCAGAAGCTCCCAAGTGAACTTCCCCTGAACCACAGCAATAAATCGAGAAGCTGGGAAAGAAAACAGCAAACAAGCAGTCCTTAAAACATAGATAAGATAGAGAAACAACTATGGCTCAGACTGACTCTCATCTACCCCATATGATTCTAGGACTATCAACTGGTCATCTAACAGACTAAGGAGCAAACACATACCCTGTCTACCCGAGGGTGGCCCGACCCTCGCTAGAACCTAAAAGCAGTGAGTAAGCTCAACCTAGTAAGAAGAGAACAGCTAATAAGCAGCATCCTAGAAACACAAGATAAGAGCAGGAAGTCTAAACAGCTAGACAAGAAGACCACTCTAACCTATGCTAGAAGGACTAAACCCAAAGCACCCGAATGCAATGCAACAGAAAGGAGTAAGAGCATAAACAATATAGTAAAGCAGTAAAGCACAAAGCTCCCCCTCACAACAGTCCGTAAGGATAAACCACCCCAAGCTCCCCCCGCAGAGCTGAAAACCTAGAGCTATCCAATGGCTTGGTAAAGATATCAGCCAACTGGTGGTCACTCTCCACAAACTGGAGCACGATGTCACCCTTCTCTACATGGTCTCTAAGGAAGTGATATCGGATATCAATATGCTTGGTCCGAGAGTGCTGCACTGGGTTCTTAGCAATGTTAATCGCAGAAGTGTTATCACAGAAGAGTGGAACACTATCGATAACTAACCTAAAGTCCCGCAGGGTCGAGACCATCCAAAGTACCTGGCTACAGCAACTGGCTGCAGCAACGTACTCGGCCCGAAAGCAAGGTATGCTCGTGCCCGAAAGCAAACAAATGATGATCACTTTAGAAGAGAAGTATATATTAGTGCCATTGATCAAATTAGTTAAGAACTTGATAATCGGTTTGACGAGATTAATATGGAGCTGCTCTCTTGTATGTCAGTCTTCAATCCTTCCAACTCATTTGCTTCTTTTGATGCACAGAAGCTACGCAGACTGGCTGAGTTCTACCCAAAGGAGTTCTCGAATAATTATTTGCTAAAACTTGAATTGCAACTTGATAATTATATCGATGACATGAGACAAAATGATAGATTCAAAGGTCTAGACAATATTGTTGATCTCTCAGTTAAGCTTGTTGAAACACAGAGGCATAAAGTATATGATATGGTTTACTTGCTTATCAAATTGGTATTGCTTCTACCGGTGGCAACAGCAAGTGTTGAAAGGGTATTTTCTGCAATGATTTTAGTGAAAACAAAGTTAAGAAACAAGATGGGTGATAGTCTTTTGGATGATTGTCTAGTCACTTTCATTGAGCGGGATATTTTCTTTGAAGTGGATGAAGATGATATAATCGAGACATTCATGTCCCTTAGAAAGCGTCGGCTAAAAAAGTCAGATAAGTAGTATTGTAAGTCTCTTACTCTCTTTTATGTCTATATTTTGAACTATCAGTATGACGTTTGAACTATTCATATTGTAATTTGTGGATGTTTTCAACTTAATCTTCAAATTTAAGACTTATCGTGTTATTTAGTGTATATATGCCGAATTACGTTGCAAATTTTACAACTGTTACCGAATTGCCAAATAGTTTTACCGAATTGTATATGAAAATTTTTGGACGGCATACCCTTAGGTAAAATCCTGGATTCGCCACTGGTTTAGAGGCTTACCTGCTCAAATCTCTTGTCGAGCTAGAAGAAAAGTAGGCATGCCAGGGCAGGGCAGGAGTAGTGAAGAGAATGCAGCGGTGCAAGCGATGTCAGTTAACGTGATACGCGCGGCTTTTGCTTGTTTAACTAATCAAAATGTATTATGATAGATGAATGTTGTTCCTGGAACACTGTACTAGTATGAACCCAGTTGGAACCGCAATACGTGGAGGTGCCTGTGTTTGTTTCATGTTATGGTTTCAATGAGATCGTAGCACAATAGATAAACCGACCTTAAAAATTCAACATGATTTTTCGTTTAGGGCATACAGCTCCACGACCGTTTTGTCAAGTTGAATCTGTGCAAACGGAACATAATCTCAAGTCCACGGAAGTTTGAAAGGAATTAATCCTAGCTATATTCCAACACTGGCTCGGTCATTTTCGTGCGGAGCCTAGCTTGTTTCTTACTATTTTGGATGTTTGTTTTTCCATGATTTGCGTCAGGTCTGATGGTCTTGTTTCTTCTGTTCACGATGGACCTGTTGGGTGACGCTTTGCTGGGCGTCACTCCGGAAACGAGAGTTAAGATGGAATTCGTATTCGCGTGTCATCTACAGAGTTTTGACTGATAACTCATCATATAAACGGGACATGTTCCCATCTCAGTGGATAAGTGCGGGCTGGAGCAATCTGGGAGCCAGGGATTGAACCCTGGCAACACCAAAGAATGGGGCTTTGTTCCCAATCGTAAAACAAAAAAGAAGAGAAGAGAAAAACATGTGTGGTACCTCGGCTTGATGTTTCAAAGAGTAAAAGATCAAATGGTCATTGTAACAACACTAGATGGACTGGTCGTCTGAAAAGACACTTGACTAGGTAGCATCTACATACCACAAATATATAGATAGCATCCGATTCGTCAGACACGTACGCAATGTGCACTATATTGAATTTAGGGCAATGAAATATCTAAAGAGCACAGGAAACTAGCAGAGGAAATGAAGGAAAGTTGATGAAGCAGCTAATGGAGAATTAGAGCGGAGCAGACAAGCTGTTCAGCCAGCTTTGCAAGTTCCAGGCTGCCTTGAGGATGAGTTTTACGGAAACAATAAAAACTGGTATATCTGTATATTGAGTTTCATGCACCAGCCAGTTCACCCAAAAGCTTAAGCTGATGAGGAAAGATGGGCAATTCACTTATACTTCAACACTGTATATATATACAGATTTATAATCAGTTAATCTGGCATTAAGAGAGGGAAAATATATATTTATTATGCAGGAAACATTATTCTTTCTGTTATCGATCGTGCTACGTCGACGATTTGCAGGAAGAGCAAATGAAGCATCTGGAGGAGAAGATGGAAGGAGAAGCATGCTTATCCTGACCCGCCAATACCGAGCTTCTTTGGCAAAATATGCATCATCTTCGGCAACTTTCATGTCTGCCTTTACGGGAATTAACCCAATTTGGATTAATTGAAATATGCGTCCATGTGGATTTGGATTTGGAGCCAGGCCACTATTAATTAAGGTGCATGTTCTGAACCGATTAGCACATCAAACAAACACATCTCTCGTCGCAAAGCAAATCGCAGACGACCAGAAAAGTGCTTGATGAAACAGGAAGAGGCAAAGCAAATCGTTTGACCAATCCCAATTATCAGACAATACGATTGCTAATGTGATGCGCTGAAAGATGACCTGGATTTGAGTATAAAAAAAATGCGCGAGCGTTAATCCGCCAACGATATAATATACAATCCAATTATATACAAATGTGAAGTCGCTGTACGATAAGCTATTTAAAGACGACGGACAGGCCGTGCTTCTGGAGGCTGGAGCTCGCCCTTCTTCTCCGGGCACGCGATCCTCAGCAGAAGAGTCGTCCCGCGCACGTTCGCGCTCGATTTTCGGGCTCACCGACGAGGAAGAGGCGGCCTCATCGTCCTCGTGATCGTCGGAGCCGGTGCAGCAGCGGGCGTCGGACATCCGCCGTGCTCTGCTGGTCTGGTCCTGCAGTCCAGGACCTTCACCCTCTCCCTCAGCTTAGACCTTGTCTGTCTGGAAAACACCAATTCTGACCACATCAGTCACATTGTGTTGTGTGTATGTCACTAGGTGTGATTACCGACGGCCCGGCCTCTGACCATGGTGATGTCGGGGATGATGGACGCGAGCGTGGCGAACTGCTGATGCATCTTCTCCGGCGACAACAAGCTCTTGCATGCTCGAGGTCGCCCTCCTTTCGCCTCTCTTCTCCGACAGACGGCAGCATTTGCTGGCAGCACAACCGTGCTGCTGCTGTTCTAGTGCCGTAAAGGTCAGCGAGCCTCACTCGGGGATTACAATTTCAGCTCGAAATTTGTGGAATCGGCGAAATTTAGTTTTCTCGGTCCATCATGAGAAATCGGCCAAAAAATTCAGCCCATAACATTGGCCTAATCAAAACCCCCATCCCGATTCATTCCCCAATCCACAAGAAACCGAAAACTCCTCAATCCACATCCTTGCAAAATTTAAGCAGACAAACTTGATGAGCTAATCGGAAATTTTCATTTCGATTAGCATGGGCATAGCTGAGGCAGATGAGAGCGGTCAGGCGCACATGTTGCTGTGCCGCATCGTCCAGGGCCGCCACAGGCCCATACCTGAAGAGCTACAGGTAGCCTATGCAAGCATAATTTTAAAAATTCTATCACGTAAACAAAAACCTCCGCTAGAAATAGATTACAGAATTACCACTAGACGCACAGACTCGTAGCGAAAGTAGTCGATGTAGCATGTTGATGCGATCGTAATCGTACTAGCCGCATGTCTCCTCCTTCAGATCCTTGTGATTGTCATAGGTTACGGATCATCCTAGTGCTGAGGCTTCACATCAACACTTTCAAGGTATCCACACCTACAAGGCAGGAACACCTCACGCCGGAGTGCTAGCGCCGGCAGCACGGTATTAGATGAGGAAGGCGTGGCGTCTAAGGTCTCAGAAATTCCGAATTCTCTCTCTATCGCATAGACCCTATGCCACCGTGCCCCTCTATTTATAGGCATCCATAATGGTCCTTGAACTTGAGGCCCATTATGAACTCATGGCCCATACGAACTCAGATCACCATCCGAATTATATTCCAACCCCGTAAGTGTGCGACCATATAGGTTAACTTACGCCTGGACATGGCGCGAGTACTCTTACTCGTCCACTAATCGGTAGCGGCCCCTAGCAGGACATGTCGACTTCCAAATATACGTAAATATCATATCAGACGAATATTATCAAAGCTCATATTTATTTTTCTTTGCCTCACAATATCTGTCAAGCTTAAGACGAGTATGTACCATCCTTGTTGGTTAGCTCAACCACTCTTTCTCGATTACGTGACTTAAATTCCCTGACTATGGTTAAGTAGCATGGCCATGCATTTCTAGAATCCAATACCTCGAGAGGTCTATAGATATCTCTTCCATTGCATGGAGTTGCAAATCCTATCTTGATGGATCATGCCTCGATGCATACATCATGACAAGCCCAAAAGCTACATTTATATCTACCCAGTTATAAAGTAGCATTTGGCAACCCCTAAGTTAGCTATTGTGCATCACGAGTACGTGTGACGACCTCAAATCTAAGGACATAGCATACGTATTGTAAATGAGATCAACTGATGACATGTAAGAATGCAACGTTCTCGCAGTGTCTCATGGTGAATCAATCCAGCCCCATATTCTTTAACATGTGTCCATATTATTGGTTTGATATCTTTATATTTATGACCCGTAAAACATGGTCATCAGCTAATACATATGATAGTCTATTCATATATGTCCTTATATATTTTTAACTAGGGATCATTTAAGAATAATTATCGCAAAAATATAGAGTTTCACAATCAAGTCACATACTCGATAATAAATATTAACGATATTATTCAAGAAATAAGATACCATATTATCCAATAGATCATGGACATAACGAAACAATGTAGTCGAACCAATGTGATCGACACAACGTGGTTGAACCAACGTAGTTAGCATAACGTAGTCGAAACGACTTAATCATCTGTATGATTGCCTCTAGGGCATATTTCCAACAATACCAGTCCTACACCAGAGGATACGACCTCAAATCTCTTCATGGTGTTGACAACCTATCCAGTCCAAGCTGGTACGTTGTATGGAGTGAGCGCATGAACAGCTGCATTGTCCTGCTGTGCATGGTGATTGTTGTAGCATGGCCACAACAGGGGTATAGGGTACCACTTTCCCTATGAGGGATATGGAACTAAGAGAGCCAATAGGAAGAGCTGATGAGTAAAAATAAGTGGGTCTGGCGCCTTTATACCCCCTTTGGGGTTTTATATACATGATGCATACAAGGAGTAGTTTCCTATTACACTTCTCAATAATTAGAATTGGTAAGGATATATTGGTATATTGCTTTATACATATATCATTATACTATTGGGTTTATTGTAAGGTTTAGTAGTTAAACCTAGCGGTCACAGAGGTTAGGCACTCCTACAACAGTGACCTTCATCAAACGCCCAACGCTCCAGGATCTAGATATTTTGTCTTAAATGCTGTGATATGTTTGACTGGATTTTGCTCTGTTTGTCTCAATATCAATTTAGTCTCTTGCCTCTGGAATTTTGGTGTTAGGACCACTGCCGTTCTGTATTCCGGTGTCAGTGACTCAGTCAATATGCAGAAGCTTCACAAGGAGATCAAGAGGTTTCTGCTGTCTTCTGAGTTGCAGGATTTGGAGAATTACTTCAATAGTAACATGGTAGGTGGCAGATGTTGAATTTGTTTTCTTCAAATATTTCATTTTAGATAGTTCATTCGGATTGCCGGTTGCTGCATATCTCTTTACAACTCTAAATAGAGGAAATTCTTGGAAGGATAGAAACATGGCATATAACTATTTACAAGTATATACTGTTTACTTTATTATAGTAAGTGTAGGGTTCCCTGGATTGGACAGGAGACAAATCCAGGCAAAAAGAAAATCATGTATTAATTTTACAAAAATATCAACGGAAAACATTATTTCTTTCATTGCGCACTAGCAAGTGATATACTTGAACTGTTGTTTCACTTGTTTGTCTTTTGTTGGAACAATGCGTGCCTAATCAGAGCACTGTTGTATTTTTAGCATTTTTTTTCTCGAGTCATTAGACTTGATAAAGGGCACACTCTGTAGTGCCAATTTGGCAAACTTTGATTATGTAGTGAGCACTGTCTGTAGAACGAGCTTTCTCTTTTCATTCTTAATGTAACACATAGCAGTCCTGCTACTTTTCCAAAAGGAAAAAAAAAGGTAATTTGGGTAGAAAGAAGAAAAATCGGCATAGCTTAGCTGTTTATCTTCGCTTGAGATTTATACTAGTCTATTGTAGGTTCTTTTTGATTCCAAGTCATTTATTTAAGCTTGTCTAAGATTTGCAATATAGAAATTTTAGCTATCTTGAAAATCATAGCGTAAGTGTCATAATTCTTTTCTGGGCTGCTGCAGGAAAACTCGTAACTTCTCCACATCCGTGCGTGAGCTTGTTGGTGCTGATATGTTCGTCGGTGCAGTCCTAAAGAGTTTAGAGCACTGATTCTCTGAGGAACAATCATGCATGATTTGTGATCTTCCTCTCTGGTTTCTTTGTCAATCATCACACTGTAGACTGTTGCTGCTGCTGTAATTTTGTTGGAGAAGAGAAGGCATTGCGCTCAGATCTTACTTGGGCAAACCTTGATGCAGAAGAAGGCTTATAACCTGTAGTCTTGTACAGGGCGAAAAGTGATCTTGTATGAAACTGTTCACGACAAACAGTAGCTAGCTATATCAAACTGTTTGATAGTTTGAATCATTTGTTGTAGGGACCATTTTTGCAGTTGAGTTCTGACTACTGTCTGAAGAAAGAAACTGAGAATGCTGATGGAGATCACCGATGGGTTTTGTGGGCTATATATAGTTCTAGTACTTGAGTACCAGTTTGGCCGGAAAGTGTTTTTACTTCCTTTGCCAAGTCAGTTATTGTTTTTGCGAAATCGGAACATATATGACAATGGAGGATATACATTCAAGATGTGACATTTTCCAGGAGATGCATTCATGTCATGTGTAACTCCGTAACATCCCATTTTTTGGAGGATGTTAAGTTTGTTTGACTGAAATTTCAAATCAAATTTGAATTCAAACTATTCAATCAAATTTCAGCTGAATTTCAAAAATCAAAGAAATTTTAAACTTTCAAACCTCCCTTGGGCTGGACCAAGCCCAACCCTACCTCTCCCTGACCTAGCCGGCCTTTGGCCTGGCCTGGATCAGCCCAGAACGGTCCGGCCGCGCTAGACACGCTCTGGACGCCCTCCGCACGAACCTGCTCCTTGCCATGCACGCACCGCGCCAACGTGCATTGCGCCACGTGCGCCCAGCACTGCGCCACTGGCCTTCCATGCGTATCCCTAGATTCCTGCTACGTCATCATATCAATTCGGCATAGTGTCATCTCGTCTTAGTCTTGTGCCGCCTCCTATTCACCGGAGATTCCTTTTTCTCCCTCCTCCTCTTTCCCTGCCACACTGTCTCAGCCCAATCTGTTTCGTCCCGTCACTTCCAAGCCACGCTAAGCCACCTTGAGTTGTGTGCCCATGATGTCACTCACCACAACGCTGTTCCAACCTCTGTGCACGCCTACCCTGGTCCTTCGCCAACTTCACTGCCGCGGCTACAGCAAGCCATGGCGCCAACGGACTCCCTCCTTTATTATAAAGCCTACACTTGATCTCCTCCAGTCCCCACTCACCTCCTCTTGCCTTCAATTGCTCCGAGAGCTAGCCACCTGGACCCCTTTGCCCTCCTCACCGATTAGAACACTACCACCACCGCCGTTGGAGCTCTGCTGCACCATCTATCGATTAGCCACGACTGGAGCACCGCATTGACATCCCAAAGACAATCTGAGCTTCCCCGAACATTCCCTTCCTCTTCGGTGAGCCATCCATGACAACCCCCTCTCTGCCGCTTCAGTCCCCCATCGATAGGCCACACCACGCCTCCGCGAGCTCCACCTCCGCTTCCGATGAGTCACTCACAACCCCGGAATGCTCCCTTAGCTGTTAATTGGCTTTTGGCACCATTGATAGCCATGGTGCCATGCCCCTGCCTCTGCTGCCACCTAGGCTCCTTGCCGACCACCACAACGATTAAATCAGATAGCACCAACTCACCTCTAGGTGTGGTATGGCACGAGCTCCCCATTTTTTACCTTACTTCTAGTCGCCAAGGTCTTCATCACCGGCGAGGAGCTTCGCCCCTTCTCGGCGGGGAAGAAACACTGGAGCGCCATGGATAAACTTAAACATGAAAGATTAATTAACTTAATGATTGCCATTAGCCATTGTTAAGTAATCACTAATAGGTGGACCCTCCTCGGCTAATTAATGCCTTAAGTAGCTGACATGTGGGCCCCTTAGCCATTTAAAAACCTTTTGAAATGGTTTTAAAAGTTAGAACCTCTGACAAGTGGGCCCAAGTTACTATTTCACAGTAAATAGACCCCACTTGCCAGTCCTTTTTTTTAGAAAATAAATCAAATTTAAACTAAAACCCAATGGAGCCCAGTTGTCATGGCATTTTCCCTCATGTCAGCGAGAGTAACCTCTCTCTTCTTTTTATTTCTTGAATTAAATCCTGATGTAAACTTTCAAGGACCCATTCTTGCTCATTTTAACTACAAATTTAATAAAATTTACTTCTAAATTTTTCTAAATTCAAGATGATGGTAGTGGTTTTGTTCAATTTGGAGTTTGTTTGAATTTTTATTTGTAATCATTTGTTTTGCTCGTCTATTTGTTTGTTTCCTGATGTGATCATCCAAGTAGAGTACGAGGATGCGGAAGAGCCCCAGTTTGAGGCAACACAAGAATTTCAAGATCAACCCGCTTGAGAGCCAGGCAATTCAATACTTTGATCATATTGATCCTACATTTTTATGCAAATTATATTTATTAAAATTATCAAATTGAAATGCTTTATTTATTATGCAAATGTATGTTAACTTTAAGGTTGTAGATACATGCCTAATTGACATGTATTATTATTATTATTATTATTATTATTATTATTATTATTATTATTATTATTATTATTATTATTATTATTATACCATCCTTCAGACACTTGAAGCATATAATTCTTATCACCCTAGAGACTATAATAGTAACTTTACTAGCTATAGGTCGTACTTAAGTGTCATGCTTAGCCTTTGTTAAGTACTATGGCATTAATTTGCCCTATCATTGTCTTTTAATCATGAAACTTATTTTGGACAGTCATTGAAGGGAAATGACTAGTATATTTGAGATAACTTAGTTTTGTGCTTCCCAAAACCATAAAAACTGCTGCTACCATATCTGAGCAGACTTTATGATGGTTGGTGCGGATGTAGCATGAGAATTTATGGTTTGTGGTAGCACCGTCCAGATAGCTTTAAGAACTAAATCCTGTGATGACCTCCTAATATAAAACAGTGTAACCATAAGTTTCTAATGGGTATGACCTGTCTAATTAATTTGCATCCACTAGTGCAGGTTGCACTATTGGAGTAAGCCACGAGTCATGTCACTAGTTTTAAGCCATCATGGACATGGATCGTGTCGCTGGTGTAAGCCATTGTGTGGTGCAAAAGGGGGTCTGAGGGTGGTGGACGTAACCTCAGTTGAAACATTAGCGGATGTAACTTACACTAGGTAATGAATTGTAAAGCCCTTGTTGTGATGTACTTGATTAACATGTCCAAGGAAATGCATGAAATATAACAAGTTGATTATCTCTTGTGGGTAAATTATACAATCTCTACAGAGTATAAACTATTTGAACAATCATACCCACGGTTAAAAGCAGGCATGGGAACTTACTCGAGTTAGTTTCTATTTCAAAAACCTTTGTGGGTACAATGTAAACTTATCGGGTGGATATAATCCTGATTTTTGAATTTTTCTAGGTGGATGTAACTCAGTGTTGATAATTGGGTAGATGTAATCTTAGTTATAAAAAACTAGCATATGATGGATGGAACTATGTAACAGGTGGATGGAACCTGTACCGTTATAAATATTGCACACTTTCACTCTCTTTAATAAAATGTGTTTTGTTTAAAATGCTAAGTTATAGGAATTCCTAAATATTGTAGTTCAAAATATTGCCTTGAGCAAATAAAAGAACCCGAACCTATGTTGTTGAACTTTACATATATAAATATTGCATTATTTATGTTAGCTCGTGCAGCACTGTTGCTTGTGCTCACCCTCGCTCACAAACCTGCAGTTGGAGATGTGGAACCGACCTGCCTTCAGAAATCTGAACTTGCATTAGACGTAGGGGTGCAAACGGGTCGGGTTAATCCCGACCGATCCGGTACCGAATCCGGAGAAAAAATATGGGTTAGAATATGGTAACAGCAATATCCGTCCGAATCCAATACGTCTTCAAGTTTGATTTCAGGTTAGTGCTACTATTTGACGTTTCATTTTTCTTCTGCAATGGTAAAATAAAACCTTCCACGTCAGCTATTAAATAGTAACATCAAGTTCTTGACAGTACGTCCTCATACTCCATTTGCTGTACTGCATGCATTTCTTACAAACAAGTAGGGGTGCAAACGGGTTAATCCCGACCGATCCGGCACCGAATCTGATTGGTACCGAATCCGATTAGTACCGAATCCGGAGAAAAAAATATAGGTTAGGATATGGTAACAACAATATCCGTCCGAATCCGACCCGTTTGCACCCCTAATTTGACGTTTCCTCAATTCTCACCTGAACAGTTATGCAAATTCTATTGTTTTGATCCCTGTGTTGTGAATATCGTGCGAGATGCAGATTCTGTGTGTTGCGGTTCATTGATTTGTAAGTCCTGATTCGGTAAATACGTGTATCTGCTTGGTTGATTGCTATTACCATGCTGCCCTTCTGCATCACGTGTTACCACCGAAGAATAAACTATTCTCGCTGTGCTACGATGGTGCGTTTTTTTTTTCCTTATTTATTTTCTTCGAGTAGGACAGTACATACAACAAGAGTATAATTTATCGGTGTCATTTCTAAAATTTAATCTTCTGAGCCTTTTTTTTTTTTGAAGAGAACAAACTGGGCCTTTAATCGGAGGGGTGCTATCCAAATTCCGTACAGTTCGTCTGGCGCAAGAGAGCACGCTGGGCCGAAATTCATGCAAAACTTGGGCCAGAATTCATAACTAGTTTGTGCCGGTATACCTTTCTCCCTAGTTCTCATCACTTGTTTTAGACGGCGGATTTCCATAGCTTTTTATGAGAGGAAAAAAAGTTGCAAAAATAGAAAATATTTCGAGTCAAAGCATCGAAAATATGTTGAAAGGAATTGAGTTGAAGGGGAATCAAAGGTACGGCCTTGTGGATCACACACATTAATAAATTAATGATTTCGTTTTAGCCCAGAACTGACTAGTGTATGTAGTCAACTGGTCATTGTTTATGTTATTTCCTTCTTGCCATCGATTATTCTGTCTCCATGGATGAAATGTGGTCAACTGTCAAGCTAAGATGGAGCTGTTCGATTCATACCTTTTTCTCTCAATAAAGGAGTTGAAAAAAAAATCACGGTTTAGATTCCGATTGAAGCCAACCCAAATTGAGAATCGCCGCTCACCAGAGGTCAACCCAATTTCATAGTGTATAGATACATGTTAGAAATAAACTTGACTTAGAGTTCAAGACGTAGTAGAGTCCGTCTCTATGTGTAACTCAAGTTGAAGTTATGTTCAACTTGAAGTCCGAATACATATACTAGTAGGAGATTATTAGCCTCTACATTGAGGAGGCTTATAGTAAGGAAAAGCAAGAAAAGGAAGAGAAAAAGAGAAATTCAGAAATTCTTCTGTGTTCTCTTAGTTTATTTGCGATGTATGTGTTTTCTCCTGGATCAAAGTTTTAACAAGTGGTATCAAAGCCTAGGCGAGAACCGAGTTGCTGAAAAATTATCTTGGCGATCCTGTTTCAGCGTGTCTCACGTGGCGCTCCTGAGGCGCACGTCGCTCGTCTTCACACAGCTCTCCCAGGAAAACGATGTGTGCGTGATGTCCTTCCGTTCCCTTGGTCCAAGAGCCACTTCAAAGTAGCCCGAGATCTTGATCCGTGCTCAAGATTATGTCGCGTTCTCCAGGAAGTGGTGTCACCGGTAACGAAGCATCATCCAGTATGATAGCGAAGGAGAGCTCCGCTGTCTCGCTGCATTATCTGATGCTCACGATGAGCAACTATGCAGTCTGAGCAATCAAGATGAAGACAGTGTTTCTTGTTAAAGCGCTCAGTGATGATGAACCAACATTGCTCTGATGAAGGTTGGAATCAGGGACGTCGAGAAGATGTGTCACCGATCAAACTCAAGTAAGGCGAAAAGAAATCGGAACGTTGAATAGATGTGTCACCGTTCTGTGTCAAGTATGAGTTTAGTAAGTTGTAGTTGAGACCGATTGTCTCAATGTTTTATAATTTTTTGCATCTGAATGGACCCGTACCAGTTGTGTTGAGTCCCTACATGTAGCTTGCATGTAGAATGCTTCACGTGGAGACATGACTGGTAGTTCATAATGCATTGAGACTAAAACTGGAGTATGTCAAGTCAAGATTAAGGGGGAGATTGTTAGAAATAATCTTGACTTAGAGTTCAAGACGTAATAGAGTCCGTCTCCGTGTGTAACTCAAGTTGAAGTTATGTCCAACTTGAAGTGATGTGACCTCGCCACAAACACATACGACAATCGCGCCTAATATCAAGATTGAACTAAAGGTGAATTCGTTTCTTCAGCCTTCATATGTTACTGAAAATAGACCACTACCTAATGCAAGTGATTTAATTGTGCTTAGGAATTTGGGAAAGGATGAAGGAAAGGGACATGGAGTGCTGGACATGCATGGAAGGAATAATGGAGGTCACCACGTCACTTTGGGACCAAGTCAAGCACGAATTCGAGTTGGACACGTTTTGGAATCAGACTCGGACTGCTGCAATGGTGCAAGTTTAAACGGACGTAACTTTCTCATACGGACTCCGTTTGGGACGTTCTTGGACTTGATGGAAATCTTATCAAGTCTACTTTCTAAAGGATTCAACCCCATCTTCAAATTCTATCCGAGACAGCCGCAATCATCAAAAGAGTCCGTGTTGGTCACGTACTGGAATCAGATTCGGACTGCTGCAATGGTGCAAGTTGAAACGAACGTAACTTTCTCATACGGACTCCGTTTGGGACGTTCTTGTACTTCATGGAAAGCTTATGAAGTCTACTTTCCAACGGATCCAACCTCATCTTCAAATTACATCTGAGCCGGCTGCAATCATCAAAACAATCCACATTGGTTTTTGAGTCCGAGTCAAAAGGGTGCTGCGCCACCACCAATTGGGCCCATGGGCCTTGTAACCCTAGAGCATGCACTTTGGACGCCCCTCCTGGTTGTTCTCCCTATAAAGGAGCCGCCGCCTCCCTTGTTAGGACTTGGATTTTGTTGAGTTTAGGTTTAGCTATTATGCAAACTTCTGTTCTTCAGTTGTGTCGGACGACCACCTGTCAAGACAGCCTTCGGAATCCCACCTTTTGATCTTCATATCAATATTTGCAATTTCAGATTGCTTGTTATCTTGTTCTTGCGTGTTCTTCGGTTGCATGCAGGAATAGACCTTCGTGGTCAGGTCAACCGCGTTCTTGGCACGGTTGATAACAACTTGGAGTGTGGTTCAGCGATTGCTAAGGCGCAAGTGACGTCGTTCGGTTGTAGTCGGATCGCAAGGGTCGCCTCCGCCAAAATCGATAGTTATCATCCTATCGGAAGATCGGGACCCCATCGCCTCATCAGTTGGTATCAGAGCTTCAGTTGACCGGTAGGAATTTCTTGTATCCCTAGTTAGTAGATTGATTTTTATTTCCCATAGTCCAGAAAAATTGCCCCACAAAAAGAGTTAATTTCCGTTGTCCAAACCCCGTTGTGCCTTTCAATCTGTTAGTTTTGGTTTGCTAAATTGAATTTGTGTCCGTTTTAGCTTTGTCTAGTTGCTGGTCATATCTTTGTTCCAATAAAAATCCAACCAAAAAAAAAATTCCCCCACCCCAAACCCTAATTCCAATTTCGGCTGATCTTTCCTTTCTCTGCAGCCGCCACCAAAAACGTCATAACTTTTGATTCCGAGATTATTTTTCAGTGAGACCACCGTCATTAGATTCAAAACTTCATTGTCCATCTATCTGTAAAATTTCACGTCATTCCAGCAAGGCAGTTAAGAGATATATGCGGTGCAAGTTGACCTAAAATTCCAGATTGAATCAGCAACAATCGGCACTTGTGAATTTTGTGCGAATTTTTCGGTAGGTTTCCAGAAGTTGACCCCAAAACAAAAGTTGTAGAAAAAGCCGTCAGGAAACAGAGAAAAAAAAACATCATTGAAAAAAAGGCAACTTACAAAAAGTTACAGCCGAAATACCGACGTGCTGTCCAGTGGACAGAAATCTCCAGTTTTCAAGTTTTGGGTCAATCCTTGTGCTCTTCAATTCCAGATTGCATTCAATTGAATTATCTTGTTTTAACCACTCACATACATTGCCATACACTTATTTTAGCCTTCTTCAATCCTTGGTTGATCAGCAACATAGGCTAAGTGCTACATACGAACTATAATTCAATTCTATGCAATTTCTGAAATTAATTGATTGTTTTCCTTTGCTACAAAATACATAGCCTATCCAAGCTCCACTTTTCTACTAACCGAACAGGTCTCGCTGTACCTTGCAATCGCTTTACTCATCACTTGAGTTAGATTTATCACGAACCAGCCACCGGTTGCACCACCTGTTTGCTTTGGTAAGAACTTGTAAGAATTTGGTAAGAGCTTTAGAGATATGTGACTTGTGAAGCTCCACCTCCTAGTAGTTTATAGGGACTTACATAATTCTTGTGTATTTCCTTGTTTTCTACTAACCATGACAGGTTCAAGATCACTTTGTAGCAATTTTTGTGAGACCAACAACTTGTTGGATCGTATTAATAAGACTCTCACCACTATCAACAACAGAATTGAGGGCTCCAATGATCGCGACCGTTGTCGACTTCGACATGATCGACAAGGTACAGGTAGGTTAACAAGAGAGGTATGTGATGATGATGCCAAGTTTACAATTCCTCCATTTGCTGGTAGATATGACCCTGAAGCTTATCTTGAATGGGAAATACAATTAGATCAAAATTTTCTGTGCTATGATTTTCCTAATGATAAAAGAGTTAGGGCTGCTACTAGTGAATTCACTGATTTCGCATTATTTTGGTGGAGGAAACAATGTAGACTACCACATGTACCTAAAACTTGGAATGCTTTGAAACGAATCATGAGATCTACATTTGTTCCTTCATATTATTCACGTGACTTGTTAAAAAGATTGCAACGTTTAGAACAAGGTAGGAAAACTGTAAGTGAATACTATGAAGAATTGAAAGCTCTTTTGTTGCGTTGTGATTTAGAGGAACATGTAGAAGCTATAGAGAATAGATTCTTAGGTGGGCTTAATCAAAAAATTAAGAACATTCTCGTCCACAAAGAATATAATTCTCTCTATGATTTGTTTACACTTGCTTGTAAGGTTGAAAGTCAGATTGAGAAAGAATTGAGAATACTTGATAATAGGACACATGAGAGCAAACCTGTGGTTGTGCCTTTTTCTGTAACTAACAACTTGCAGCAAGTTGAAAACCATGCTGAAGAGAAGAATGAGTTACTTGAGCTACCAACTCCATTACTTGAGAAGGAAGATGAGGAGATGGATGTACCTACATCATCTAAGGGGAGCCAAAAAGATAAAGATCATGGTGCTATCATCACTCACGGTGAGTATGCTTGTGAAGAACAACAATTATGCACTGTTCATGCTATTTTAGAGCAAAACTTAGTGGAAAACAATTCTGACACGCCCATATTTCAAGTAGAGAATTCACACTGCATTGATTTGAGTATTGAGAATGAGTTTAGTGCACCTTGTCAAAAAATAATTGAATTGCCTACTGTTTTGAGTGATTCACGTGATGAATTAATCACATATAATGATCATGTGGCTTTGGTTAGACATAAAGAAGTTTTAACTAGAATTTCTCCTGCCAATTCATTGTGTTACATCATGTTGGATCTTCCTATGAAATTGTCACATGCTTTGGAGAAAGTTTCTGAACTTACATGTTCAAAATTCTTGTTTAGTGCCTACACCCCTGGGTATAAGTTTAATTTGATTGGAGATTATGGTGTAGGAAATCAATTTCTTGTATATCGAATATGCATAACTTGTGACCACATGGATGAATTGCAGCTTGTTGTTTTGAACAACAACTCTTGTATGCTCAATCTTGTTCATTATGAAAGAAAAATAAAATTTAGTGATCATTCAATGCCTATGTGTTCTTATCTTATTGAACCATCTAACATTGGCAATCTGAATAATGAAATTGATGTATGGAAGAACATGCAAATATTTTCACCCTTACTAGATGAATTTGCTATTGCTCAATTGAAATCTGATTATATGGATAAACTTTGTTTGATTCCAAAAGTTGTAGCTTTGCCTATATGTGCCACCACAACAAGTTTACAACTTCAAAGATTTGAATTGCATAAATGCTTCACTTACGTTTGCAAAACAAGTTGCGATAATTACTGTGTGAGAAATTTTGATTTGTTCATTAACATATATAATTACTTTTGGGTTAATAATACAATGAGCTTTTATGATTGCTGCTGTGTTATAACATTAATTGTGCAACAACGAAGAACTGTTAAAACGGATGACATATACATATACCATGCATACACCTTGGCTTCTTTGTTACCATACTTTCAGTTTATCAAAAGCCGAGGACGGCTTTGTTTTCAAGAAGGGGAGGATGATGAGGACACGACCCCTATGGATACAACCATATTTGCTATGCTTGTTGTTCCAATTACAAGAGCTCCTACGCATCACTTAAATTATAAGGTGAGCTCGTTTCAAAAAGGTTTTACTTTGTGTGATGAAGAACGTATGATATTGCATAATGAGAGTTTGTTGCGTTTGTTATTATGTACCGAGATTTATGATGAAGATCATGCAATACGTGAGGCTACACATAGGCTAAAACCGAGGACGGTTTTCTATCAAGAAGGGGAGGATGATGTGACCACGCCACAAACACATACGACAATCGCGCCTAATATTAAGATTGAACTAAAGGTGAATTCGTTTCTTCAGCATTCATATGTTACTGAGAATAGACCACTACCTAATGCAAGTGATTTAATTGTGCTTAGGAATTTGGGAAAGGATGAAGGAAAGGGACATGGAGTGCTGGACATGCATGGAAGGAATAATGGAGGTCACCACGTCACTTTGGGACCAAGTCAAGCACGAATTCGAGTTGGACACGTTTTGGAATCAGACTCGGACTGCTGCAATGGTGCAAGTTTAAACGGACGTAACTTTCTCATACGGACTCCGTTTGGGACGTTCTTGGACTTGATGGAAAGCTTATCAAGTCTACTTTCTAAAGGATTCAACCCCATCTTCAAATTCTATCCGAGACAGCCGCAATCATCAAAAGAGTCCGTGTTGGTCACGTACTGGAATCAGATTCGGACTGCTGCAATGGTGCAAGTTGAAACGAACGTAACTTTCTCATACAGACTCCGTTTGGGACGTTCTTGTACTTCATGGAAAGCTTATGAAGTCTACTTTCCAACAGATCCAACCTTATCTTCAAATTACATCCGAGCCGGCTGCAATCATCAAAACAATCCACATTGGTTTTTGAGTCCGAGTCAAAAGGGTGTTGCGCCACCACCAATTGGGCCCATGGGCCTTGTAACCCTAGAGCATGCACTTTGGATGCCCCTCCTGGTTGTTCTCCCTATAAAGGAGCCGCCGCCTCCCTTGTTAGGACTTGGATTTTGTTGAGTTTAGGTTTAGCTATTATGCAAACTTCTGTTCTTCAGTTGTGTCGGACGACCACCTGTCAAGACAGCCTTCGGAATCCCACCTTTTGATCTTCATATCAATATTTGCAATTTCAGATTGCTTGTTATCTTGTTCTTGCGTGTTCTTCGGTTGCATGCAGGAATAGACCTTCGTGGTCAGGTCAACCGCGTTCTTGGCACGGTTGATAACAACTTGGAGTGTGGTTCAGCGATTGCTAAGGCGCAAGCGACGTCGTTCGGTTGTAGTCGGATCGCAAGGGTCGCCTCCGCCAAAATCGATAGTTATCATCCTATCGGAAGATCGGGACCCCATCGCCTCATCATGAAGTCCGAATACATATACTAGTAGAAGATTATTAGCATATATTGAGGAGGCTTGTAGCCAGTTTTGTAAGAGAAAAGCAAGAAAAAGAGGGGGGAGCAAATAAGAGGATAGAGAAATTTAGAAATTCTCCTGTGTTCTCAGTTTTTTTTTTTTGCGATATATGCATTTTCTCGTGGATCAAAGTTTTAACAATACATGTAAAATGTACCCTTACTTTTTGTATAAAAAAATTGCATAGTGTTTTAGTCAACTAGTTAATGGCTCAGTCGCAAATAAAAAACCCTAGCTAGGATCGAAGTAAATTAAACAAGGTGCATGGTTAAAGTTGCGACATGTTTAATTTCCAACAACAAAGGTGACCAAGACAATATATTGGATAGGTTTTTTTGGCCTGTTTCTTATAGCGTTTGGTTTTAAATTCAGGCTATTCATGAGAGAGATTATGAAGGGGAGACAATTGCATATGATTTTGGTCTGTACAGCTACAGTGTCTATTATAATCGACTAGTAAACCCTTAGGGCATCTCCAACAGTATGAGCTAGTTACTAGCTCTAAGACAACTTCTCCAATAGTACTAACTTTAGCACATAGCTCATAACATAAATAGCCTCACATGACACTCTCACATAATCTTGGAATGTGTGTATGAGACTAGCTCTTGATCAAGAGATAGCTTTTCTCTCTCTTCTATTAAAATATGAAATAATATGCTTAGAGCTAGCTCATAAGTCACTGTTGGAGATGCTCTTATTGAAAAACGTATCGTTTAAAAGCGAGTTACTATAGGAAAGTACAAAAACCTAAAAAACGTAAGCTGACTTGAACCCGGCCATTATTATGTACTTACAAAATGTTTCTCTTCCTATGAGATTCATGAGAGAAAAAACAGGGGCTGTTACTCAAGGTTAATTAGATCTAGTCGGAGGTCATTTTCCAGCAGAGGAAAGGTGACTAAGGCAGTTGCTAGCCAGTAGTAAGTAGCAAAAGAAACTATAATTAAAAATTAAAGGAGAGGCAGTCATGCATTGCATGATCCATGTTGTGCAACACAAGAAGCTGATACGATGGGGGCTAGCTAAACACTGGCTGAAGTTGACCTCTTGGAAAGGTAATAAGAGGCCTGAATCCATCGGTTTGTAGCAAGGTAAGTTTCCTTCCTCCACGTCTCCACCCAAAAACCCCATCGCTCTCGTGCACACCATAATTTCGGCTTCAATTGATTGGCCTCCCCCAGATAACCAGACTTTATATATCTTTCAGCTAGATTGTTCCAATCTTTATGTGAAAGATATGCAACTCCAACTCCTGCTAGCAGCTCCTCCTTGATTTCCAAAGGAGAAGATTTTTCAGTAGAGAGAAAACTAATTAGCTCGATGCCATCGCAGGGGTCCAAATTAAGCCGTCATTTCGGCTCTTATCGGTCAATTGCAAGACGCCCGTCCATCCAAGTGATAAATATCTACAAGCATCCTCTTCAAAAGCAGGACAGATGGCAAGTAATCCATACATACATATATGCAAATCCAAGTGATGTGCGAGCAGTGCTGAGAGCCGCGGCAACCGGCCATGGTTGAGTGGATGCGTGACTCACATGGTTTACATTTTCCACACAGATAGCAGGCCAATTGTTTTGCTTTCCTTTCGGCTTCACATTATCGCACGAGTGACAAGGATGCTTATGGCTTAATGCGTCGTGTACTCCTCGGCTCTATTTGAAGGAACATGGGAGAATGTTCTGTTTAATACTATAATAAATCACTACAATGTTTCTAGAGTGGTTATTCGATTTTGCAAAAAAAAAAAACATTTTGTTTGGTTTGTTTTCTAGAATTTTCAGGAAAAACGGTATTATCATAGGTGTTGGTGCGGTCATACTGCAGGACGGTAGTACTGATGGGTGTGTGTGCGGTCATATTGCAATGCAGTAGCATCGAATTTTACATGGCAGTACGTTATTTCCAGAGAGATCTATTTCAGGATTGCAAGGTGCGATAGTACCAACCCAGGGGAGCGGTAGTACCAGTTTTGGGAGAAAATGAGGATTTTGGATTTTGAGTCTCGGATTGAGTTGGAATGACCTAGGTCATTGCATTAAGATTGCATTATGCATATTTTGGTTAACGTGGGACAAGTTGTGAAGAATTTGTACCCGAAAATGATTTCTTTGTCTTTGGATATATTGGGATGCTTAGAGTTACCATAGTCGACGGCAAGGATCGGGGCTACGCTCAGCAAGGAGCCGAGACCCAGAATGATTAATAATGCCAGGTGAGATGTTGAGCTCAAGCATGGAACGAGAAAGGCGGAAAATGTTGAAAGCGAGTTCGAACGGTGGGTTTGCATCATGTGGCTTGGTCTGTCTAAGTGAGACGTGGTTTGATGGAATCGAAGCGGGAAAGACTTGCTGACACATGGCAAGCCAGTGGTGAACCTACACGTGGCAAGCATAGCGATTGCTTGCATTGGAAAGAGATGGCTCGGTCAAGAAAGAGTATTTTGCTAGTTTGACCAAAATACCAGAAATCATATTTGATCAAATCACGGCGCGTGGGTGGCACGTTAGAGAGCGGTTTAGGTCAAGGTAGAGCTGGTTTGATCGAGATGGATCAGGGCTAAGGATTTAGCGGATTCAGGTTTGTACGCTTTGAAAAACGTGCATAAGTGAAATGTGTTAGTAAAACCTGTGTGAGAGGAGTTATCGGATTTTTCCCATTATGCTAAGTCGATAGTATCCACTAAGGGCTAGGTGTGGCTGGTTAGCCCACCTATATAAAAGGATTGGAATGGAGACTTGTGTTATCCGTCCAATCCATCTCTCTTTTGCTCTTATGTTTAGAGTTAGGGTTTGGGGGTTGAGTGCATTGTGTGCTCTCTGTCCTCTAAGATAGAGTGGCTATAAAACCTCTACCTATTCAAGTAATTAATACATCAATCTTTGCTCATGTCCATGGATCTTTTATATTTTGATTGATTTGCTCTTGATTTGGTTGGTTTTGATCTCTCCTCTTTATTCTTTTTGGTCTTGCTGTGTCAAGGATATGAGTTAGATGTAGATAACATCATGAAATCAATCTCCTATTACCTAGGCACTTTGATGGCAATTCCATCAAGAAACTCGTTTTGGTTGTATTTGGTCTCACCGAGTGATTTCTTGTTTCAAGGTTTTTTTGGGTCATATTTGTAACATCCTGATTTTCAGATCCTTTTTGAAGTTTTTAAAATAAAATTCACCATTTGAATTTTTTTGGAATTAATTAAATCTTAATTAGAGTTTTTATTAATTAAAAGGATTTAATATGACTAAAGTAAACGTTAACATTTGCCAAAAATATTTTATTTGAGTTCCTTGAGTCTCAAGGAATTTTCTGAAATTTGTTTGGATTTTTCGGGTTTATTTGCTATTTTCTAAAGCTCAAAAATATTTATTTGAATTTCTGGAAAAAAGAAAAACCAAAAACCCCTAAAAGGCCTAGTGGGCCAAAGCTAGCCCACCTTCTTCCTCCAGCCCGCTCCGCCCGCCGGCCTAGCCCGCCCCGAGCCAAGCCACGTGGCGGCCATTCGCTGCCTACGCCTGCATCCAGCTGTCCGCACCGCCACCTTTCCGACGCCGTCTGATTCTCACGATGCCATGTGTCACGCATCCGTGCATGCGTGCACTGTTCATCGTCTTCGGGCCGAACGTCGCCGCCGTTTTCGTCTCCGACTGGGACTTCGTCGCCGCCTTCCGCGCGTCTCCTTCTTGGACTCGGTGTCCGTGCCCGCCGTGGACTCCTCGAGGTCCGGGTATTTAAGGCCACTCACCCTTTGTTCCTCGCATCCCGAGCCGCCGCCTCGCCTGCCGTCACCTCGTTGTCTTCGGCTGTCGCCGTTGAGCCCGACCCGCTCGCTCTCGCCGAAGGTTGTCGTGTGCCGCCGTCGAAGTTCGCCGTCGCCGGTGAGCCTCGCCGCCGCCCTCACCATTTCCTTCCTCGGCCGTCCCGTCTCGTCGCCGGTCAGCCCTGCCCCGTCGCAAACCCACCATCGCCTCGCCCGCAGCGCGCTGCACGTCGCCTCGGTCCGCACCCGCCACCTCGCGCCCCACGCCCACCAGCTCTCGCACACCAGTTTTTGGAGTTTATTTGAGTTTTGTTTGAATTTATTTTTGTGTTCTAACTTACTGTGATATATGAGAATACATTTAGATCTATATTAGTCATCATCTACTCACGAGCAAGTTCATTCACCGTTTTTGGTTTTTGCTCGGTTTCGATGCAACTTTTCTTAAACTGAAAAAGATGCCAACTTTGGCCATAATTTTCATGGTCATTTGTTGGAATAGGTTTTTGATATCCTAAAGAAGATTTCTGCAAATTTTTATGCCATTGGATGTACGGATCAAAAAGTTCCATAAATTTTAGTTTTTTAAATCGTGCTGAAAATACTATTCACCCTAATTTTTACTGTAGCAGCGGCGCTACCGTGGTTACTGTAGTAGTACCGTAATTACTGTAGCAAAAGTTAGTGCTGCAAGTACAGTGATGGTGTTATCGTTTCAACTGATTTTGTGGTGGTTTTTCATCCTAATATTTGTAGATATATAGCTATTGAAGTGAAGAATTAGGAAATATTTAAAGAAAAAATTTGAGGCATTATTCATCTCTCTCCTCTATTGCCACCTCTGGTCTTACAATATTGCATTGCAAGAACAAGTGCAAGTAGATTCTTTACAATCTCTTTTGTGTACAAATGTTGCATGGAAAGGTTGTTCTTTATCATGTATGGGCCATATTGCTGTCAAATCGCCATTTTTTGAGGTCCAAAAGCCATTGCACAAAATTAATAAAAGGTTTGTCGTACCATGCATGTTCCATTTTTTTCCCACGGTTAGTCCTACCCCCTTTTTCCAATTTTTTTAGGTGGTCCCTTTTCTTTCAACTTTGTTTCTTTTGCTCTTTTTTTAAGTTGAAATTAATTCATGAAACATTTCAGAGTGACTAGTCAACTTCTCTTAGATAGTCAATGTAGGAGACTACTGTCTTTGCTTACCCCCTTTTTCTCTCTTGAGACTAGCTTCCATTTGCCAATTCGGTATTAGCTTGTCATTTGCCAACCTTGTCATTTGCACATCATCCAAATTTTGCACTCATTGCTCCATTAATGGCTTTGAGCATACTAAGGATGCATGATAGCTTGGTTTATATATATCCAAATCATTGAAAAGAAGACCAAAATAGCTTTGGGCTTTGGTCAATGAGGAAATATGTAGTACAAAAGTTCAAACCTTTTGTCAGTTATATATGACATTGAACCATACATCAAGAGTACTATTACTAGCTCCCTAGTGACAAACTCTGCCCCGCTCGGTTGGGCTGAAAAGCTATGGCTTATGGCTGAAATTGCATTGTAGCGGCTCAAATTTCACTATAGCTGAAGGTGACTTATTTGGCGTAATTAAATTTAAAAATAGAAAAATATACTAGCTCATTACGGACAACGCAAACGAATACGGGAAAAAAAGAACCGGCAAAAAAGCTAAAAAAGCCAAAAGTTCATAAAAAGATGAAATTTATAAATAGTGAAAAAAAGCCAAAAGTCATAAGCTGAAGCCGAAACGAGCGGAGAGGAGACCTATTCGATCAGTTCATTGGCTCAATTACGTATGAAAGAATAATTTGGTACAAATGGAGAGTGCATGCATGAACACTGAAGTGAAGCACTTTTTTCGAGTGGTAGAAGCACTAGCAAATGGGAGTGGTAGGCACACTATTGCACGCGACAAAAACGGTGGGTGCCATTTAACTTGATCCATGCTTATCCACAGAAGCAACGACAAGATGCAAACTCAGCTTTTGGCAAAGTTGTAGGATCAGGTTCCCTATTTTATTGTCTGCAACTTTCCATGATCTCACTTGATCAGGATGGATATTCACCAAACTAGCATGACTAGCTAGAAATTAATTCCCATTACCAGCCACTTTAATTAAGCTTGCATATATATGACTATGGATTTCTATGCACAAAAAGTGGATGAAAAAAAATATGAATAATTGGCTAGAGATGGACAGTTTCCCATTGTAAATCAAACATTTGAAATCATTTTAGAAGAAAAAAATAACAAATTTCTCTCGCAACTTCTCTTGCCCCCGAGGGATTGATGCTCAAATCCCAATGGATTTTTAGATTGGACGAATAAAAAACAAACGATAAATATAGTGCATATATATATAGTTTTCCCTTTCTTGGTTTAATTACATAAAAAACATTAAGTCTAGATTGATGTACGTATCTTAAAATTTTGTCTTTCTGTTTCTAAGAAAAATTAAAGCAGCTCACCATCATGAAGGAGCAACAAAAGAAATAAGAAACAACCAAGCTAATTTGGATTCAAAATGGATAAGGAGCTAGCTAGCTAGGCATGCACTAAGCAAGGTTTACCAATAAAATGAAACTAGAGCCCACCAATTAGCTAGGCCAGTATGATATCCTTAGCAACCAAGGAACCAATGCCGTATATCGTCAAACATATCGATCTTTTATCCATGCATGCATGGGTGCTGTGAAGCTCTGCACGTGTTAAAAGACGATCGATATTCTTCTGTACTACATGTAGGTTAATTTAAGTAGTGCAAAAAATGATGTGTTATCCATTAATTGGTTGGTTTGTTCGGAGCCAATAGTACGTACGGTTCCAACAGGAACAATGTATTTATTTCGCAAATCACAATAAATTTGAGTATATATATATATATATATATATATATATATATATATATATATATATATATATATATATATATATATATATATATATATATATATATATATATATATATATATATATATATATATATATATATATGAGATATAGCGAGTATACATCTAGTTTCTAATAAGAAAATGCGGGGATCCATAAGTGTAGACCCAATTAGGAGGACAAATGAAATACTTATATCCCCTATCTAGGACTCATATGCTAGACGGATCCCTAAAAAAGGCTGGAAGGAGGAGCCACACCTGGAGGCCATAACCTTTTGAGAGATTTATAAGAGTCGTTTTGTACTTTCTTCTTTTTGCGATGATATGAGTCGTAATTCTGAAGCAATCAGCTTGTATATACATATATTAGACTAAAAAGTCCAAGCCCAAAAGCCTAAAAAAACCAGGCTATCTGAAATTGTGAACGTTCATTGTTCAAGCGTAAAGCTCAGCTTTCTGATGTCAGTTTTTAATTCAAAAATAGGCCCCAAGTCTCGTAACTTTCTACTAAACTGCTATAGTAATGGAAAATGTCACGCACAATTAAGAGAGGAGGAATATTGCCTCTTACATATACATATATAGGACAAGATGCCCAAGGTCCAACTAAGCCTAAAACTTTCCAGTTCTACATTTCTGAAATTGTGCACGCTCTTCTGCCCTAAATCTTTGACATGATGCAAAACCATATTAACCGGCTGTCAAGTACGGTGACCGATACCAACCTGCTAGGGCTTAGAGAGGTATGCTATAAAAATTTCTGAATTAATTATAATTAGATTAGAATACCTATTTCATTTTGGAGGACTATCGGGAACTATATAAAACCATGAGATACGGTCATAAAGAACACAAGCCATAAACCAACTCATCCAGACTAAGAGGTGTATGAGAGAATTAGAGGCTATGTTATTTTTTAGTACTAGATTATTATATAGAGTAAGGATTCGATAGTCCTAAAATGTTTGAGAGAGTTGTGAGAGGGTGACAATCCCTTATACTCTTTTAAGGTCGTGTTTAAGGAATTTGCAGTCGGCTTCGCCACATCTTTCTCTCTCGTCATGATTATTGCATCGCCGTTATTTGGTTATTTCTACGGGATTCATCTACTTTGTTCTTGATACCGTGCGCGTCTATGTCGTATCTCACAATGCTGATCTGATCTAGAGGGTGCTACATGTAAGGAGGGGTATTAGAGTATAAAAAGTAGTATCAGAGACAACGTTGAATTAATTAGATTTACAAGAATGTCGACAAATTAAGCATCAGGTGATAGAAGATCAAGATTGATGACGCTAATATGGAAACAAGTAGAGAAATTTGATGGTGAAGAAAATTTCAGGGTGTAGCAATATATGGTGAAGGATGTCTTTGTCCGGTAAGAGTTAATCATTGCTCTTGAAGGAGCAAAGAGAAAAAGACATCTATTGAAGAATAGAAGGTGATGGAACTGAAGATTATCAGTACAATATGTCTATATCTCTCCGATGAGGTAAAGTACTTGGTAGTCAAGAAAAATTCGCCAAAAAAATTGTGGAGTAACTTTGAAGAGTTGTACATGGAAAAGTCCCTGATAAACCAGTAGGTACTAAAGAGGCAACTGTACAGTTGAGCATGTAGGAAGGCACATGTTTCATTGATCATCTAAATATTTTCAACAAGCTTATCACATAGTTGACTAGTGTGGATGAGAAACTAGGGAGAACAACAAGGTCATCCCTTTGGTTTGATCTCTACCACCATCATGGGAATAATTTTTGATGAATATTCTCGTCATGAGAAGCACTCCCAACTTCTATGAGAAAGATGCATATCTATTAGAGGCGAAGTCCTTAAAAAAGCCATTATAATCTTCATCCTCAGATGATCAAGTATTAACTGTCGTAGTTGTTGTTAGCAAAAGTAAAAGTCACGGGAAGAAGAAGGGCAAGATGAAGGACACACATGTGTGCTATCGTTATGACAAGGAAGGTCATGCGATAAAGGATTGTCCAAATTTAAAGCAAATGAGGAGTGCACACTTAGTGGCGGTAGGAAAAGATGATCTGGACATACTTATCATCACTCAATCAGGTACTTCTTATGGATGTATTTAGATTTAGGTTGATGCTTCGATGTATATATGTTCGGCGAGGGAGATGTTCGACGAACGATCTCTATGTTAGGCGTATGGAACTATTCACTCAATGGATTGCAAGAAGTATATGCAATTATTGAGGTAGGAACGGTTACATAGGAGATGCATGATAAAGCACATTGCACATTGACAGGAGTTCGGTTGGCTTAGAGAAGAATATAATATCTGCGAGGTCGCTTGAATTCCATGGTTGTAAGATATCACTTAGAGGTGGGGTTATGCATGTTACTTACAAAGGGCAAGTGGTCATGAAAAGTATTTATAATAACAAAGGATACCGATTAAAGTGTAATCTTAACAGAAAAGTAACCAATGGGAGTTTTGGTAAAAATCCTAGCCAGAAGATGAAAACCATGTCATCAACGGTAGATACTCATATCTCATCTACAGTTATATGCAGAATTGTAAAGGTAAAATGCAAACTCTAGAAGGTGCAAAGGCGAAGGAGTGAGCTGCTGGAAGAAGAAAAATGTGGTGGGACCAATCACATGATACTTGCTAGAAGGTGGAGCTGGGAGGTGGTATAAACCTGTAGCATGAAGGCTATAGGAATCAAATGTATAGTTAACCAAACTACACAACAAATGAGGTCTCATGTGGAGGGTCTAGACAGGCTACCTTGGACATCGACACACACACATTGTGGTGATGCGTATGGCCCCCTATAGTGGGGACACTCCCAAATGTGAGAGGGCAAAAGGAAAAAAATTCAAACCGGCTTAGAGCCAATTCTTAGAGGAGCACAATGACTTCAAAGGATAAGACTTAAGATAGAGATTGCAAAGTATGGTGACTCATATCGTAACCTACTTGGACTTGGAGTGGTGCGCTACAAGAATTCATTGATGAATCCTAATTAGATTAGGATTCCTACTTCACTGTGGAGTAGGATTAAAGTCATAAGGTGTGGTCATGGAGAACCTAAGCTAGGAACCAACTCATTCAAAGCAAGAGACATATGAGAGAATTAGATGCTAAATTATTCTTTAGCACTAGATTCTTGTATAGAGCAAAAAGTTGATGATCCTAAAAGGTTCGAGAGTGTTGTCAGGGAGCGACAATCCTTTGTACTTTTTTGTGGTTGTGCTTAAGAGATTTATGGTTGGCTTCGCTAAATCTTTCTCTCTCTTCGTGATTATGTTGTCGCTGATATTTGGTTGTCTCTACAGTATCCATTTACTTTCTTCTTCATACTGTGCGCGTTCATGTTGTGTCATAACTCTAATCTGATCTAGAGGTTGCTGCACGTAAGGTGTATTAGAGTATAATGCCATCCAATACTTATTTTCCCCTAGTTAGTATGATCAACAAAAAATACTTTTGACCTTTTGAATTCAAGACATGGGATCCTGGGTCATTTGGGCATGTGGACATATACTCAATCACCGAAATACAATTTGAGTACCTAAATAACAAAGATTTGGTCATCCTAAGCGCCTATGATTTCCTCAGAACCTACAATGGCAACGTACAAAAATAAATCAAAATAATAACATATACAAACAAAATACGTGAAATTTGAATCCACAAGAACCCAACTTACTACTAGCACGAGATAGGCCAAACTTGTGTGACCTCATCCCTTAAAAACCATATATATAAGATGCTAACATCTTGGTCCTCTTTATTTTGTATCCCTAATTCCTAATCGGTTAATTCTACATAGAAATTACAAAACATATAGCATTAAGGGCGTTCGTATTGGCTTTTACTGATGGCTTTTGGCTGTGGCTTATGTCTTTTAACTAAAAATAAATAGTAATGGCTGAAAGAAATTGATTTTAAAAGAAAGGGACAAGTGGTGAAAAAAATGAGGGACAGATGCATGCGTGTGATGGGAGCGAAAGGAGTGGAGTGCGTGATGTATACATGACCCCTATCTTATCTCCGAAGCAAGATGGTAATGAGAGGAGTGGAGAATCCACTTCGAGGAGCCATGTGTTCGTATTGGCTTTTGACTTTTTTTAAGTAGAAACCAGATGCAAAAGCCAATACGAACTATGGAATTGAAACTACGAAATTGGAGGGATTCCTAATTCTTAACCAATTAATCCTACATAGAAGTTGCAAAGCACATAGCATTAATTCTTTGGTCATCATTAAGATTTTCAGTGGAACTATGAAATTGAAAGGGTAAATCGCTAAAGTATCATTGGGGAGGAGTACGGAGTACCGGACTCCGAATAGGAAGACAGTGGTTTAGGTTGCTCTATGTGTGACAACCCAATGGTGGTGAGGTGCAGCGGGGAAGCATGTCATTCTGGGGCATCGACGGTGTGGGGACGACCATTAGCAGTAGACGCCAAGTAGAGGTGCAGCGGCATGGCGCTGTGTTGTGCTGTATCAAGGTGTCGAGGTCGAGCGATGCCACAGCGAGCGATGGTGCTATGTCGAGGCCTTGAGTACACACATTTGGGATTTGCAGGAGAAGCAAATAAGGAACCTGGACTAGAGAACCGAGCCACCGAGGAAGGAGGCACATGAGGCTGGAGGCGGCACCAATGCTGGAGGGAGGCTGCACTGGAATGGACCTAGACTGGAGGGAGGAGGCGCAGGAGGCTGAAGGCGGCGTTGGAGGCCAAAGCGAGGAGGCGTAGGAGGGTCGAGGGCCGGAGGCGATCTTGGAGAGATCTGGGCGGGAGGGGGGGCGCGCAAGGCAATTGGGGCCTAGGAGGCTGGGAGCACGGTGTCAGGTGAGGTAGGGTTGGCCATGCGTGCCATGCAACGGTGTGAGGGGATTGAAGCCTTTTTGCGCGAGACTGGCCGCATGGGGTGGGACAACTGAGTGGGCTAGAGGAGTGGGACGGGGGCGATCGAGTGGGCCGAAGGAGTGGGGCAGGCTATCGAGTAGAGATTTGGGCTAGACCATTGAACTTCTATTCGGGCTAAAGTAAAATTATCTGGACTATATATTAAGAAATTTCTCACACCAAGAGTTGAAGTCAACTTTACCATGGGTTCGAATCCGCACCTGGATCGATGGGTTGTGTTTTGTGTAGCCCTGCAGTGACTAAGCGATGACATGGATCCACACGTATGAGTATGACCAAGCCAAGGCAGGCTAGCAGCACTTTGAGTCACTGCTTAATTACATGCATGCATGCGTGGCCAGCTCTCTCTGTCTCATCATCGTCTTTTCGAAAGGGGTCTGTCTCGTCGTCGTCGTCAGAAGAGCACAAATTAAGTACCATTGCTCAGCTGCCCCATCGGTCACCAGATCAGTGGCGGACGCAGGAATTTTAGAATGGGTGTTCGAACTCAAGCCAATGGCGGTTTATTTTGTACATGCTATATTATGATTTTATCTATGGAAATTGGACTCAAATGAGCATGAACAGCATTACAACCATCAAACCCATCTGGGCAAATCCAAAATAGAGGGAAAAGGTTTCAGTTCTTAGTGTTATCACGAGGTGTACTAAACATTCTTGAATAAATTTGTATCAAAATACATATACTCACTATGTGCAAACCAAGCAATACAGAAGTGACATTTGTTCATAGAAATGGGTTCAAAATAGTGGCTTACTACAGATGTTCCTGATATTTGCTCATAGAAATGACATCTGGAGACTGGAGAGCATACTACAAAGAATTTTTTATTTCAACCAACAATTTTGGTGCCATAACTAGAAAATGTCAACAATTGACTACTCCAAATGGAGGGTATTGCACAAAGAAACCTATAGTAAACTGGAGCAGCTCATATTTATGTGGTGGTGTCCAACTGTCCCTCCACATATTTTCCAGAAATGCAGGACAAAAACCCACTTCATTCACATGTTGTACTGTTGTTTGTGTAAGCACCTCTTACAGTGAGGACAACTCTATAGCAGCCCCAGACCTCTATCCAAACCTCGCCTAATTCCAGACATATAGCCAACATAAGCAATTAGAACTCTATCCAAACCTCGCCTAATTTGCTTCTGCCTTATGCGAAGACTGGCCATTTCAATAGAATGTAGCTAATTTCGCATATGCCAAACGTGATGGTAGTCAGAAAGCAGTATGCCAATGTCACAACAAACAAGCAATCCACCAACAGTCCAACACATGACACCCAAAACAAGCACGTACCATAAGCATACGCGACGTTGGGGTTTTGCTCTCTCCGCAGGTTCGTGTCGCCGTCCGCATACCACGCAACCTCCTCGGCTCCTCCCCCTGTTGAATCTCCCGTGGGCTTCACACGTGAAACCAAAACCCAAATCAAACCACATTTCCCAAATCCAAACCCAACCAAACGAAGCACCACTGCACCACAACAGAAGCAAAACATGCCGAACCTAAGCGGCCGAAAGCGGACGATGACGGTGACATTCTCCCTCGGCAGTCGGCACCGGGTCCTCGTCCAGCCCAGCAAACAGCGGCGACGCGGGCTAGAGTGGAGGGCGCCAGGGCGGAGGCGGCGAGGCGGAGCGGAGGGCGGAGGGCGGCGGCGGCGAGGCGGAGCGGCGGCGGCGAAGCGGTCGCCGGCGGGGCGGAGGCGGCGAGGCGGGGCGGAGGCGGCAAGGCTAGGGTTAGGGTCCGCGCGAAGCAAATGCAAATGGGATCGGGGGGAGGGGGTACCGGGACCAGGGAATGCGCAGGCCACGCCCCGCGCGGACAGAAAATGGGCTGGGCCGCTTGGCTCCACGCGCCATCGCGCCGTCGCGGGCTGCTGCAGCGGCCGAATTTAGGATATAAACAGTTGATTTAGCCCAAATACACATATATACATGTATTATACCTCATATATACTAGATTTTTTGTCAAAAAATTTGGGTGATCAGCTGAACACCCATGAACCACTGTAGATCCGCCCCTGCACCAGATCAACAGCATTTGGCCGGCCGGTGACAAAAGCTACCGTGCCGCGGGTAGCTTCTTCACTGCAGTGGCAGCTAGTGAGCTAGCTTGCGTGAACTGTGACACAATCGACTTTGACACTATCTGACGCCGACGTCTGGTTAGGTCAACTGGGTTGGATGATCGAGAGCTAGCTTGGCTTTCATATATTGTCCTCTCCTCCAGCAGCTTGGGTACGTGAGCTGGGCCGCAATTCAATTCAACTCGATCACACGTCAAAAGAGAGCTAGCTAGCTTCATCCACATCAGCATGCATGCTTTACAATCAAATCACTTCCAATTGGAATCGGAGGCTGCTCTCATGTATATTTGGATTGTAACCTACTCTCTCTCTCTCTCTCTAATACAGGTGGATTTTTTTTGCCTATGACTTATGGCTTCTTAATTATAGCTACTGGTGAAATAGATTATGAAGAGGAAGACAATCGTATACGATTTTTGTTGGTATAACTGAAGTCGATACAATGTCTACTACAATCGACTTGTAAACACCGTTTTAAAAACACACTATTTGAAAACTAGTTACCGTAGCAAAGTATAAAAGTCAAAAGCAATGAACCGATTCGAATCCAGCTCCGTCTGCTTCCAACCTAGTGTTTCAATGTTGTGCAATTTATTTGAACTAAAATTAATTTGAGTGACAAAGTTGTGTTCCAACGTCGAGCTAAGGACATCTGAGATCGAGTCTTCCTACGGGATTCTCAAATTAGGCCCGTTCATATTGGTTTTTACTTACAGCTTTTAACTTTAACATATAGATAGTAACAAGTTGTAGAGAGCTGTACGAAGAGAGAGAAACTCGTGTGCGATTTTGACCGATATAAATGAAGTCACTATAATGTGTACTACAATCGACTTATAGACCCTACCTTGAAAAGATACCCTGTTTAAAAGTTAGGTACTATAAAAAACTATTTACTATATAAAAACAACTTTTAGATGCCAATATAAAACTGACTAAGAAGAAGCCTCTCGTTTTTCCTCCGAGGATATTCTAATTGTGTGATCATACACCGTACGTCTTATTTCCTCAACTTGCTAAACGGATCGGATTCGACCATTGTTTGTGTATGTAACCGTCAATCTGCATTATTATTATTATTATTATTATTATTATTATTATTATTATTATTATTATTATTATTATGCTAGTTGCATCCAGAAATTGCATTGCGTAATAAATTAAAAGATCTTTTCAGACATGCACCCGCTGGTGGGTGGGCCCTCCAACCGCGTTAACCACCACGCGCGTGTGAGGGATTTTTGTTCCATCCGCCACCGTTCAATTTAGTGGAGTGGTTTACACAGTAACAACCAGAGATTGCAAGGGAAAAAAAATTCTGACAAGCCATACCAAAATCTATAATACAAGTCTGCACCTTACACTATATGTTTTGCACCTCACGACGAATTATATATATAGATAGATTTTGGTATATATGAATGGAAAAAAAACACTGCATACGTACAACTCTACTCAATGCACTATATGCGTAATTCAATAGCTTGATTTTGCAAAAGAGAAAAATTATGCCAAGAAGATTCTCCATAAAATACTTTGAGGAATATACTGGTGTACAAAAAGCATAACTTTAATCTACTATGTGTATTCTCATGCTAATTAACTAAGCAGCCTTTTTTCCACTTGCACGGCATCAACTATCACATCCAGGAGAATGTAGCACAATAGCGAACGCATCAAAGTTTCTTTTTATCACCATCGTTTCCAGCACTTGTTTCACCGTTGTTGCACATAAGTAATATCTATATTCTAATAACCGATTGGTTCAATAGTCTAGACTGATTTTTCCTTTTTTACGTTTGTCTATTTTCTTTTGTCGTAATTTTTGCATGTAAACTTTGTTTGTTTTAACTAATTTCTTCAGTAGGATCCTTCCTACTGTCTTATTAAACAAAAAAAACACCCGATCGGACGTTGAAGCTGGCTTTCAAATAGCTTACATCCATCGGTCGGTTGGAAAGATGAAATCCATTGTTTCTCAACAATTTGGTGTGCAAGTCGCTTCATCCGCTCAAACAGACACACAATTGTATCTGTTCACTACGTTACCTCGTACCATAGCATGGCCCTTTTTTTTTTTTTTTTGCTTAGTTGCTCGTAAATATGCATATTGATATGCATCGATATCGTTAAATCGTCACAACTATTCATACTCTTGTCTTTAACTATTCTCTGGCTGTTATATTCTCTTGCGCAAGGAGGGTATGTCCAAGCAAGGGCGAAACTATAATAAAAATAATCAGAGTTCACTATTTCATCATATATATAATAATATATATACTGAAGAAACTAAGAGTGAAACCATAGACAAAAGTTGGCCAACATTGATAAAATACATCATTCAATCTTAATAGCCTGTTAAAAGAGAATAAAATTACTTAAAATTTTCAAATAAAAAATAGTAGAATGATCAAATACAAGTTAATGCATTATCTTTTTATATCTATGTTCTTTCAAGTTCATAAAGCGACAAACCATAACATCGTTAGTAATTTTTGTCAATTCTTATTTCTTCGCATAGAAAATAAATACACCACTTATGAAATCATCACCAATTAATTGAAAAGTTAGTTAGATATTTATATGTTCAAAATTTATCAAAAATAATATAATAGAAAATATATCCAATAGCTAACTTACTTGACATTGCGATTAAATACTACAATTTTACCCCTCATTTGCAATGAACTATGCTGGTATTACAAAAATCAAAATTAAAACCCTAAGTCTTAATCCTACAATTCGATAAAAATCAATTAACAATCATCACATTAAAACCCTAATTCACAAATTGGAATAATTGAGAAAAATTTAGAGCAAAGCACATATTGATTAGGTGGACCTAAGTTTCCTTCGACCGGCGAGGGCGTGAGGCAATAGGAACCAAGTGACGCCACGGTGAGATGGTAGGCGAGGGCGGCTGGTGGCACTGATTTTCTTATTCTCCAACGACTGGTCGCTGCTTAGTTGGGTGTGGCTGTGTGGCGGATGTGGTGCATATCTCCTGACCGACCATGCGAGGCGAACAAGCGTGAGGGTTGCTGCGAGGTGACATACTTGGGATCATCAAATATTCGTTGTGGCCTGTTGTGGTCCTCCTTCTTATGCTGACTCAGCCTGCTGCAAATTGCCTCATGGACTGACGGAAGCGGAGGCTTCTCGTGGACTGCTGTTAGCTACTGGGAATTTAGACTGATAGTGCTCCCTTCATTGAGTTTTAAGAAAAAAAACCGAATACACTGAATTTAATCTAGGAGGTTTATATATGGGATAAAAGTGCTAATTCTGCTAAAAAAGTTTTGGACCACCGGGACCCACTGTGCGTGGTTCTTCCGGCTGGGCGTACAGGAGGTTTTTCACTTGGGCGACCTAGTGAATAGTACTCCTCGTGTTGATGCGCGGCCACAGAGAATCCTCTGCCCCCTCTCTCGTCGCCTACAAATACCCTCCCGCTCTCTTCTCCTCGGCTCTCTCTCCCCCACTCGCCATTGAACACACAAAGCTCCAATTTTTTTTAAAAAAAAATGCAAAAAAACTTTGCAAAAAATTTCTTCCCAAATCAACCCTAAACCCACCTTCCAAAACCTTCCCCATCCGCGAATTCGTCGCCCGCAACCGCCTCCAATTTTTCCCAGATTTTCCCCCGATTTTTCGAGCTATTTTTTGGACCAGTTGATCGCCATTTGTGGGCGGGTTAGGGTTTGCGGGGATGAGGTTGCACGAGGAAGCGTCGGACGAGGAGGCGGCAGCGCCGCTGTCACCTGTGGCGCAGTCCCCACCGCCCGCCGCCTCGTCGGGGCAGCGGCTGGTGGTGGGGTATGCGCTCACCAAGAAGAAGGTGAAGAGCTTTCTGCAGCCCAAGCTGCTCGCGCTCGCCAGGTGAAATCAAATTAATGCTCTTCTGATCCTGCGCCAAAGCTGGAGTTTTTTTTTTCTGTGGTTCTCTGTGGAGGCGTGTGGTGAGTGATTTGATTTGAGCAAGATAAAAAAAGATGGGATTTTGTTTGTTCTGAACCAAGGAGAAATGGTGGTGGGTTTCGGGAGAATTACTTGTCCTTGAACTTCTGATGTGCATTTGGCGATCGAATCATGGTCAGATTGTGCTGTTCCCTTGGCCCATTTCTGATTTCTTCAAGGAACACAGAATTTTTATTCAGGAGGCAAGAAATAGGGAGGCGATTTGATTAGAAACTCAACTGATTTGTGAGGTCTGGGGTGGAATTGGATGGAATTTAATCACTGCAACTCGACGGGTCAGTGAGTAATCATTGGATTGGAGTTTTATGATCTTGTGGGAGTTTAGTGGATAGTGAGAGTGGTTTCTGCATGACATGTGGTAGCTACAATTGGTCTTATTATTTTGCTACTTTTGGAAGGAAATTGGGAGGTATGCGTGTTAATTATGGCCTCCAATAATCAGTGGCCGTCGTTAAGTTTCTGTTGTGTTGACTGTTTATGATTGCGTATCGCTCTGTCAACTTGGTGATATGGATATTTTTATACGCAAATCGCCCTTGGTTGGTATCTGAGATTGGAATATTCTTGTGAATAAACACATCACATGCCTTAGGCCTTTAAAATGACCACTGATGGAGAAAAAAATTCTTTCAGATTGCTCACCAAAGTCTAACCATTTCCTTGAATTATGCTTCACGTCGAATTAACTTAAAATATGGATATGTTGACTTGACTAAGAGTTGATGCGTGTTCCGTCAACAAAGATGGAGGGAAGGAAAATAAAGGAAATGAAGCACGGACATTTTTATTACTTTTTTGCAGCATAGTTAGTGTAGTTTTTGCCTGGTTCATGAGTATTTTCAGAAACTGAGCTGTGATGTTTATTGTTTTAGATTTATGGTAGGCTGTTTGGTATTTTCTAATAAATGTTTTTTTAGTAAAATGTTCTCAGGTGAATTTAGAAATTTGTTTCCATTTAAAAGCTTAAGCTGTTTCAAGTGCCCGATAAAATGCCATTTTCTCTGCACTGCTTTTTTTAGCACTATGTGTTGGTGATTATATGCAATTCTTCTCAATGCTTTCCACTTAGTCTGAATTTCTGAAATGAGCTTGAAGTTTGATATTTTGCTGCAAGATTCAAGTTATTCGCAGTGTTGTGCACAAACATATGATGTGTTGTAAAGAAAATATAGTTTTGATCTAGAAGATTTGCTTGCTGTAGTAGAACAATTGACGCCAACTCAGGGGTCTGTTCCCCACTTTAGTTATCATAGTTCAGTACTTGGTTTTGTTTGTCCTAGCTAGTACATAAATGCAATGTTGGACAAGCATCGAGTTTATTTTGCTATCCAAAGGAAGGGATGACGTGGAGCACCCCAATTTTAAAATCTTGAGAAGCACGATATGACCTAACTAGAAAACCCTTGATGGTGGTGTCCACTCATTTGTTATTTTCAACCATAATGTGTTACCTCATGGAATTGAAAAGATGAAGAAATAGGCTGGATGCTAATGTTGTCACTTGCTGGCCTCTAGGAAATTAAATTATAGGGTCAGTGTTTAGATAACGTGTAGCGGCAGCATAGCAGTGAAGTGCTCTCACAGCAGATAACATATATCAGTGGTTTGGCTGGCACAGCATGCTTGTCTATATTTGCAAAAATATGAAGTTACTGAATCAATAAAACCTATATTTAGAGTATAAAGCCAACATGCTACTTCATAGATATAGGAACATACCAGAATGCAAAGACCATCCAATACTTTCATTAGTATCTTCTAGTTCCATTGAAAATGATTGACAACCATCTTATCATTAATTCTTTGTGGCCCATGCGGAGAATCTGAGCTTGCAACTTGCTTGCGTTTTGTTAGTACTATTGGTGTGTATGTCAAGTCTTGGAGAAAGAATTCAAAATGGAAGATGGTTACAATATGCAATACATGGCCCATATGAACCTTAATGTTTATTTATATTGAAACATTGCTATGCACTACACACAATAGCATCTTTAGCAGGCCGCTAAGGTGGTACACTTGTACAAAGATGTTACAGCAGTCGCTATGTAGTGGCCAAGATCACCTGCCCAGTACAGTGGCACTATATCATGCTATTTAAAACAATGCTTAGGGTGATTGCTTCTCAATAAAAAATATCGTGTTGATGTTCTTTAATGATTGTATAGTAAATCTGGTGGCTGGGGTACAGGTTCTGTTCCTGTCTTTGAACAGCTGCGTAATTATGTCATTGTCTAATTCTGGGTGAAAGGTGTGCAGAGTTTATTTTGCTATCTATATCAAGGGGCCAGCTGCATTTTATCTCAATTTTTTCTAGCATTCCACTCTCAACCCACTCAGCTACTAGAGAAATCATCTGACCTGTCTCCAGAAATTCCGAGAAGTAGGGCATTAACTGATTAGTGAAGTCTAGTTACCGAGATGCAGTCATTTAATATCTGCTAGCTTGATCTATTACATATGGACTCAGGAAGTAGGAGCAATGATCCTGATGCTGAAGTTGTACTGATAAGTCTAGGAAATCAAATAAGACTGGTTTTAAGGAAACATAAGTACTGAGCTAGTAATTTCCTTCTAGAAATGATTGCTCAAGGAAGCATTCGAAATAATGTTTCTGTATTTGATTGCTGTCAATGTGTTGTGAACTCATTGCTTTGCTTCTAAACATGCCTCTAATTGTTGCCCAAGAGATCACCATGCTCATTAAATTTCAGTCCACATATTTCAAATTATAATGTATGTTAGCTACTGCTGTAGACTTAAGTGGTATTCAAGATATTCCTTGAAAAACAAGTCTTTGTATTAAGTAGAGCTTATGGTATGTGTGGGACTTAAATTGTATTTCCCAAGTTGTCTGTGAGTTCACTGAAGTCAGTTAAGTACTTCCCTTGTATGGGATATGTACTGCTTAGGGATTACCCATGCTAAATTGTTAAATATAAATCCTTTTATTGGTAGTAATTAAAGGATGGTCCAATGCATTTCTTAGCCTAGATGATTGAAAGCTTGAAGCTGGCTGAAATAATTTCATGTTGTTGCTTTTAAACTAATCCTGCTATTTCTTATCGAGTGCATTATGACCAGCATGCTTTAGCTCTTGCCAGTCTTCTCTTTATGTCAGTTTGATGAGCTTTTACTTAATACTATATTTGTTCAGGAAGAAGGGCATTAATTTTGTATCAATTGATGAGAGTCATCCTCTCTCTGAACAAGGCCCATTTGACATTATTTTGCACAAGGTCAGTCGCCATGTCTTTCTTGACATGTATTAAATCAAATCTTTAATAATGCAGTCATGGATTAAGTAAGTTTTGTTAAACAGCCACATGTGTTTTCAACCACCTGCTTAATCTCATGATCGATTAATTATATATCCTGCATGTCGTTTTCAAAACTTTTGACAATATACTGCTTCGTAAGTTTTTTTTTTTGGGTTCTGATTGACGTTTTTACTTTCTTTTTATCAGCTTACTAACAAGGAGTGGCAGCAAGTTCTGGAGGTAGGCCCTGGACACCAAAGCAAAAACCTTCTGATGTGCAATAGTTACACCTTAGGACAGAGTTTACATATGTGTGGCTACTAACATGTTTCCTATATAGTTCTCTCTGTTTGCGGCTTAGCATTATGTTTGATTAAAACCCTGTTTGCAACAATTTAATGTTTATTGTAATACTTAGGTGTTGATCATTCTAAATGAATAGTAACCCCTTTATTGCATTTTGTTCTCCTTATCTTCTTAACTTCGTTCATGCTCTTGAAGGATTATCGTGAAGAGCATCCAGAGGTGACTGTCCTTGACCCACCAAATGCTATCCAACATTTGCACAATCGCCAGTCGATGCTTCAAGAAGTTGCTGATTTGAACTTGTCCAATGGCTATGGTAATTTTGGTAGATATTCATTTAATATTAACATATGTATACTTCCAAAGAGGTTTTATGTTATAGGTTTTCCATGTTCTTATTGTTCCTTCTTGTGTAAGTTAACCTTTGATATCGTGTCATCCAACTCCTGTACCCACCAGATTATTAGGTTAGTTCCAGACTAGTCATGTTCTGAAATTATTTGTCGAATTATTTCAAACTATTTTTGTATTCATGGGACCTTATAGACAAGTACTTAGTTGGAGAGCACTACTTCCTTGAAAACTCAAAATAGTTCTCTAGCATTGCTAAAAATGTAAACTTCAATCTGAATAATGACATATTGCTAGGAAAATGTCTGACATTTCATTTGATTATTTCTTGTGTTCAACCATTGAAGGTGAGGTTTGCACTCCACGACAGCTGGTCATCATGAAAGACCCATCATCCATACCAGCTGCAGTTGCCAAGGCTGGACTAACGTTGCCCCTGGGTGAGTTATTCACATCTTCTAGTAACGTGCCAATTAATTCTCAAAGAGAATTCTTTCATTCCGTTGTAGCTCATTCTAGAATTTTGGTTGTGTAATTTGCTAGTTATACTACCTTACATTTAAAACTTTTACTATGGTCATGCCAGATAAGTTGGAAGAGAAGTTTTTGAATAGTAAGTAGGTATTGCGCTTAGGATTTTCCACGATGTCCAAGAATATTTTTACTTTGTACTAGTTACATTATGTTTTGAGTAGTTACATTATGTTGAAAATTTATATGTTTTGAGTTAAATGTGACCTCATGTTAAGACGCTCTAAAATTAGTAACTGCCACTTCATTATTATTAGGGACAGAATATGCCTTTGGTGATCTGCTATTTATGTACAGAATTGTCCATCGGTTTTGTTTCTTTAGCAACTAGGTGTCCTCATATTTGTCCTGTAATTTGCTTCATATGATTGGTTGCTATATGCAAAACATATCCTTCAAGCAGGAGAGTCTAGAGATTGTCAAACATGCAATTATCAAAGAAATTATGAATTTTAAGAATCTTTTGTGTGGCTTATGTAGTTTTTAGGGGTTTAGTCGACAACATGTAAATTGTTAAATCTTATGTTGAAAATGCTTTGTATACTTGCCATTGATTTTTTTAGCGTTTACTAGTGACATGGGGATGTAGGTGATGCTGGTCCTGGGAAAGAGTGTTAGGGGGGAGGGTCACACTGTATAGTCTGACGAATCCCTGGCCAGGTTTTTCAGTTTTAGCTTGGCTATTTATTCTTTGTTTATCTGTTAGTCATACATTACATGTAATTAGTTCAAAATAGGACGGTAAAATCCTGGCATGTTTCTGATGTGAATAGTACTCCTCTCTGTGCAGTTGCCAAACCATTGGTGGTTGATGGAACATCGAAATCTCATGAACTATCTCTTGCATATGTGGAGACATCGCTGTCAATGCTTGATCCTCCACTGGTTCTCCAGGAATTTGTCAACCATGGTAACTTTTGGTTCTCGTTCCATATGTATATGTAAATGTTTGATCTATCCTGAAACTTCCCACCAAAAAGTGGAAATCCAAGATCTGACTTTGTTGTCTTGTCTGTATAGGCGGGATCCTATTTAAGGTATACATTGTTGGTGAAACAATACGGGTTGTCCGCCGGTTTTCTCTTCCTGATGTTAACGCCTATGACTTGGGAAACAATGACGGCATCTTCCGGTTCCCAAGAGTTTCCTGTGCTACAAATAATGCAGAAGATGCAGACATTGACCCTTGTATTGCAGGTGAGCCTTCTGTTCTGGTGCAATCAATTTAACTATCGCACAACTTGCTTCATGGGCACGTGAGAGTCCTTTTACTTGAAGAGACATTTGGGTTATTGGACCTTCTGTATAAAGTACACTATACTCCGATGAATAAGCTATTTATCATTTTTGTTAGCCTATTAAAAGTCTCTAGTGCTGATGTTGTTCAGTCTCACATAATAGGTGCCCACTTTCTAATTTTCGTGTTAATCATATGCGTTACTGAACAAAACTTAATGCTGTCACGTCACATACAGAACTTCCTCCGAGGCCACTTCTAGAGATGCTGGGCAGGGAGCTTCGGCGTCGACTGGTACGAGTAAATATCATTCACGTTGGCCATATGCAACACTATCATTTGTTTTACCTGACATGGTAAAAAAAATTCAGGGTCTTCGACTGTTTAACATAGATATTATTAGAGAGTATGGAAGAAAGGATCGGTACTATGTCATTGACATCAACTATTTCCCTGGTGAGTTACATTCGTAGACTTGTTTGTCCCCGTCTGTTCCTTTTGCTAATACTCACTTGATGCGCCAAACTCTGATTTTTTTTAAATAATTTATTTTTTATTTCGAATTACTATATTATATCCGTGTTTTTATATTTTACAGAAATGACCATGTGTCGTCCCACGGTTGGCGACATGGGCTAGACGCCCAACTGTTGGACGACAAGTGGCCAAGTCGTCCAACCATGGGACCTTGGTCGAGCGATTTAGCCCTAGTCGCCCCACAGTTAGGCGATTTAAAATAATAATATTTTTATTTTATTATGCCAATGGAAATAATTGGGGGGAGGGGGTGGGTAAATAGTAATTTTGTTAGGTAATACATTTATCAAATCTTATTTCTAGGTTGTTATTTTTTTGAAATAAAAGGACAGACAATGTCGGCTAGTCCGTTTGTGATTTTCGTAGATTGTGAATGGTACGAAATTTGTTGGACTTACAATAACATTTTGTGATCGTGTATGTTGTATTACGATAAATTTCTGAAGAATTTTATGAGGATGATTGAGCTAACAATGATTCGTAAGTAGGAATGTAAATGATATTGCGATGCAACATGAATTTATACACGAAGAACTTCGAAAAAATGGCGTAAGGAAAACAACACAACATTTGATCCGATAAGGGGGTTACATGACACACAGGCTAACGAACCAAGGATAATACATGCACGTCTTTAGAGAATTAGAAATACATGGGACATATGAATGAAGAGAGTCGAATTACTGCATGGAACGTGGTCATTTGCCCTTCCTCTCGAGGTCGGCGTTGTAGTTCTCGTTGGTGTCCTTGGCCTTGGCTGCCAGTTCGTGCTTTCTCTCCCGCTCTTCCTTATGAGCCTCTCGCTCCCTGTGCCTGCACGTAGGCCTGACAAAAAAGCTTATTAAGGCTCGAATCAAAATTGCTTTAATTACAGTAGTTAATGGGTTCAAAATTGAAATGAGTCTATTTCGAGTGAAAAATGTTAATGAGGCTCGGCTTGATAGTGGCTCATTAGCTTGAATTTAAAATAACCACTTAAACGATAAATAAAATAATTTTATGTTGAACTATGTCAATTTCGAAAGAAGCTGGATAATAGCTCGTTAAGCTAAATAGCCAGCCCTATTGCACGCCTCTAGTTGAGCTTGCGTTTCCCGCTGAATACACTCGCTTCGTTTTCCACTGCGTCGTCGCTCCTCCATCCTCTTGCGTGTTGCCTGGGCATCCCACTCCTCACAGTCCAAAGTTCACTGGTCGTGCGGGTGGATCTTCCGGTCGATCCATTTGTGGTAGGCGCATAGAATTTTGGTTGTATAATTTGCGCTGATCTAACCGCCGCGCCGTCCAGCTCTGCTTGTTAGACTTCGTTGCCTTAGTCGCCGCGCCGTCTTCTTATCAACGAGCTTCCTTCGTCTTCCTCTCTAACCTCACGAGCTCCTCTCCTCTTCTTCACTCCTCCGAAGCTGCCCTCTTCTCCTTCACTCCCTCTCTTGAGCTCCTCTACTTCTCTTCTCTTCCTCGAGCTTCTTTGCAACCTTCCCCCTCTACTTCTCTTCTCTTCTCCTTTTCTCCTCTCTCAAGCCCCTCTTGTTTTCTTACGAGAGAAATGGTGAGAGAGCCCGTGAGGGGGTCGGGTCAAAAAAAAAAAAGACGAGCTGACAGCAAGTAGTCACTCCAACGTACCCAACAGTTGGACGACTAAAGCACTAGTCGCCGCACAGTTGGACGGCATGGGCAAGTCACCCAACGGTTGGGCGACTAGGCCTTGTGTTGCCTAACAGTTGGATGATTTGCCTATGTCATCCAAAAATGAGTCAACAAATAGTCATTTCTGTAAAATAAAAAACATAGGTATAATACTGTAATTCGAAATAAAAAATAGATTATTTTAAAAAAATCCTAAAATTCTATCCCTGCCTTGGGGAGTAAGCATGGTTTAGATTGGATTATGGTCGAAGCATAGCCATTGTTTGTATAGCGTCTAAGCATAATTCCTCTTACTGCATCTGTATAATGGTTTTAATGCATCATGTTATGTATACGTATAGTGATTTAGCTACAGAAGTACTTATGGGTGAAAGTATAACATATGTAGAGCGTGAAGGTGTTGTGGCATAGCAGCAGCAACACGTAGCAGCATCCAGAGGGTAGTCAGTACGTAATTGTCAAGTGTACAGGAAGTCAGGAAGTTGAATCCGATCAGAACAGGGCAGGCAGTTCGTCCAGAGTATTAGGATTAGGCTGCAGATAAGGCCAACTAATAAATTAGAGTCCAGGGAGATTAGGAGGTCTAGTCGTAGTCGGAAGAGTCATGTATTGGAACTAGTTTATGCCACCAGGAAGCATCCATTATATAAGGATGCTATGTGCCGTAGAATCAGACAATCAAGAAATAAGGGCATTACTAGCGCCAGTTCCATTGGACGCTCGGATGCAACATTTACAGACAATGTGTGCAACAATTTAGACCAACATATGCAACAAAATGTTTCACAAAAATCTTGATGTTGCACTGATCGTTAGTAATTGTTACATATATGAAATAAAAAATGTTGCAACAAAAACAATACCCACCTCCCATGGCAGGCGGCAGGAAGGTGGCATGCGCGGCGTGGATCTGGCGCTGAGAGGAGAAGGCAGCGGAGCTTGTGCAGTGTGGATCCCAAGTGACAGTCACGGCCGCGAAGCCAGCGCCCCTTGGGAGCTAGTTTGGGTTCGGTCTGGGGCGAGAGGCAAGAGGTGGAGGAGGAGCCGAGGCAGGAATGAAGGAGAGATGGCCAGATGGGTGGCCGTGGGGTTTGGGTGGGTGGGTGTGTGAAAGTACTCGAGTGGAGTACGGCGTCCGATCGAATCCTCAGGTCGGACGTACAAAGCATATTAATTCCGAAGAAATAAACTCCCTTTCTATTGTGCTATCCCTGTCCTCTCGATTCTCTAATCCTAACCCGTGCTGTCTTTCTCTGGCCATCACGGCGCCAACTCGCCGGAGATGTCCGTGTCCGCCGGTAAACCACCCGTACTTCCTACGCAGCAATTCTATACACAGCAGCAGGACAGCACGATGAACAATAGGGATTCACACGGACGGCTAGGCATTAGTTCTTTTATCAAAATCTGTACATATCAACATCAGTTTGCCATCTGTGGTATTGCATAAGCTGCTTTCCTGTTTTTCTCGCTGAGTTGTTCTCGGTGGTCCATGTTAATTGTTCTACTTTGAACTCTGCAGGATATGGGAAAATGCCAGGCTATGAGCACGTATTCACTGACTTCCTGTTAGGCCTCGTGCAAAGCAAGTACAAGAGGCGTTTAAGCGGGAGCTGAAGTGTAGAGAAGCTTTTCAGAGAGCGAGAACATTAACAAATGCCATCCATGTAATTGTGGCAGCTAGCTAGATAGATTGTCCAGTTTGTACATCTCAAGGGGATGTTAGCTTCAGCCTAAGGCTTGAGGAGGCACAATCGGCGGTTTTCTGCAAAATGGCTGTGTGCCCAACCTGTATAATAAATCGTTTGCTGAGTGCCTACCTCAAGGCTTCTTTTCAACAAAATGATGTAGCCGGTCTGTTCCACGAGCAAGTTCGCTCTTCTTTGCATTACTTTTGATTAAGGTATTTCTGGCTAGGTTTAGCAATAGCCCATAAAATTTTCAAGACGAGTCAGGCCTAACGAAGTCCCAATTTCCATTGATGCCATTAGCACAGCATTGTCTTTGCTTCAGTTTTAGAGGAATAGGTTGCAAGCAAGCTGTACAAGTGTCATCGTTGGCTGCATGTTGTGTGACTAGTCTGATGTGTAGTACTAATTGGAGTCTTGAGAGGGCAAAGAAATGAGGGATGCAACTTCTACACTGCCCATGCTGTATATCCTAACACTGGGAGATGCACTAAAAGCTTTTTTTCCGAGACCCAAACTCAATGTTTGAAAAAGGCCCAAACCAAATAACCTACATGTCAACAACATCCAATTCATTTTGCCATATATGTTCCATTTTCCTGAGAAACTGTGGTTTCTGTCTGATTAGTAAATAGCAAAATATATCCTATGACTAAGATTTCTCCTCGCCAATCACCATGTGGTTCTCACTCACTAGGCCTCTGCTAGAGTAGCTCAAACTTTGCTGAAGATGCAAACAACCAACTTCGATGCGATGCTTGCATCATGCGTAAATTGACCTCTGAACCGAGAAAGATGTGATCACCGATCAATCACATTTAAGAACAGCAAGCGATCAATCGCATTTACTGAATCAAAATATACAAGAACACGCCTGTGCAATTGAGAACAGCCAGAAGTACATACATCTAACATTTCTTCTTCTAAGCAGGCTCACTTTTCTTTCAGGATGGTCGCTGCACAGCTGCTCTGAATTCTTATCCTTTTCATGCCTCCTGCTCTTCTCCTCTCTTTATCCCAAGCACACACATCTTAAATAAAACCTCTGGCCTATCAGGACACATTATATAAACACTTTATCACGGAACCTACTTGCCTCTGAAAGCCTGAATTTTTTCGATGGCACCGTGATTATCGAACGATCGTTCAGGGACGCATACGTCTGGATGTTCCAACTCGTTTTGTTTAGCTCATCCTGTTAACTTAAGATCAGATCATTATCTGGCTGACTCACTAGAAGCACTTTCTTAATTTCTTAGGTGTTCCATATGCAAGCAGCGATGCCTCTGGCCTTCTCTTTCTTTGCTTCTGCTCTCTCTCTCTCTCTCTCTCTCTCTCATTTTATTGGTAGTGCAATGGCTTGCGAACTGTTCTGTGTAAGTCTGAGAAAGAACTCAAAACTATACCATGGACTAACCAATAACCATCTCATGTGAAACTAGCCATCAGTAATTCAGTATATATACCATGGAAATTCAAACTACATTTCGGTAAAGCATCAGTATGTGAATCACGAAGCTACTGTGAAATTGCTCAGACAGTGACGTAAGATGGAACAGAAATTTTTCAGAAATGACAGCATGCGAGAATGAGACCAGAAATTTTGTCCATCAAGAATAAATTCCCTAGCTTGCATTATGGAGGTGAAATCAAGCTTGGTCTACACGTACAAACATACAACGGCTAACGTCTCAACTTGGTAACTGTACATGGACAAAATGTATTAAGCTCCGCTCATTTCGGCTTGAGATTCTGGCTTCTGACTTATTTTTCACTATTCATAAATTTCGTCTTTTTCTGAACTTTTGGCTTTTTTGAGTTTTTTGCCGATTCTTTTTCCCCGTATTTGTTTATATTGTCCGTGATGAGCTAACATATTTTTCTATTTTTAAAATTTTTAAATTTAATTACGTCAAATAAACCACCTTCAACTACAGTGTAATTTCAACTAGCTACAGTGTAATTTCAGCCATAAGCCACTATTTTTCAGCTCAACCGAGCAAGGAATATAAGTTTCATTTAGACACCGACTTGAATCAGGTATTATGATTGCTATTTTGTTTTGTTAATTGGAGCCATGCAGTGAGATTGGACAAGACAAACTACAACCAAATAAACTATCAGCTCATGCTTTTCAACGTTCAAATGCATATCATGAGCTGAAAGCTCTCGGAAGATTACCTTCTTCGGTCAAGATCACTTATTTAATCTCACACATTACGCAATGAAATTATCTCACACTAGTCAAATTAATCAACATAACTTTTGCGGTTACTACTTCACCCAATGAGCAGCTCTCCGGCCAGCTCACAGTATCCAAGTCAACACATGGCTTTTTCCAAAGGAGAAGATATGTAAACATCAAACAGTTTGTTAATTTCAACGTCTTCCAACTAGATGTTAGGTCACAAAATCTTTTAGGTATCGAGCGTGTGACGATGCATCCTAGCTTAGGTCAAGCTTAACAAAAGAAATAGCTGAAACAAACAGTTCAGTGCTAGCTATACAAAGTCTCTCTCTCTCTCTCTCTCTCTCTCTCTCTCTCTCTCTCTCTCTCTATCGAAGGACCCAAAGTCCCTCTCTGAAAACAATATATTTATGAATACTTTTAATATGCCCAAATGATTGGTCTTAGTCATTTGTTATCGCACCAATGCACACTAGTGGAGGTTGGTTGGTTTACCTGGGCCTCTCAGTTTCATGTAGGCCATTGCAACCAGAGAAGGCAAAACAGAAAGATTTGTACCTAATGATAGGTTGCTATTAGCAATCATTGTCCTGCTTGCTTGTTGCAGGACATAAAGAATCTCAAACCTATTAAACTAACTAGTGCAGGTAAATCTCAAACCTATTAAACTAGGCTCCGCTCGTTTCGATTTGAGTTTCTAACTTCTGGCTTATTTTTCACTATTCAATAATTTTGTCTTTTTTCTGATTTTTTGGCTTTTTTGAGCTTTTTTGAAGGTTCTATTTTTCCCATATTCGTTTGTACTGTCTGTGACGGGCTAACATGTTTTTCTATTTTTATTTTTTAAAACTTAATTACGCAAATAAGCCACCGTCAGCTAAATTCAGATTACTTATATATTGAGAAGTAATTTAACCCCAGCAGATTTTGAATTGGGTTCTGTTTTTCAGTTAACTATAGTTGCTTTAAAACTAGTGGTTCTTATTTGGTTTCATGGGGTCCTTTTGGTGATTTTTTATAGTACATTATGGGCATGTTTGGGACTGCTCCGCTCCAGCTTTTTCAACTCTGCTCCAAACTTGTCTAGCCAAATGGGTCCAACTCCAAGAACTCTGCTCCAAGAAAAAGGTGGAGTTGAAGGCCTACTCCACGTTTTTTCTGGAGCTCCTCAAGGGGTACTCCAGAAACTGAAGTTTTGTATTTCCTCATGGAGTTGAGGGAAAATTACCCACCACTGCCATTACACAATTCCTCTCCTCCATACCGATTGGATTTCTTTTCCACCCGAGTTCCTTCTCCGATTTCTCTTCTCCCCCTGAACCGCACGCTTGCTCTCCGCCCCACCCGCGCCGCCCTCCTCCTCTCCACCCCCACCCGCGCCGGCCCTCCTCCTCTCCGCCCCCCACCCTCGCCGGCCCCCCTCCTCTCCGCCCCCCCACCCGCGCCGGGCCTCCTCCTCTCCGCCCCCCCCCCCCCCCACCCACGCCGGGCCTCCTCCTCTCCACCCGCTTTTTGCAGAAGAAAAAAGCTCCTAACTATCCATGAGTGTTGATAGATCAGGCTATATACTACAAGAAGTACATCTAGTTGACAATTTGGCATATTTATAGAACATAACAATGCAAGGAAACTGTGAGATATGATGTAGTTCTGAACATAAATGATTAAGCGCCACGAAGCCATGCATTCAAAATGTAATTTTGAAAGAACAGTTTATACATTTGTTTTTAGTTGAACTGAAAAGTTGATCATTATGTTCTCATACCAATGATATCATTGCCATCAATTGCATTGAGCTTTTACACAAAGATTGGCATATATGATAAACGAAGTTCATACATTTACACCGTGTTCTGATGAGCTACTGTGAGAAGTATATGACACTTGTTACTTACATCAGATTGCTATCGTTATCCTGTAATATTACTTGTTGATACCGAGTCCTATGATCTCTCGTTGTGCTGACCATTGTGTTGACATTTTCATTGCTGATCATGTATTTCGTTGGTCTGGCAGACAGCAGCCAGTAGGGCAGTAGGGTTTGCTTCTCCATCACCACAGGCACAACAAGGTGGACGTCATGGTGGTAGCAACAGCAGTGGGAGTGGTGGATCCAGTAGGTCCCGTGCAAGGTGGTAGAGAGGAGGTAGCAACAGTAGCAGTCACTGCAAGGGCCGGCACTGTCCGCACTGATCTAGTTGTAGCGGTGGTTGCTGTTAGCTAGCACTTGGAAGAAGTTGTACTTGGAAATCAGTGTACTATTATCCATTTGTTACTAGTGCATTTGTAGAACAGGCTATACATGCATAGCCACTAGTGCTTGTTATGTTTGTAATCGTATCTTGTGAAGTTTCAAGAATAAATGGTATAAAAAAAGTTTCAAAAACGATCGTGATGCGTTTATGCCATTTGTGTACCTACACTACTACAGAAAGCCTAATAGTAGACGCTAAATCACAGACGGTTTTGTGAAACCGTCTGTGATGTACACTATTACAGACGGTTTTAATTTGGAGGCCGTCTGTGGTATTTATGGCGGGAAAAAGTAGTATCATAGACGGTTCTTACCGCTGAACCGTCTGTGATATTCCAATATCACAGACGGTTTTATAATAAAAACCGTCTGTGATATTTCAGATTATCACAGACGGTTTTTATTATAAAACCGTCTGTGATACTGGAATATCACAGACGGTTTTTAATAAAAAACCGTCTGTGATAATCTGGAATATCACAGACGGTTTTTTATTAAAAACCGTCTGTGAAACCAGATTATCACAGACGGTTTTTTATTAAAAACCGTCTGTGATACGTTTCCCGCCTTGCAATCCCTCAAAATTTCAAATATTCCCGCTTAAGTCCGAGTATGATTCAGTTTTGAGATACCTTCAGTAAAACGGGCATAACTTTTGCATACGGTGTCCGTTTTCGACGTTCTTGTACTCGTTGGAAAGCTAACGACGATCCCGATCCAAAAAAACGACTGGCTTGTGCCAGTCGCCCTCCAAGACCCCGAAAATCGGCCATCTTTGGACCTAAACCTGCGTCGCAAGTTTTTGGTGTCTGTTTTTGCTCTTTTTCTTGGTCTTCCTTTCGGAATTTGGATTTTGCTTCAACTACAAAGTTGTAGATCTCGTTGAAACCTTTTAAATGAGTATATATAAGCTATATAAAACGTTGCTATTTTATCTTTTCAGACTAGTTGTTTATATTGCATCGGTATATAAAATTCTGTGCTCTAATTCACAGACGGTTCTATATATAGAACCGTCTGTGATATGCATTCATCACAGACGGTTCTAGCCAATAGAACCGTCTGTGATAATCTGACTGCTGGGCCCGTCGATCCTCTTCAACCCAATCTCCGTTCCCGCGCCAAAAATTTCGAACTCCCGCCTCTCCCTCCCTCTCCCTCCCCTATAAATATAACCAAACCCAGCCTGTCTCCTCTTCCTTGCTATCCTCCTCCTTGCTGTCCTCCTCCTTGCTGTCCTCCTGCTTGCTATTCTCCTCCTCCTTGCTATTCTCCTCCTCCTTGCAGACGACGCACAAGTCTACGGGAGACAAGACACCGCAGGGGCGAGAAGGCATCCAGCTCATGCGTTGCATCAGGGGCGAGAAGACATAGAAGATCTTTGCTTTTTCTCTGTTCTTGTTGTGTAACCTGCTTGTTGTTTTGGGATATTGTAATCTTTTTCTCTGTTCTTGTTGTGTAACCTGCTGTTCTTGTTGTGTAACCTTCTCGTTGTTTTGGGATATTGTAATGGTAGGCTCTAATCTTAATAAAAATGGATGTTTTATGTTTGTGAAATGAATTGAGATGTGAATTGGATATGTATACATATACATGTTGATCTGCTTGTTTCAGAGGGCATGACTAGCATTTCCTGAGGCTAGCCAATAAACAGAAATAGGTTTAGGAGTAGAAGAGAATATCACAGACGGTTTTATAATAAAAACCGTTTGTGATTTATAAATATCACAGACGGTTTTTAGTTAAAAACCGTCTGTGATTTATAAATATCACAGACGGTTTTTAGTTAAAAACCGTCTGTGATATTAAAATCACAGACGGTTCGAAAACCGTCTGTGATGACCTCGTATTATCACTGACCCATAAATTCAGACGGTTCACAAAACCGTCTGTGATAACGTTTTTGAACCGTCTGTGATGGTCTTTTCTGTAGTAGTGCTAGAATTATGTATCGGAACACTTGCATTCGTAGTCATTTTGGTTTAAACTACTCTCTAATTATCTATGGACAATTATTTATATTCGAATGATGGACTTTGTTAATTATCTATCATGCACATTGCAATTTATGGGACAAAAGGATGGAATTATTTGACCAAAATATTTGTTTTTTGGTTTTTCTTGAATAAATTAATTGCGATTATAATATTTTACATCATATTTCAATTGGCAACAAAAAAAATCCAGTTACATATGCTCCGCAGACATCAAAACATACACCAAACATCATTCAGGGGCACATTGGACCTTTCTCAGGGAAACCTCACATTCCTGGAGTTGGAGCTAGCTACGTGCCAAACAGGACCACCTGCTCCAGAAACTCCACAATGGAGCTGCTCCATGGTGGAGTTGGTGGAGCAGAGCTGGAAAAACTGGAGCAGAGCAGTCCCAAACAGGCCCTATATTGGTAGTAGAAAGGTAATAGTAAAAATAAAATCTGACTGTTGATTTGTGAGAGTATTATAGACTTTTGTTTTTCAACCTGGTTTTTTCATGAGGGTATTTTCAAGAGGGGGCTAGCCCAATCGGAGCTCCAAGGTAGCTTAGCCTTCGAGCAGGAGGTCGTGCAGTAGCTGGAGAACAACATGACAGCGGTGATGAATACCTTCAGAGCAAGGGCCTCTGCCTCATGCCGGTCGCTCTAGCCTCGGCGAGCAACTCAATGCCATCATATAAAAAAAGTCGTGTTTGGATACAAAGATCCAATCATTTGAAATGAAACCGTGAATTGCACAAAGCAACTCAACTCGATCTTCATACTAGTGCTGATTGGGAACATGAGATCACTACGACAGAAATGGTCATCACAGACAATTCACAACTGTCATCACAGACGGTTATCAAACCGTCTGAATTTATGTGTCTGTAATAATAGGTGGTAATCACAGATAGCTCTCAAACAGTCTGTGATAATTACAACACAGACCATGTTTCAAAAAATCATCTGTGATATATTGGGTATCACATATGGTTCTTAAATATAGCCGTCTATGATATGCTAATTATCATAGACGGTTAATGCCAAAAACTATATGTGATATGTCATATATAACAGACGGTTCTCAAACATATCCATCTGTGATATTTTACATATCACAGATGACTAATACCAAAAATCGTCTATGATATTTATATAGCATAGACGGTTTATTGCTACAAATCGTCTGTGATAGCTATTTGAATATCTATATTATTTTTTATTTTTTGGCTAGCCTTAGGAAATGCTAGCAATGTCCTCTCGAAACAAGCAAACATATCACATATATAGCACACAACAATCATTACACATATCTCACAAATGAATTAAACAATTAAATAAAGTACATTTCAATGAATTGTTTGATTAAGTACAATTGAGTGATTACAATATCAAATGTTTCAACATCTAATCCTCATCGCTGGGTTAGAACTCTCCAGTCTTGTTTATGACCTCCGCTATCAAGAATTGGGAGAGCTTTCCTCAAATTTCGATGAGTTTGTTAAGATCGAATGTACTTTTGTTGAATTCCACGAGCTGTTTGCAAGAAAGTGATTTGTTTCAATCAAGTTCAAACTCAGATTAGGGCGGAATTGGTTCACTCATGAGTACGACATAGATTGCACAGCATGTGGTCCGACGTGGGCTCCAAGTCGGCAGCCCCTAGTTGCTGCTTGGTCACTAGGCACTCGCCGTGGCCGTCGGTGAACACCCATCGTTCGATGCTATCCCGGTCATAGGTGATCCCTGACGAGAGCGCCACCACGTCTCGCATGATCTCTAGTGAGATCGGGTATACAAAATCAAGAAAATTAATCTTATGCCACTTGTTTCATTTACAATTTTACCCTTTTGAATGTTCTACTATCAGTAATGTAGATAGTAGTATAACTAAATTCTAACTAATTTGAATTATTAGATCATAAAAATTAGATAGCTTATACTTATTTTAAAGTATAATAAAAGAGCTGAGAGGATACAGTTGGTTACGACATGCACTCACCTTACCACGCAGAACCGTACATCTAATTCAGACGACTCTCGAACGAATAACCTGATCAGTGCCTGCCTCCCTAGTTAGGCGACAACTTAGGCCCTTTTTGGAATGCGGGAATTTTTCCCGATTCCTGCGGGAATTGAACTGTTTCCTGTAAAATTCCTGCAAAATTCCTGTGAAATTCCTCTGTTCCAAACAGGCCCTTAGAGATGAAGCGTTATATGGTTTGCTTGCTTTGTGAACTTTGCTCCTTTCTGTCGGATACAATATCTGAGAATATATATCAGAATTTTCCCTCTACCTCATGATCATGTTTGTGTCTGAAAAATTATTCGTCGGCAAAGCTAGGATTCGATCGTCGTCAGGTCCCTATTAACCCCGCGTTTGCGGCGTAGAATTACGCTCCTAATAATTATTGAGGCTCTTTCGGCACACGGAGAGACGAAAAAACATCCATCGTTTATGATTTGATGCCTTCTCACCGTACGTAGGATAGGATAGGATAGGATAATTCTCGCGTATCACGTACGTACACCGGTGATTTAGTTATGCTTCTGCTTAGTTTTCGTCAAGTGACAGAATCTTTCTTTCGCAGAGATGTCTTGAGCTTCGGGTTCTAGTTTATATTTTACTATTTATAAATTTTATCCTTTTCTATTTTTTTAGTTTTTTTATCGGTCCTTTTTTCATATTCATTTGTATTTGTCTATGATGGGTTAACCTGTTTTTTTAAAAAAATTAAATTTAGTTACATCAAATAAGACATCATCAGCTATATTATAATTTCAAACAGCTACAATATAATTTCAGTAATAAGTCAGTTTATTTCAGCCTAACCAAGCGGCACCCAAGTCTCAGGCTACCTTTTGTTTGCTCAAGAATTATATATATTGGACCAAAATGTTAGCATTATTAGCTAGCTTAGGTACCATACTTGGTTTCAGTTTTGATTTTGATAGATGCATGAGTATGTGAGCTTAATGTTGCGGCACGTTCCAGAAAACTCGATCCTCTTGCGAGCTTTTTGCTTCAGTATATATGTGACTTTTCGAGAAATTAATTTAGGACCCCAACAATGAATGAATTAAGGGAGGGGTAATTTCTTTATCTCCGTCGTCAGATCATACCTAACAAAGAGAAGACAAGTTCAACCACACAGTATCATGCAATCAAGACAAATAAAATGCCAATACAATTAATCATTAAAACCTATCTGCAGGGGCGTACCTACATGAGATATCTTTATTGTATTTATTTTTCCTTTTAGATTTGTTTCTCTTCTATTTATATATGAATTTGGATTGTATAAGCTCAATTTGTTATATTTGTCTCAATTTATCTTAGTCCTTCTCAATTTTTAGTTAAAAAAATAGCTTAATCCTTCGAGCCTCCCCTTCAATTTCATCCTGAATTTGCCACTGCCTATCTGGACAAGATATATCGGAATAGGTACAAATTAACGAGAGCGCGCGACTCATTGGCAACTGAATATTATAATCCAGTTGGAAATTAAAGAGGCAACTGCTTGCGTGCGATCGTGCGTGTAAAAGTCTAAAAGAGAATATCGATCATGGTGATGCCATGACTCATCCATGCACCAACAGTACTGATGATGTAAATTATTACTGGCTAGGACATCATCATCACCGTCATCATCCAATATATATGCACTTCTATTCGGTATCCAAGATAATTGGACCAAGTTAACCTACCATAGTGGCAATCGAGCAGGTTATCAGTAACAATGGAACATTTTGTTAGGTTTTTGATCTAAGGCCAAACGGCCGAGACGTGGGGAAACCCACATCCGGTTTCTCAGCGCCCTGATCGGGGGTGCCTAACCAACTTGTGGTTACGGTCCCTCGTTGCAACAGCGCCATATAAGAGAAGGAGTTCCGGCCTCTCCCGTGATGTCGTTCCCGTGAGAGCCAAAGCCCGGAACAAACCCTAAAGTTACCCGATCCATTGAGCGCTGCCAAGCAACGGGAAGATCGCCGCCGCCACTGCAGGACATCAACGGCAACTCTCCGTACTCCGCCGACACCCCGACCTTCACCGACTCATCCCCACGCCTAGGGATGGCAATCGGGCGCGACGGGTACGGGTAGTACTCGCCCATACCCGTACCCGCGACCCCGATTTACGCCCGCGGGCATACCCGCGAAGGACCACGGGTAAAAAATCTCGCCCATACCCGTCGCCCGCGGGTACCCGACACCCGCGGGCATACCCGTTTACCCGCGAAATACATCACCAATACATACATCCTGAAAAGGCAGTGCCCTTATTTGGCAAGCAAGATGAGAGTCTTTTGCAGGTAATCTTACTTCCAGAGCTCCAACATTCTATTTTCTCAAGAAGTCTAGAGTACGGCTTTTTATCAGATGAGTTGCTTCTTAATGGCAGGTTTACAAAGCAGACACGAGAAGTACTGATGATTTGGATCCAGAAATGTTTGAGGTGGTTCTCTTCTCATTGTTTCAAAGCTGAATTCATACAGAGTTTATGAGCATCTATTTATACATGATTGAATAAATCAAAACATAGGGGTCTCTTTTCATAGGGAGTTACACATGTGATCTGCTGTACTGGAACTACAGCATTTCCTTCAAAGCGCTGGGATGGGGATAACACTCCTGAACGTGTAGGTATGTGCTGCTTATGTTTCTGTTTCTGTAGTTAACTTTTAATGAAATCTTCTATTTGTTATTTTGTTTGTTCTATGAGAATGGAACACCAATCAAAATTAATGTTGGGAACCAACGTCACAAATATGAGAATTGAAGTTCTATGTTGAATTGAACACAAATATGAGAATTTCTATGTTTCTGTTGAATCAATTATTGAACACAAATACTATGAGAATTGAACACACATACCATGTTTCTGTTGAATTGAACACAAATACTATGAGAATTAAACACAAATACTATGTTCCAAGACAATCAAAACCTAAATAAGGGGAAGATTGAAGTGAAAAGCTGAGCAGCCACCAATCGGAGGCAGTGCAGAGGAGAAGGGGAGGTTACGAGGTCGTCGAGCTCGACGATGGAGAGGGAGAGGTCCGACGCGAGGGAGTGGAAGTCGGTGGCAACGACGCGGACGGCGGCGACGGAGTGGGCGTGGAAGACGATGGTGCGCGGAGGCGGAGCGGTGGGGGCACGGGGCTCTCCTGGCTTGGCCTCACCGAAGACGACGCCGAACCCATCCCCGTCCGCCAGCGAGTCGCCGTCTGCGTCTGGCGCCTCGCCACCGGCGAGCCCCTCCGCCTCATCTCCAAGCGCTTCGGCCTCGGCATCTCCACCTGCCACAAGCTCGTCCTCGACGTCTGCGCCGCAATCCGCTCCCTCCTCATGCCGCGCTACCTCCAGTGGCATCTTGAGGACAGGACGAACGCCGGCGGCAGGGTGGGGGCAGTAGCCAGTCGGGAGGAGAACGTGGGATGGTGGGAGGCTGCCGGCCGGGAGGAGGACGGGGGGCGGTGGGCGGTTGCGAGGAGGACAGGCCAGATCTGGATCTAGAGGTGGGGCGGGGTGGTGGCGGCTGACGGGGAAGAGGATGTGGGAGGCAGCCGACCGGGTGCGACGGCGGATCTGGGCGAGGCGGAGGCGCTGAGGGCTGAGGCGAGCGGGGCGCAAGGCAGCAGGCGAGGCGAGTGAGGAGGAGGAGGAGACGAATCTGGGGCGGAGGAGGAGGCCGCCGACCAGGTTGGGGCGGAGGAGGAGGAGGCGGCGGATCTGGGGGCGGAGGAGGAGGCCGGCGGCCGGGTGGGGGGCGGAGGCGCCGGCGGAATCAGCAGAGGAAGGAGGAGAGTGCAAGAGGGACACGGAGATGCGAGAGGGACCAAGCCACCGAGGGGGCGGCGGGCGAAGAGGTATCTGGGCTGGCGGGGGGAGAGTTAGGGTTTACTATTTTTTTAGGATGGCCCACCAGTCAGTCTATTTCACGGGTAAACGGGCGAAACGGGTACGAGTAGAGCTAACCCATACCCATACCCGTTTACCCGATGGGCAGATATTTTTCCCCATTTTCCTACCCGTGGGTAAAGAATACATCCCATACCCGACTCCATTAGGGTATTTACCCACGGGTACACGGGTAAACGGGCACAATTGCCATCCCTACCCACGCCTGCATCACGCAGGCACGAGGTCTTCGCTCATGGCGTTCATCGGTGACCGTAAGTCAATTCCTAAATTATCAAACCCTAGGTGTTCTTGTTAGCAGACTAGTAGTTCTATGTGATGCTCATGACGATTCAGAAACCCACATTTGGTATCAGAGCCACTACTAGTCCCCTAGAACCCTAGCCGCACGTTTATGTCTCGGATCTGTGGTTTAGATTTGTTTTTATGTTTATAGCTCGGCTAAGAAATTAGAAGGAGAGGAATTTTTCTAAGAACCGAATGAAGAACCCCCAAATCCCCAAATTACCCGATTGAAATCTTGGATCGGCAAACAATCAAAAAAAAGGAGGGAACATACGGCTTTCGGGCGCCACCGATGGAGCCCGCCGCCGTAGTCCTGCGCTGCTCCGAGCGGGCGCCACTGCCGTCGCCTGCGGGGGGCGCCGCCGTTTTTGCGCCGCCGGTGCTGCTCTCCGGCCTTCATGCCGCCGCCTGTCGCCGTCGCGTGCGCCGCCGCTACGCACGGGCCCTGCCTCGGTCCGCTCGGGGCCGCCGCGCCGCCGCTTCGCTCCGAGGCCGCCGCCGCCGTCTCGCGGGCGCAGCGCTGCTCCTCCGCGCTGCGGCCGCTTCGCTCCGAGGCCACCGCCGCCGTCTCGCGGGCGCCGCGCTGCTCCTCCGCGCAGCCGCCGTTTTTGCGCCGCCCCGGGCCGCCGCCGCGCTGCGGCGCTCCGTTGCGCCGCGAGCACCCCGTCGCCCCGTGCGCACGCCGCCGCCTGTGCCCGTGTTTTTCGGGGGATGCGAAATGAAGTTAGGGTTTTTTTTGTGGGGAGCCGGCCGCCGGCGGTTTTTGTTTGGGCTGGATTCACTCCGAGCCGTCCAATTCTGATGGATGGCCGAGATCGGGCGGGCACTAATGGGCTGGCCGGGACTGCTGATGGTCCGGTAGAGCTGGCACACTGATGGGCCGGTGGAGCCGCAAGGCTGTTTCACAGGCCGAAAAAGGGGGGCTGTTGGGTTTTTTTTGGCCCGGCAGCCATAATGTTATGTATTTCTGTATATATTTCAGTATATACAAATGAAATTGTCTTATGGTATATATTTTTTAGTACATATTTCATGTATTTATGGTATATATCTCATGTATAATTGATGATTATTTGATGATCTCATGAAAATATTACTGAATAATGTCTTTAAGCTGCTGAAAATATTATGCTCTTTTCCGCTGCGTGATGTTCTGCCTGAAATTGAATGGAACCAACGAGAAATTCAATTGGAGGGTTATGTTTAATTTTACATGCTATTACTTTTGGACCAACGTTAATTGTAATTGCATGATATCAATTATGTTTATTTTTACATGCTATTACTTTTTGACCAACGTTAATTATAATTGCATGTTATGAATTATGTTAAATTTTTCGTTTTCTGCCCAACGGTGATGCGAAAAATTCTTATGAGCATGTTGTTAATCATACCAACGTAAGGTTAACTTTCATGCAAATTGATTATGCGTTTTTCCTAATGTAAATTTTAAATTTTTTTCAGCTGCTTCTGTTTCTGCTCAAGTTAATGCTATTGAGCCACTTAATGGCAGTAACTTCCAGAAATGGAAGTTTACACTTATGACAACTTTTCAGCTCTTGGATCTGGACTATGCGTTTAGGTTCGATGAGCTTGTCGCTCCTAAGGAAGGGAAGGACAATTTTGATGACAAAATGGAGTACAAAACTAATGCTGAGAAGTGGGAGCGGTCTAACCGCGTTTCATTTGCTGTGATGAAGAACTCCTTCAGTGAGGCCATTAGGGGAGCAATCCCTGAAAAGGAAAAGGTGAAGGAGTACTTGTCCTCCATCGATGATCATTTTAAGGGGTCCTCTAAGGTTTATGCTACCACACTGATGCATAGGCTCACAAACACTAAGTACAATGGTACTGGAAATGTCCGTGAGCACATTATGACCATAATTAACATTGCTGCCAGACTTAAGACAATGGACATGGAAATTTCTGATGGTTTCGTTATCCATTACATTATGATGTCTCTTCCTAAGCAATTTGAAGCTTTCAAGGTGAACTACAACACCATTAAGAACAAGTGGATTATGAGTGAGTTGATCGCTAATGTTTCTCAGGAGGAAGAGATGCTCAAGGCTGAGAGGGCTACTGATTTTGTGAATCAAGTCGGCTTCTCAAATAAAACTGGTCCCTCTAGAAATAGAGGTGGCTACAAAGGAAAGGGAAAGAAGGAGCAAGCCTACTCCCCTTATCAAAAGCCACAGCACCCACAGCATCCTAAGGCGCCTAAAAACGCTTCAGGTCCTGGGAGCTCAAATGGACAGAAGAAAAGTGATGAGTGTTACTTTTGTCAGTCGAATGACCATTTCAAAGATGATTGTCCTGGATGGCTGAAATGGCTCGCCAAGAAGGTACTTATGAAATTACTTTTGTTGATGAAGCATTTTATGCTGATTTTCCTATAAATTCTTGGTGGATTGATTCTGGTGCTTCTGTGCACGTTACGAATTCCTTGCAGGGATTCTATATGTTGAGAAGTCTCAGAGGGGAAAGTAGCCTAAGAGTGGCTAATGGGATGGAAGCCGAAATTGAAGCTATTGGATTAGTTTTTTTAGTTTTGAATAATGGTTTTGTAATGAATCTCAATGATGTTCTTTATGTTCCCTCGATGAGACGAAACTTAATTTCTGTTTCATTATTAGATAATGATGGATATTCTTGTAATTTTGGACACGGAAAGTGTCTGATTTATTTTAATAATGATAATGTTGGTCGTGCCATCTGACACGATAAGCTTTATATGTTATCCCTGCAAGACTCTCTTATATCCATGAATGTATGTGATGTGAATAAAAAGCGCAAGCGAATTGATGAGACTTCGTCGAAATTGTGGTACTGTCGTTTGGGCCACATTTCGAGGGGGAGAATTGAATGTCTCATTAAAGATGAAATTCTCCACCCTTTAGACTTTAATGATTCGGATGATCATTGCCTTGATTGTATCAAAGGCAAGTATGTAAAGCAAATAAAGAAAGGTGCTACTCGAAGCACAGGGATTTTAGAATTAATTCATACTGACATATGTGGTCCTTTCCCTGTGACATCAGTGGATGGTTATGATTCTTTTATTACGTTCACTGATGATTACTCATGTTATGGCTATATCTATCCTATCAAAGAGAGATCGGAAGCACTTGATAAATTTAAGATATTTAAGGCTGAAGTTGAAAATCAGCACAGTCTAAAGATTAAAGTAGTGCGCTCGGATCGCGGGGGAGAGTATTATGGGCGACACGCAACTTATGGGCAGGTTCCTGGCCCTTTTGCCAGGTTCCTACAAGAAAATGGTATAGTCGCTCAGTACTCAATGCCCGGTGATCCCCAGCAAAATGGAGTAGCGGAAAGAAGAAACCGCACACTTATGGACATGGTTCGAAGTATGTTGAGCTACTCCACTTTGCCAGTAAAGTTATGGATGGAAGCATTAAAGACCGCTGCACACATACTCAATCGGGTTCCCAGTAAATCAGTGCAAAAAACACCTTATGAATTATGGACTGGGAGAAAACCAAGTTTGAACTACCTCCATGTGTGGGGTTGTGCAGCTGAAGCTAAAGTATTTAACCCACATATTGGGAAATTAGATCCCAAGACTGTGAGTTGCCATTTTATTGGCTATTCTGACAGGTCTAAAGGGTACCGATTCTATTGTCCAAATCGTACCACAAAATTTGTAGAAACAAGGCACGCTGTGTTCTTGGAAAATGATGGCATCAGTGGTGACTTGGAGCCTAGGAAAATTGATCTTGAGGAGAAGCGGATTTACGTTGCTTCACCGCTAATCTGACAAACTGATTTTCCTGTGCCCCAAATGGTTGTGCCCACAGTTGATCCTGTAGTTGCAACTCCTGTTGCGTCTCCAGTTAATTCTGTGGCTACTCCTTCTGTTGAGGGCTCTGAAAGTACGAGTGCGGCACCTAATGATGAGCCTTCACAGCCCTCTGTGATAGTTAATGGGCATGTTCTTTTCGGCTGCGGCTTATGGCTTTTGGCTGAAATTTTTGAATTTTGGCTGTTTACGGTACAGATTACGGAGAGACAGATATTCATTTGCGATTTTGGCTGGTACAGATGTTGGGCTTTTAACATGTAGATCGTTTAACTTGTAGACCCCGTTTTGAGAAAATATTCCGTTTAAAAGTTAGGTACTGTAGCAGAAGCCAAAAGCCACTTTTAAAAGCCCAAAAGAACACCCCCAATGAATAGCCTAATGAGCCTGCTAATGAACCTGTCAGGAGATCAGAACGAGTGAGGAGATCTGCTATCCCAAGTGATTATGAGGTTTACTTAAATGAAGATTATCTTGGGAAGGTGGATGATCCTAGCTCTTATAAAGAAGCTATGAAGAGTAAGGATTCATCTAAGTGGCTAGATGCCATGAGAGATGAAATTAAGTCTATGGGCGATAATGGCGTATGGGACTTAATAGAAATTCCTAATGGAGCTAAAACAGTAGGCTGCAAATGGGTCTACAAAACCAAACGTGACTCCAAAGGGAATGTCGAAAGGTTTAAAGCGAGACTTGTAGCGAAAGGGTTTACACAAAGAGAAGGCATTGATTATAATGAAACCTTTTTCCCTATCTCATCTAAAGATTCGTTCAGAATCATAATGGCGCTCACAGCACATTTTGATTTAGAATTGCACCAAATGGATGTTAAGACTGCATTCCTGAATGGAGACTTGTATGAGAACGTTCACATGACACAACCGGAAGGTTTGTTATGGAAGGCGATGAACATTTGGGATGCAAGCTAAGGAAATCCATATATGGCCTGAAACAAGCTTCTAGGCAATGGTACCTTAAGTTCGATGAAGTCATAAGGAAATTTGGATTTAAAGAGAATGATGTTGATAATTGTACATATGTTAAGTTCAGGGGGAGTAATTACACCTTCTTAATTCTTTATGTGGACGACATATTATTGGCCAGCAGCAGTGTGAACATGTTGCGGGAAACTAAAAGATTTCTCTCGTCCAATTTTGACATGAAGGATCTCGGTGAGGCATCTTATGTCCTTGGTATTGAAATTCACCGAGATAGGTCCAAAGGAACATTGGGTTTATCACAAAAGGCATATATTGACAGAGTACAAAAGAGATACAATATGCATAAATGCTCTGCCTCACCTGCTCCTATTGTTAAGGGCGATAAGTTTGGGAAATTTCAATGCCCAAAGAATGACTATGAATCTGATCAGATGAAGGCTGTACCTTACGCTTCTGCTGTCAAAAGTATTATGTATACTCAAGTATATACACGCCCTGATTTAGCTTTTGTTACCGGGATGCTTGGCAGATATCAGTCAAATCCAGGACCGGACCACTGGAAAGCCGTTAAGAAAGTCCTACGCTATATGCAAGGCACTAAAGGTCACATGCTCACATATAGAAAAAGCGATAATATTGAGGTTGTCGGTTATTCTAATGCTGATTTTGCGGGGTGTAAAGACACTAAGAAGTCCACATCAGGTTATATTTTCACCCTTGCAGGAGCAGCAATTCATGGAAAAGTGTAAAGCAAACGCTTACTGCATCGTCGACAATGCAGGTTGAATTTGTGGCATGTTATGAGGCAACCGGGCAGGCTGTATGGCTTAAGAACTTTATCCCGGGATTGAGAGTGGTAGACAGCATTTCTAGACCACTCATTCTATACTGCGATAATCAACCCGCAGTTTTCTATTCGAGTAACAACAAGTCGAGTGCGGCTGCCAAGCACATTGACATAAAGTATCATATTGTGAAAGATAGAGTCCAGGATCAAACAATTAAGGTTGAGCATATTGGAACTAAATTTATGCTTGCGGATCCGCTCACAAAAGGCTTACCACCCAATATTTTTCGTGATCATGTTGCCAGCATGGGTTTATTGGAGAGCCTGTGATCTTGGAATAAGAGAACCATATAAAGTAACCAACTCCCATGAAGTATTATGTTATCCGATCGATATAGAATGGAGCACTATAAGTACTGATGTCCAGCGGTACTTAATTGACTGTTGTGATGCATTACTTTGGTGTGAATTTTTATTGAGAGAGGGCTTATGATGTTTAGCCTTACGATCAAGGGGGAGAATGTTAGGTTTTTGATCTAAGGCCAAACGGTCGAGACGAGGGAGATGTGGGGAAACCCATGTCCGGTTTTTCAGCGCTCTGATCGGGGGTGCCTAACCAACTTGTGGTTACGGTCCCCCATTGCAACAGCGCCATATAAGAGAAGGAGTTCCGGCCTCTCCCGTGATGTCATTCCCGTGAGAGCCAAAGCCCCGAACAAACCCTAAAGTTACCCGATCCATTGAGCGCTGCCAAGCAACGGGAAGATCGCCGCCGCCACTGCAGGACATCAACGGCAACTCTCCGTACTCCGCCGACACCCCGACCTTCACCGACTCATCCCCACGCCTGCATCACGCAGGCACGAGGTCTTCGCTCATGGCGTTCATCGGTGACCGTAAGTCAATTCCTAAATTCTTAAACCCTAGGTGTTCTAGTTAGCAGACTAGTAATTCTATGTGATGCTCATGACGATTCAGAAACCCACACATTTTAGCCATTGAGTTATCGCATGATGAAATGATCCATATCCCAAACGATGAAAATCGATCTAACTAATGAGTTTTCTTTGTGTGGGCCCCTGCACATACATATATATATATATCAAGCTGAGAAGAGAAAAATTTGGTTCCACCGAAAAAAGCTTGTCGACGGCAAGAGCTGGATATCGACAGATCTCCATCAGGTGCATGTCGGGCAAGGAGCCCCCATCACAGATCGATTGTCGAGGATTTCGTGATGGCGATTGGTGCGTGATTTCGATCTGACACATGGATATATATATTACAAACTCATCATCACAACCCTTGTTCTCCTCCTCCCAGCTATGTCAACTCGTTATCAGCGTTGTTATATTGTTTGTACGTCTACACATGAGAGAGAGAGAGAGAGACTACTGTTGATGTTAAATTTGGCAATAATTGGCCACCGATGAAAAGCTAGTCCTTGGTCTTTATTTGCAGCGGCAACGGATTTCATGGCCAGCTATTAGATGGTGAGATCAACGGCTGAGATATTTAATCTCCTCACATGCTTTGCATGGTTAATCATTACGACTAATTGATTTCTTAGACGGTCGTGATCTCAATCATTCAATCATCTAGTCAGATATATAGTCCCAAGAGACATGGCGCTAGCTAGCCTGGTTGCAGTCGTCCATGTTACGTTGTTGCTGCAATTAAAAGGAATTATATAAGAATCGTGTTCTCGCTTCTGACATGCATAACCAACTTGGAAGGGTGAAATTAAAGCTAGAATTATTCCTTCCTTTTGATGTGTCAAACGAGAGGAAAAAGTGAATTTTTTTCATTACTAATCGTTGGCATATAAGCGTGCCCGATTCCATGTTCTCTTCACAGTAACACATCTTCGTTATTATATCGATATTAATTAGTTAGTTTTTAATTTACCCTCATGAAATTAGTAAAATGGTTTCATTAACATGAAATTATAATAGCGTACGTAGCACATAAGCGACACCACCACCAGCACAAAGACGTACCCCACCTCTTTCTATCACCATCTTTTGCTCCCCCTACCCAACACTTGAGAGATCATGTGGAGGTATCCCTATGTTGGTGATGAGTAACCGACGGTTGGTTTAGTGAGTTTGAGTTTGTTTTGGGTATTCTAGGGTTGAGTACCTTTACTTGTGCTAATATTGATTATGCTGTTTCGTGCGGTGCTATGTGACGGTTTGTTTGTCTGTGTGACTGCAGGACTTTGGAGCTAGGTCATGGTGAGGCGAGGAGGACCGAGACTAGGCACAGGAGGTGTTGAGGTCCAGACGGTCAGTGATGCCGAAGATGATCGAGGCTTGTAAGGTGGTTGCGAGTTGGGAGACGAGGAACTGGAGCTGGAGCTACCGGTGACGGACACGACGGGCGACGACGAGAGAACCGGGACTAGACTCAGGGAGGAGTCGGAGGTCCAGATGGTTTGGAGGCCGGTTGTGGTGGTGCGCGACGGAACAGACCCGGACTAGACTCAGGTGGAGTCGGAGGTCTCAGTCGGTGTCGGGTGGACACGACGGGCAGCGGCGAGAGGATCGGGACTAGACTCAGGGAGGAGTTGAGGTCCAAACGGTCAGGATGCCGGGTGCGGTCGTGTGCAGCGGACCGGACTGGACTAGACTCAGAGAGGAGTCGAGGTCCAGTCAGTCAAAGGTGCCGGTTGTGGGAAGCTTCCGGGAAGGTGCTTGAGGGGCAAATTGGTAATTTGACTCAAGCAATGGAGGTGGAGGCTGATTTCCCTCCAAAAATCTGGTTTGACCCTTACTTCATTTGTGTGTGTGAGGTTTGAGTGGGTGGAGTATGACACTTCTTGTATTTCTCCTTGAGGGTGTGCCCTTGGTGTTAAAAGGAGGAGGTTGTGTAGCAAGAAGGTAGGCATTTTCCAGTGTATGCATTCCAGAATAGAGAACTCAAGTGGGTGAGCTAGGTAGTGTCCTCAGTGTTGAGTTCTGGACGTGAGCTCAAGTGTGAGCATGTAGTGATTTCCCTCTCAAGCATGTAGTGAGTAGAGTGTATCTCTCCATGTAATCATTCCTCTGTATGAATCATTCATGGGGACTCCTCTGTAATCTCTTTGCAAATGAATCCATTTGAGTTTTCTCCAGTTTCAGTTCGTTTTCTGTTTACTGATGCTCTCTGGTTGATTCTTCTGTGATTGTGTGTTTCTTGTTTGGAGAGATGGATTTTGGGATTGCTCTGTGATGGGAATGTGCCTCAAGACCATTTGGTCAGATAATCTCACAAGAGCCTAATGGAAAGATCAAAGATTCTCTTTTTAGCTCAGTTCAACACTTCCTCTGTTATCTCCTGTAGCTAGGGTTTTTATGCAGGGGATGATGGAATCTTTTGATTCCCTTCAAAAGGTGACTTGAGATTTGGGTTCTAAAATCCTGAGACCTTTTCTAAGTTGATTGCAAAATTTCATAAGCAAAGGTTGAATGAATCTTGAGAAATCTGAAAATGAGTATCTCTCTCAACACCATTTTCAGATTTCACTCAAAATCTTGACTTCTTGCTCCTGTGATGATTTTCCTTGTTTCCTAAGGCCCTTTTGGTACTTGGTTTAAAGTCTCATTCAGTGAGTCTGAAAAAACCAAAGAATTTCCTCATTTTCTCTGTAATTTGAAGTTGTGCAAAAATCTGCTCAGGTTTCAGCCGAGAAGTCTGAAATTAGGGTTAGACCGGTCTGACCGGTCGGTCCATGGCGGTCAGACTGGCCAGACCACACCGGTCAGACCGGCGGCACCAATCCGGTCAGACCGGGAAACAATGGGCGGTCAGACTGGCAGTCAATGGGCGGTCAGACCGGCGGCTTAGGTGCGGTCAAACCGGCCCTATGGAAGCAGTGCTGTTTCTTGTCCTTTGCTGCTGTTTTGTTTCTTTCACCGTGATATTTTATGTCTCGCTTCCTTCTCTGTTAGTGTAAGGTTCCAGTGAGCTTATGAATTCTTTTTCATAACTTTCATAGCTATTAGAGAAAATTCTTTGTGGATACTTTTGAGGGGACAAATTTTAAAAAGTCACCATTCACCCCCCCCCCCCTTATTGCCATATCCGATCCTACAACACTACTATAAAACAAGCTATACTAGACGTCTCATCACAGACGGTTATGTAGAGCTGTCTGTGTTTTGATTATTACAAACGGTTCATGACTAAAACCATCTCTGAAACTATCACAGACGGCTGGGTTTAAAAACCGTCTATGATATATGCATTATCACAGGCGGTTTTTAAATAGAACCGTCTATGAAACTATCACAAACAGTTCGTATAATAAACCGTCTCTGATATGTGCATTATTAAAGACGGTTCGTGTAATAAACCGTCTCTGATAATGACAGTCACTGATCCGTGGCATATCCCCTAGGATTTCGATCTCACCCGTTCATTCTATCCACATCAGATGGCAGACACCGGTTCCTCCCACCGCTCGGCCCTTATTAATTACTCCCCATCTACCTTTCCACCGACAATCACATGTGAGTTCATCCACTATATAGCTTCCTCCCTCCGACGACGCCGATCGACTACCACCGTGAGCTAGCGCCTCCATTGTGACACCACGGTCGACTACATAGCACACTCTTGTCGTAATGTCGTAAGAGTGTCTTATCCAGTCTCACCGTCGTGCCACAAATGTAGCGCTACCACCACCTCTCCATTGTCAGTGATATCCGACCACCATCCAATGCATCCAGCTTGTTCATCGACGACACCGACTACCGCCATGAGCTAGCGCCTCTGTTGTAACACCTCGGTTGAATGTACAACACACTCTTGTCATAAGTGTTCTAAGAGTGTCTTGTGCAGTTTCACCATCGTGCCACAAAAGTGGTGCTACCGTCTTCTCTCCATTGCCGGTGATATCCGGCCGCCATCCGATACATCCAGCTTCTACTGTCTGCTAGGATCTTTACTTCTTATATATTCTTGCCGTATTAAAGAGTTGAGTTTATTATCTTATTATGCTGTAATGGTGGATTCTAATCATAATAGAAATGGAATGTATTGTTGTATTTGCCACTGTATTTGCTTATTTTCAAAGGCATAGGTATAGGATGAACTATCATAGACGGTTTGTGCTATAAACCGCCTGTGAAGGACTATCACAGACGGTTCTATATACCAACCGTCTGTGATACTCGCTAATCACAGACGGTTGGTAACTAGAACTGTCTATGATGTGTGAGTATCACAGACGGTTGGTAACTAGAACTGTCTATGATGTGTGAGTATCACAGACGGTTATTGTTTCGAACCATTTGTAATAATTTTTTCACAGACGGTTCTAGTTACAACCCGTCTGTGTTGTTTTTATCATAGATGGCTTACAAACTGTCTGTGATAACCTCCGATTATCATTGACACATAAATACAGACGGTTCAGAAAACCGTCTGTGATGGCAGTTCCGAACCGTCTATGATAACCCTTTTTGTAGTAGTGTAAAAAAGTACCATTTTTCGCTTGTAAATAATGGGATTTTATTCCATTAATTATTCCTGCCATATGTTATATTCATAATTAGTACATCTTAAAATTTACACTCCATTTATTTAGCTGCTTGCGGTCATAGTCCAATAGAAATAACAGTAACAGATATATGCGTATTATGGCGCTCCTGCATAACAAATGGAATGTAGCGATATTTATCATTCATATCTTCTTAAATTATGTGAAGCTCCTCTTAATGTTGACTATTATATATCGGCTACAAGATAATTATGTGAGCATATTTGTTGTTAAGGTACCTTTTTGTAATGTATAATTTTGCAGTTTTTACTAAAATATTGACAAACAGTAGTGACAGCAGTGATCAAAGTTGCATTACGAAGAATACAAAAATCAAATTAAATATGCCATTTTTTGGACCGTAAAGAGTGTTGAGTATCATTATCCGTGTCCAAAAAAACTTAATAATTCTCCTCTTTTACTTGTAGAGTTTGATGTCTCATGACGCAAACAGGGCACAGCCATATAGAAGCAAATCCTTGCAAAAATATTTTTTAAAAAAAGAATCTCTATATCCGAGGAGGAGAGAAAAAGTGATCCAAACAGGATTTATTTTTGGTATAAAAGGCTGGCTGAGTGGTAGCTAGCGCAATACATGATATCATCGTCATCATCGCACATAAAAGGGAAGGTGTCCATCCATGTGTTTGGAGAATTAGGTGTTAGGGTTTAGCCGTTTAGGGTGACGAGGAAGGCACAAAGAGTGAGTGAGAAAGGCTCTTGCAGACAGCATTGGTCGGCTCCGGTTCTTCTGTTTAGGGTTTAGGGAGAGAGCTAGATAGGCCGCTGTTTAGGGCGCCATCATAGGATTAGACAAACATGCCAACACCTTATCTCATATTGTGGTCATGGTTGTACTCTCCCAAATGGCCAAGATATCTCTTCGACCTATCCCAATCTTTTTCATCGCCATACAGAAAGTCTCATGGTTGCCTACTCCTGGTAATTTCACAACTGAAGATCCTATGTGGATACGCACCTGATGGTCTCCGCTTTGATGAAGTTACATTGTTTTATGCATGATATACCCGCTGTGGTCATACATCTTGTCACTAATTTATACATTGTCATACGAACACACAGGAAGCTATATATCAAGTCTCAATGCCATGAGATAGAGGAGAGAGCCGATCATATTATGGTACTCTTTCTGATCCACAGACTCTTCATCCTCATCAGAATCTAGCACGATAGAAGTGGCAATGGGAGTAGACATTGGCTTACTATTTCCCATGTCAAAGCGCCAAAAAAGATTCTTTGTATACTTGCTTTGATGAATGAAGGTCCATTCTTTCATATGCTTGACTTGAAGACCAAGAAAGAATGTCAGCTCGCCCATCATACTCATCTCGAATTTCCTGCTCATAGAGCCTAAAATTTAGATATCAAAGCATGAGAAGAACCACCGAATATGATATCATCCACATAAATCTGAACAAGTAAGAAGTCATTATCATACCTGAGAGTAAACAAGATTTTATCTACTATTCCCATTTTGAAACCATTCTTAAGTAAGAAACTCTTAAGCTTATTATACCAGCTTTAGAGATTTGTTTCAATCCATACAAGGCTTTGAAGAGTTTACACACATGGTTTAGAAACTTAAAATTTTTAAATCTAGGTGGTTGCTTAACATAGACATCTTTTTCTATGAAACCATTAAGAAAAACACTCTTGACATCAATTTGAAAAAGCGTGAATCACGTAGACGTCGTGAATACTAGCAATAAGCCATTGGCTTTTAATATAGCTACATGTGATATGTCACTTCAAAGTCTAAGCCCTCTATCTGAAAATAACCTTGAGCTACAAGCCTAACCTTGTTGCGAACTACCAATCCATCCTCACTTTGCTTAATTTTAAAAACTTATTTGTTCCGATTACATTATGATTAGGTGGAGGTTCAACTAAAGTCCAGATTTGGCTTCTTAAAGTTTTCAAGTTATTCATGCATGACATTAACCCAAGAAGAATCAAATAAAGCATGGATGAGAAGCAGAAACCATCTTACCATATTTACAAGGTGTGCACACTAGGTCTCTAGCACTCTTAAGCCTTGGCAATCTTTTAATTAGGTTCTTACAATTAACTCTAGTCAAGTGGTCGAATCCTATGTGTCTACGTTTATAATGCCGCAACACTAATTCATAAGAGTCAGAAACCATAAGACACCTAGCGCCAGAGGATGCAGCTAGGTTTTCCTGCTCAGCTAATACGGCAAGTAATTAAGGCGTAGGCGCTGGAGAGAAGCCATGCACAGAGAATCCGGAGACAAAGCATCCCCCACGATCCAAAACGAATGTGATGGAAAATCGTTGGTGGGGCCCACATAAAATCCTCGTCAGCATGCATATTATTATCAACAGCCGTAAGTAACGAAACGTCAACGGGTTTCTCATCTGTTTCTTGCTTCGCTGGGAGGCAACCATACCATACCCCGGCACCAACGTCTCATCATCATCAATTAGCTAGCTAGTTCCAAGGGAGATGAGATGAGATGGCTAATTAATTAAGGATCCATAAAATAAACAAACTCACACGGGCAAAAGTAGCTAGGAGCACGCTAGCTAGTACTTGATTAGTAGTTTCTTAAGCAGCTCCCTGCTAGCTAGATACATATATACATAGATCGATTCTCTTCTATATATGTGGCATAATTAATTACAAGATCTTTGGTCGCTAGTACTAAACTATATATAATTGAGTCAGCTGTACTACCACTATACTATACTATATTAGACGCATGACACACGGATTAATTGTCTTCATTATGTCGTAATCTAGGATTTTTTTATACTATTGCAGAAATCCGCAGCTGTTCATTATATTACTGTGCAAGAAGATGCTGCAGGATCTATAGATTCTTCCTAAAGATGCTGCAGGATCTATAGATTCTTCCTAACTAGGCTAGACTAGAGATTGGGGTGGAAAATAACGATATACGTGTGTGTATGTAATCCCAATTAACGTAACCGGCCACCATATATAACCTAGCTCGTCGACCTTAATTCGCTTGTTCCTGTTGCTTGCTCAAAGAAACAATTGAAAACAACACACTCAAACATAATGGTACCGGTGGTTGTCTCCTGGCAATAATTAAGCGCATCATCATCTCCTACCATGCAACATCTCCATCTAGCTTGCTCGACATGGCTCAACCCATTATCGCCAAAAGTGAGGGGACAGTATGAAATGTTCAGATGGTATGTTCTTCCATGATCCCCAACAGTGCAGCACTGTTTGTTAGCTTCAATGTGGCAGGCATGCATGCAGTTCCCTGTGAGACATCAAGATCTTGGCTGCCTCGATCATATATACCATCATCATCTTTCCCCATGTGACCAAGACAATGCGGCCATACTGCAGTCAGGCACCCAACCGACATGACATGGCTAGCTTCTTAGTCAGTCAGTATGTCCTCCACATCCACACACCTCTACCCTGCATATATACATAGTGTTCCAATCCAAGCAGAGGCTAGAAGACAATCTGTGGGACCCCACCCGGTCAGTGTCTCATGATCCTAGCTAGTAGCTGACATGAAAAGGAATCGAGAAGAGACATTATTCATAAAAAAAAATAATGAAAGAGATGATTAATTACATGAACATGTGGCTTGTCTGACCGAGAACAAACTGTAAATCGGATTTCTAGTACAGGAAAACCTCCTAGCTAGTGGGCAGCTGACTGCTAATTAAATGCCACATCACATTTCCATTAGGTAAAACCTAACACTCACTAGTTATCCAATGAATTAAGCCCAAGAGGGAAAAATCGATCCCAATATCTCTTGTTTAGCTTTGAAGGATACATGCATGCATGATTGGGCACCTGTCTAATTGTCTATTGGCCACTGTCCTCCATGGTGTCTATCATGTCATACATGCATATATACTAGAGGCCGGACATACCGACCCAAAAGGATTTGATCTGATCATAGTGCAATGACTTCCAGTCTGCTACGTATCTTAGCACTGCAGGATATACCAACCCAAAAGGTTTCCATTCCATTGCTTTGCTTTTGTGTTAGATCATAATTAGGATTCCATTGCTACAGTTAGAGTGATCGCCTCACGACGGGTCTATGCTAGTGAGAGATTTGTTACACCATGCACGCACTTGTTAATAATGATAAAAGGGTAGCAAAGCATGCAGAATATATTACATAGTGAATCCCCAACTACTGCATATCTATACTGTGGATTATATACATACATTAGCATTTATTTGTATCATGGTACATAAAGATTATATATCTAGAAGGCCATGAAAAGTGAAAGACCATAACTACACATGTACACCCCAATTGGAGAATAGAATGTAGCTAGATTGATGATGTCCAATATAATGTGACCTCTGACCCCCCCATCATTAAAAAGGTTGTTACAATATGAGCTAACCACTCCTGTCCCACATCAGGTAGACCTTTTCATCGGCCAATTCAAAGTCCTATGTGGAAAGCAATTAGATGGTGTGGAAAGAGGGCAAAGGCCTACCTAGAACAGGAAGATGGAGCAATCTTGGCAGATGGCAGTACCATCAACTATACTATGAGAGAGAGAAAAAAAAAAAGTTACTTTGGAGTCACCATGCATACATACATACCTGTAATGTAAATGGGTACATAGGTGTTGTGGTTGGGTGAGTGGAGGATGAGCTAGTGCTGTTGGCACAATATCACCCAGTAATAAATTCTATGCAGGAATAAATTCTACTGATTTCCCACTACCTAAATGTAATTATCCAATCAATTGATCTGATCAGGACATTAGCTGTAATTAGTGTATGAGCCAGCTGCCGGATAATGTTTAACAAAACCCTTTTCTTTTTGTCAACCTTTGCATGTAGGGTGGAAAAAGAGTTTGTTAGTGGAGATCGTTGGTTCGATTCAAAATTACTTTAATTACACTTGTTAATTAGTTAAATGTTGAAATGAGTCGATTTCGAATGAAATTTAATTTCGCTTAGGCTCAGCTAGATAGTTTGACTCTAAAAACACTTATAAACTATAAATAAAATAATATTAAATTAAACTATATCAATTAAAAGAAAAAGCTGAGAACCTCGAGCGATATCCACCTGATCTATTCGCAAGTGTGAAGTGCATTATTGTGTTGTGTCTGTTTGTTTTGGCTCATGTGCGCTGCCTGCCTATATGTATGGGTCTCCATGCCCCCCCTTCTCTCTCCCCCTTCTCCCTCCTCACACACAGTGAGATTTCTCACCTCCCTAGCGAGCTCAACCACACCATTCCTATCTCTCTCTCTCTCTCTCTCTCTCTCTCTCTCTCTTCACAAACACACAATTACAGGTAGAGAAGCAGCTAGCTCGCACATACACACACATATAGGTATAGTTTTTCCAAGAAACCATTGCATATATCCCTTGCTAGACAAACCGCATATGGCGCAAGAAGACGTGGTGGGGCTAGCCCTGGGCCTCTCCCTCGGCTCCGGCCACCACCAGCCGAAAGAACAGCCACCATCCCAGTCGTGTGCGCTGGAGCCGTCGCTGACCCTCAGCCTCCCTGCCGGCAGCGGACTGACGGCGCCAGTACGGCCGCTGATCGCCGCCGTGAAGAGGGAGCTGCGGGCGGAGGACGACGACGAGGCCGCCGAGAGGGCCCTTTACTCGGCAGCGGCGGACGACGAGGAGGGGTGCAACAGCCAGAAGAAGCTCAGGCTTACCAAGGAGCAGTCGAAGATGCTGGAGGATCGCTTCAAGGAGCACAGCACCCTCAACCCTGTAAGTATTAATTAATTACCACATAATCATATAGCTAGCTTCATTAAATTCGGCTTATCTAAGTTAATTTATCTGCTACGAAGGTTAATTACATATGTGCAAGTGTTACGACATAATCATATAGCTAGCTAGCTAGCTCGCTCCTTAATTTATTTGCCTTTTTGGTTAATGAATTTGAGCAGAAGCAAAAGGTTGCTTTAGCCAGGCAGCTCAACCTCAGGCCAAGGCAAGTGGAGGTGTGGTTCCAAAATAGAAGAGCCAGGTTAGTCAGTCGTATTCACCTCGATCAAAATCTCTAATCCATTTTGCTTCTCTATTTTCCCCCTTCTTTTCTGTTTTCGTCGTACTATTTAATTTCTCACCAAAATTTGTACAAATTTAGCTATTCATATTCTTTTTCGAACAAATAAAACATCGATCTCTACAAGAAATTCCTCTAGCTTGTAGTAACATCAAAACCTTTCCAACTCTACCTTTTCATCCATGCATGCAAGGTCGTCAAGTACTATTCCGTCTTTCTTTTCTCTTTGATTCCTTTGTTAATTAATAAAGATTGCCCTATATATATATATATATATGCAAATGGATAGATCGCAAGAACAAACAAAATCAATCAATCAATCTGCATGCATACATGAGCAATTGATTGGTTGATTAATTAATATTGGTGTGCACGCATGGATGGTTGCAGGACGAAGCTGAAGCAGACGGAGGTGGACTGCGATCTGCTGAAGCGCTGCTGCGAGACGCTCACCGAGGAGAACCGCCGCCTCCACCGCGAGCTCCAGCAGCTCCGCGCTCTCAACCACCCCCACCCCGCCGGCTTCTTCATGGCGCAGCTCCCCGCTGCCACGCTCTCCATGTGCCCCTCCTGCGAGCGCCTCGCCGGACCACCACCGGCCGGCGCCGACCGGCCCACCAAGGCGGTCGGCCCCGGCCGGGCAGCGCACTTCCAATTCAGCCCTTTCACCAACTCCGCCGCCTGCTGATCCATCCATGGTTTAATTAGTTCGATCACTAGCAAAAATCAATCAATCAATGTATGTGCAGTGTATATACTATGATCGATCGGTCGTCCATGCATGTAGTAGTTAGCTAGCTCATACTCTTCATCCCCTATATATCCTTTAATTGGTTAGCTTCATTTTTTTTTTCACAAGTTAATTAATGTGTGAGGAGGATGGAGTACCTGCATGTAGGATCGATAAAGAAATTAAAGGTGGTGCTGTTGGCACTGATGAAATTTATTGTCAGGGAATTAAGTATTATTAGATGATGATGATGATGACGACGACATTACGCCTCACACATCCCGGTTTCTTTGGATGTAGATGCATGTATATATATATATGCATGTGATGTATTTGTTTCAGAAATTATATATATGCACCGGTTTGTTTCAGAAATTATGCGTGTGGATTTGACTAATTGATTCTTGGAGATTATCTCTTCTGATTGTGTTTATTGTAAGATGCCTTTTGCTTGGAGGGAAAAAAATCAATGGGAAGAATTTTTTAGTTCTATTTGTTTTTTCATAAAAGAAAATCAGCGATCAATGTTGACTGGGAATATATATAAAATATGTTTTGGTTTCTCAAGAGGAAAAATAATTCAATTAACTTGTATCTAAGCTCGATTTGGGCCGATAAATGTTGGGCAAATTAGAGGCATGAACTAGCTAGGCGTGATAAAGGATGTTGGATGGTGGTCGTTTGTGAAGCGAGCATGCCTACGTATGGACTAGGGTTACAAATTTCGGACGAAATTTCATCTCTTTTGGAGGGTACCGAAACATGTTTTATTTGGCTAAAATTTGGCCGAATTTGACTCTATATGAATTTTGTTCAAATTTTATTTACATTTTGATTAAATTTCATCAAAAAATTGATTTTTTTTTTTTGGTCCGAAAGTTTTAATACTGGTATGGACACAAACAAGCAATATATGGTCTCTGTTGAGACACACACCGGCCGTTGGGACTGCAAGCATGCTATTGCTGCTTCCCAGTCTTTTGGCAATTTCCTGTGACTCCGTCACCTACGGGCTACGGCAGGCAGTTTGTATGACAAATATAGGGTTGGTTCTTTTTTGCTGCGGTATGTGGTTTTTGGGTTGTTTGTGCGAGAGATTACAAAGTAATATAAACTCACGCGTGGTTTTTTGCGATATAAATAAAGTCAGTAAAGTATGTACTCTATATTGAAAAAGTACTTTATTTAAAAATTAGTTATTGTAAAAAAAACTGAAAAACAGCTTTTAAAAGCTGAAAAGAAAAGGATTACGGCTGTTGTCCGAGTCAAGCAAGAAGGCGAGAGATAGACAGGTGGAGCTAGCTCTAATGGGTAGGTCACCATTTATCTCTACTTCTTAGTCTTCTTCTCTGCATATACAAAGACTGCGGTGACCGGCCAGTATTTGGCAAGTACGAATGCACGTTGGCATGCATGTGTTCTGAATTAATCCTACCCCTGCGGTTGAAACGTTCAATATTTTCCATGCATGAAGCTTCATGTGAATTGGCAAGTGTTGAAGAGAAGCCGTTATCTGGCTAGCTAGCTTGGATCGATCTAGTCAGTGGCGGATCCAGCCTAAAAATCTTGCTATGACGGAGTCTTTGAAGACAAACTAATGAACTAACGGTTGTACTATTAAACCCAAGCAAAACCGACAATAAATCAAACCGCAATCACTAAATTGTAACAAGAAAGTAGTAAATAGAAGAATACCTCATGAATGTAGACCAGCGCCGGAGGCAACCTCTTGTGCCGGCGACGCCAGCGCCACTCCCCCCTCTCCCTCTGTATTCTCGCCGCCACCGGCCAGCACTTCGGTCGCCCTAGCGTTTCGAGTTCGGCCGGCGCCGCCTGTCATTGCGCTCGCGCCCGCGCCGCCCAGCCCTCCGCAGCTCCGCTCGACCGCCGAGTTGCCAGCCGCGCTGCCGCCGCCCGAGGCGCCGAGCCGCCGGTGGAGTCGTCGAGGTGGAGGCGCCGAGGGCCCGAGGCCGAGCCGCCGGTGGACGGGTGGAGGTGGAGGCGCCGAGGCCGAGCTGCCGGTGGAGGTGGAGGCGCCGGAGCGCCAGAGGAGCCCCTGCCGCCGGCCGCCGGTCGCCGCGCCGCCGAGTCCCCTCTCCCCTGGTCGCGCGCGCGGATCGATCCAGGCAGGAGGCCATGCCGTCAGGCGCCAGGGTGAACCCTAAGCTCTTTACTCATGGGCTGGCTATTATGCAATTTGGCCCATTTCAACAGGGGGTAAGGAGTATTAACGCCAAAGGTTTGCTATGGCAGCTGCCATAGCATGCCATAATGTGGATCCGACCCTGGATCTAGTCCATGTCGTCCTTGATTGATACAGCATACAAACTTGTGATTTGGGTATGACAATATGTAGGGGACAGGCTCACATGCATGTGCCTGAAGAAATTTTCAAGCATCCCAAGGTGTTGAGAGATACGGATTTGTGTGTGTAGTGAACAAGCAAGTCTTGGGAGAAAGGAACAAGGGCGTACGTGTTTGTTGGGGGCCGGAAAGCTGGCGTGTAGGGAAAGTTAGGAATGATGGATAAGTCCAAGGAATGATAGCTCAACTAGTGCACATTATCGGAAAATCCTCACCCTGTTATTTTCGGTTTGACTTAGACTTATACTATATATAGCAACTAGTTTCAAACGAAGTGTCTTTTCAAGACGATATCTATTAGTTAATGGTAATAGACAATGTATTGAATTCAGCTATATCGGCAAAAATCGTACGCGATTGACTCTTCCTCCGTACTTTCTCTTGAATAGGTAGAATCCGAAAGTTATGATCTAAAAGACATAAGCCGCAGCCGAAAGAAAAATACGCCCCTAATCCTGGGGAGATATGGAATTATCATTACTGAGTAGGCCAGGTCTAGCATGGACACCTCAAACAGCTGCAACAAATGATGAGCAATAACTTTAACTAGTGGGTAAGTGGAGACCTAGCATGTTGTGTCTTTTCCGTCCAAAGGATTTGCAATATCGTACGTGTTAGAAAGAAAACGCACGCAAATGCATCTAAAGGTGTGCATCCCCACGTGAAGTTGCATATATCATATACGTGCGTGAGCCTAGCTTGGAACATCTTCAGCATCCATCCCCAGAGGCAGCAGAGCTCGATCGAGGGCCTACTACCACGGCAGGCATGCAGTAGCTTAATTTCTGTAGCTTTGCCAAGGAAACTTTCATGCTCGATCGAGCACTGAGCTCATCCTCGGTGGCCCTATATATGGATGGAACTCGATCGAGATATATATATCAAGACGGAGATGTCAAAATTTTGGCGAGCTAAAGAGCACCCCCAAGTTGGTTGCCTAAATGGAGATGTCTCGGCCACAGCACGGCATATCAAGACGGAGCATTGTGCAATATGCACCCAAAAACTATGCAAAACAAAAAAAAAAAACAAAATTTATACAGAAGCCTGCTCCGATTTCATGTTACGTCACCGGTACCTATCCGTACAAGACGTAACTGAGACTGCCAACCAGAAATTAAATTAGCACTATTCAAAATCACAGAGCAAAGCTAAAGCCAGAATTAAGTGCATCATAACCCACTTCACATCAAAATAAACAGTCCAGAAAACCAAAGTTCTAAAACAGAACAGGATGCTCCCCAGACTTTCCCTGATACAGCAGCTTACAGCACCGCACATTCTCAGAGCCTCACACTTTGCATTCAAGTCGAAGTAATATCCACTTGAGCAAAAGGAAATTTACAGTTTGCTGTCTAGTCGTAAAAAAATAACCATTTGTTTGGTGGAAAATAGTAAAATGCTATCAAACATGACATAAAGAATCCATAAAGACAAAACAAAATAGTAACATTGAATAATTTCCCTCGCAAAGAAAAGCACTGAATATTTACATTCCCTGTTTTTCTACATTGCACAAAGAGAAGTGCACACACTACAAGTTTGATCTATTAAAGTACACATGTACATCGCATCTCAGTTTCTTTGCTCCTTCCTTTCTTACATGTCATGAATCCAGAACATACCTAACCATAAACTTTTGCACAAATCATGCACACAGGATTGTTCCTCTAAATACCTAGTGGTGCAGGTCTGGAATTGCAGTCTCATAGGTCCAATGGAGGCGTTTCCTGGCACATTAGCATAATCTTTCAGAGCTACGAGATGCCATATCATAAGCTAAATTTATTTGACTTCAACAATTCTGCCGGGTGGATTACATCCAATATGAGCAGAAACTAATCCATTTGTGATTCCATCATATCTGATACAATCTATGTCTAATATGACCAATTTAATTTTGTCAAGCACACATGCAATAATCTTTTTTTTCCCACACGAGAAACTCGGATTCTATTACCAAAATAACGTAATTTACATAGTTCTTTTTTAGTGTTTCTTAGCTACTGCTATTGCAGGTTTACTGTTTTTCCCCTATCCCCTGACAAAGTGCACCAAGCACAGCCACATGCAATAATCGGACTCAGTAAGGGCTTAATATTAAATAATTGACTGCTATATGAGAAAAGTAGGCAGGAAAAGAAAACTACTTATCAACAATTTAATCATAAACAAAACTTTGATACTATTCAGGAGTAATAATGTATAAAGACTTCACCTTGTGCAACAGGTCATGGGCAATGTAGTCCCAAGGAAGACATATTGACATCAAGCAACATTTCAGAGGCAGAAGCTCATCATCCAATCGTTTGTTGGCAGATGGAGCCTCGTAGGCATGCTTTGCTAGCTTTGATGCAGAAGCTGCCGCCCTATGAACAAGGACCCGAAGGCTATCTCCTGGATCTTTCTTTGACCGCTCACGGCTCTGATCTAATTAAAAAAAAATCATTTTCAAATGAGGGTTGGATAGGTCGACAACATGCAATAGAGCTACAGCAAATGAAAAGGTAAACGGTTGTGTTCGGGGTGGGGCCAGGGATTGCGTGGGGGGACAAATATCCGGTAGGCCATCAATGATCTGTGTTACAACTTTCTGTGTGCTGTATAGTTTGTTATAATGCAAAATGGAAAATGCTAATGCAAATTGTACTCCAGCATTGCACCAAAAATGGTTACAATTTCCAGAGAATATACTACTGAATAAACAATATATCAATGCACCAGCAGTTTACCAGACTTAGATGCACTTGTTAAGGGTATTAGAGATAGAGTTTGTATTCTATTCCATATATGTCTTATCTCTATATGACATATCCCCGTGTACTCTCCTATATATATGGCCCTTTGGGTCTCATATCAATACACACAATATTCATAACATGGTATCAGAGTCAAAAGGTCTCGAGTTTAAGACCTGGCTGACGCAATTAAAATAAAATAATTGCAGTCTACTTCTATTCCACGTATTAGGCCTAAGGGAGCCTATACGTGAGGGGGAGTGTTGGAGTATAAGTGAATTGCCTATCTTTCCTCGTCAGCTTAAGCTTTTGGGTGAACTGGTTGGCGCATGAAACTCAATATGGTATCAGAGCCAAGAGGTCTCGAGTTCAAGACCTGGCTGACGCAATTAAAAAAATTAATTGCAGTCCACTTCTATTCCACGTATTAGGCCTAAAGAAGCCTATACGTGAGGGGGAGTGTTGGAGTATAAGTGAATTGCCTATCTTTCCTCATCAGCTTAAGCTTTGGGTGAACTGGTTGGCGCATGAAACTCAATATGGTATCAGAGCCAAGAGGTCTCGAGTTCAAGACCTGGCTGACGCAATTAAAAAAATTAATTGCAGTCCACTTCTATTCCACGTATTAGGCCTAAAGGAGCCTACACGTGGAATAAAAGTGGACTGCAATTAATTTTTTTAATTGCGTCAGCCAGGTCTTGAACTCGAGACCTCTTGGCTCTGATACCATGTTATGAATATTGTGTGTATTGATATTGTGTGTATTGATATGAGACCCAAAGGGCCATATATATAGGAGAGTACAAGGGGATATGCCATATAGAGATAAGGCATATATGGAATAGAATACAAACTCTATCTCTAATACCCTTATCTCTAATACCCTTAACAGCACTCATTATCATAGCTGAGCCCCAAACCCGGACCCTTTTAAACAAATCAGGATAACAGAAGACATGCAACAACAGGACCACTCAAAGGCTTGTGAAATATATTCCACGGGCATAACAGTAAAACTCTAGCTAACATGACACACCTGCAATCCCGGAAACAGCTACTTCAACTTCCCCACGTCCTTCAGGGCCCCTCATATAAAGTCTATCAAGTTTAGTGTGGTCATGCCCAAGTGAGAGGAAGCTCCCAAATTTTGATCTGCCAGCTACAAAACAGCAAGAGAAGTACATATCAGAAAATATGAAATCCAGCTGGAACAAGATATTACATATCCGCTAAACTTCAAACAGGACATCACCTATCTTAGTTGAGAAAAGCGTTAAGCCAGTTAAAAATAGTATCACTAAAGACTAAATACAAGAGATTATATTGGTGCTTAGTTGCGGAAGAAAACAAGATGTCGACAGGAAGATTAATTCTTAATAATAGGACCATCAGCACAATAGTTTCCCTGTAAATAAAGTACATGGACTAAAGACTCACCATCATAAGCTTCACGGACATTTTGGTAGCTGACAAAGCCTGAGAAGAGAGTTCTCTGCAATTGTAATCGTAGTTAGCTCCCCAGAGCACCACAGAGACAAATCAGCATGAAAACCAGGATTGTTTTTTAAAAGGATGAGATGTACTAGTCCGGTTTCAAAGTAGAGGGTGTAAACTGGACCTTTTGAAAAGTATAGAGCAGGATAATATGGAGTTTTTGCTAAAAAGAAAGATATGACTGACAAATACTGCATACAGTTAGAAATGTCTCCCAGAAGCAGATATCTTCTGAAGCACGACTAAGTTCCAAGCAGAACGTGATGCAGTGGGCAGAGAGTAGTTAAATTTAGATTAATAAAAGGAAGAGGGAGCAGAGTGAAAGATGTGTACAGTGAAAGCCCTCCACATCATCAGAAAAATTCCATCTATAGCACTGGAAGAGTTGCAGTGCCAAAAAAAATGCCAATATAATGGTATATATTTTAGAATATAACTTCCCCAAGTGTAACAAATGAAGTTTTTCTAAACAATTGATCTCACAGTTTTACATACGTGACAAATTTGCCATTTAATTACCACTGAAAACAAGAAACAATTGCAAGCTCCACAACTACAATACATATTAATGAGATCAAAACCAGCTAACTCTTATTGGCATAAACCAACTACAATACATACATGATAAAAAATGTTGTATTTTATAACCACTGATAATATATTGTATTTTCTAACCACTGAAAATTTTTGTTTTTGGGGAATGAACAGTATTAACACTATCGAAATAATGGTCTGAAATAGTGATGTCACTACTATCTAAAAATGTTACAAAAGAGACCTTCATTGAGAGAGACAGAACCTTTGGTCTATTTTCTTGCTTGCTCCCAGAGTTGATCCCGATTCGCATATTTGAACTGGTATACTTTGATTCAGCTTCTTCAGGAAATGCTGCCCCATCATGTGCATTGAGAATCACACAATAGCAGTGTTCAGGATCTGACAAAACCTGCACAAATTTAGAATATCACTTCACTCTCTAGGGTCAACTTAGAAAGTATATGGTATTATGGTCAAAGGCATCAAAAGGAAAACCATGCAATATCAGAGGTACAACCATAGGCATCCACAATGTTTGGAAAGTATTGCCAGAACACTTTGTTATTCAATATGGGAGAATTAAATGAGAACTTACCACAGCATCAAAAGGATCATCGAAGTCATCCACCGAGAAACAAATGTTGGGATATGCAGGTACTGTTTCTACAGCCTGTCAACAGATACAAGGGATTAGATTAAAATGTCATCTCTTTCAAATGATGATGCTGGAAAAAAATTACCTTCCTTCGATCAAGATGAAAATTTACACGGCTAGGGGATGCATATACAGTTTTTGTAACCTGTTTTGACAAGACATTGAGATCAAGACACGATTAGTTGATACAAACAAAAATGTGAAATCACAGTAGCTATTATTGTAACAAGTGAAAGAAATCCAGACTTGGATAAGATGGAAAAAGTTATAAGTACCATAATAGCTCTTTGAGGTCAGGTTCATTTTAGAAATGGTCTCAAATACATAGTATTGCATGCATCAGAAACAGCTGAATATATCAAATAGGAAATTAGGAAGAGCACATACATTTAATAGCTAATGAGCAACAGAGCTAGCTAATGAGCAACAGAGCCAACAATATGAGCATCGCTGAAAATTTTAAACATGTGCCAGTGTATCAATTGTGTTCCAGCCACAGTGTCTTATCACCTATGACATCATTGAAAAAGGGTTTTGTAACAGTAATGTAAAGCATAAGCTTGTCAAGGCTTTTTAATGATCAAAAGTTCAAAACATCAGTGACACACTGATACCACAAGCACAAATTTGGCTTACAAGCCGTATGTTTCAGTCTCCCAAAAATATAACCTCGAGAGAAAAAAAAGCTGTCAAGTGTTAAATGCTGATAAGGCAACACTGCACAAATGACAAATCATATGGCTAAACTAGAATTTCTCGATCAGTATTTTAGATCTTAGTAATGTCTCACCTGTTGATTCCTCCGAAGTAATTTCTCCGATACATATTATCAGCCATATAAGTGGGGTGCCTAAACAATGCTTTTGGTTCTCTCCTTTATCACACAGAGAAGGGCGACAACGAAGGGGAGAGGGTGATGGAATCAGGGTAGGAGTGAGCAGTCTGCAACTGTTGTCCAGACTCAAGCTTGGTGGAAAACAGAGAGCAAACCAGTAGCATGTTTCAAGTACAGCAGTTAGGTTTATTGGCTCCTAATTTAATGGAAAATGACAAGCCTAACTCCCTATCGTGTAACTGGAGAAAGTACATCTAACTTTTCCCAAACATCCTCTAAACAATGAAATTTAGTATCCTTCAGTCATTGCAGAGTGGAAATCATGAGATGTGTCTGAAACTAGCAGTGAAAATAAGTAGTTAAGAAGCAAAGCTCAAATTATAAATAATGTAAGTCTTTGCACCATTCGAATAAGATTCACTGATGGCTGATGGGAAATGCTTACTTGTGTCGTACCTTATAAACTGGAGACAACGGCTTGCTTTTCTCTGCACGATTGCAAAGATCCCCAACACTGTGGAAGTAGATTATAAGAACCACATATATAGAATAGTAACTAGGTAGAAATATCTAACGATTGCAAAGATGCCCAACACTGTGGAAGTAGATTATAAGAACCACATATATAGAATAGTAACTAGGTAGAAATATCTACTAAGGGGGTAAAAAGACACACAATTTGGTCTCATTTTACATGACAATGGAATGAATGGATACTATTGGCACTCTAGGATTTGTTACCTCTCCAAACACAATATCTTGAGTGCCCTTTCTTTCCTCCCGTCCCTTCACGCATTCAGAATGGTGGGATTAAGGATGGATGGGATGGTCCCATTCAACTTTTGGAGTTGCCTCTATGTTTGGTTCATTGGATGGGATGAAATCATCCCGAATGGAGTGTCCACCCGGACCGAATATTCGCTCCAAATCCTGGATGGCGTGGTGCGGGGAAAATCGCCGGATGATCCCATCCATCTGACTCTCATGCCCTCCTGTGACCCCATCCACTCATTCCACTCACCTCCTGTGTCCGCTCGCGTGCGCATCGCGCCTCCTTCTCATTGCAATGGTGCTACGCTTGCCGGACCTACGCTTCGCCACCGCCGGCTCGCTCTCCCGGCCCAGCAGCATCACACCCCGCTCGCCGCAATCGTGGCCCCACGCTGCCGCCGCCACTCCCCGTCCATGTCGCCTTCCCCCTCGCCCTCCGACTCCAATCCCTCCACTGCCTCCACCTCTGTTTTCACCAGTAAGTCTCCGCTCCTCGTGCGGCTATGCTAGTCTAGTTGTGAAACTCCCATGTGTTCGCTTGTTTACCGAATGGGATGGGGATCCCCGCAGATGAGGCGGAGGGGCAGATGGGGGCGGAGTGGAAGATGGTGAGCGCAAAGTGGTTTGGGATCAAGGAGTCCATGATACCCGACGAGGCGTGGAACATCCTCCACCGCCTCCACAGCAGAGGTGCGCCCCTGTCTCGCCGGCTTGGTTGCTTTACCGTCGAAAGATTGAAATGTTGCTTTTGAACTAAAGCACAAAAAAATGTTTAATTTCTTGTGCGATTTCTTGCGAGATTCTATGGTTGCAATTGTTGCTGAAAACATGTGTGTAAATTGTCATTTTGTTGCATTGTTAAGGGTATTAGTGGTATTTCCCATTGTACTAGGGTTTAGTCTTGTGTCCCCTTTGTATCCTATATACATTTCTCATTAGGCCTCTTGAATACATACACAATATTCATAACATGGTATCAGAGCAAAGGTTAGGGTTAGTTTACTGTAGCCGTCGCTGCTGCCTCCTAGCCTCCACTCTTTCGCATCTTCTGCCCTCGGGAGAAGCGATCTCCACTTCCGGGGGCAGCCACCTCTATTGCCTAGCCCAACTCGCCTTCCGCCTCCTCCACAGCGCCGTCCTCTGTGTTGGCTAGCGTCCGCACCGCCAGGCCGCCGCATCCACTCCTGTCGTGCTAGCACCAGATCTGGCCGTTGCCGACGCCGTCTCCCGGCCATCGCGTTGCGGATGTCTTCATCGCGACTCCAACACTGTCGCCGCCTCAGTCGCCCGAGTCGGATCTTGGGTCCTCCGCACCGGATTCGGCAGGATCTGGACTCCTTGCCATCCGATCAGTGTAGCCCGAGCCAGATCCCGCCGTCACTGGCCATCTCCGCACTGAATCCGGCCGGCCTCTTCTCGCACGGCCGCCCGCCCGTCGCGCCCGCACCCGAGATGCGCCAAGTCTGGCCCTCCTCGGCTGCCCACGCCTCTTCGCATGGCCACCAACTGGCCAAATCCGCCCGCCATCTGCCAACTAGCCTCCCCTTTGGCCGTCGCCGTCTCTCGGCCCCTGTGGCGCGCTGCCGCCTCCCGGCCGTTGCGCCCACGCCACCGCCTTCAGCCGCCACTGCCGCCCCAGGCCTCCGACTCCTGCTCTTCCTCCACGCCATGATTGTCACGGCGACCTTGGCGACCACGGCGCCTAAGGGGCGCCAAGACGCCTAGTCATCCTCTAGGCGATGATAAGCGAGCTAAGGCGGTTCAGTAGCAGCAGAGGGGAAGCAGAGAAGCAGAGGGAGGAAGGCGGCGGGAGGGAGGCGGTTCTGCGGCCTGCAGGATTATGAGGGAGGCGGCGCAGTGGGAGCACAGGAGGGAGGGAGTGGCGGCGGGTGCTAGCGGAGCGCGCGGGAGGGAGGTGGCGCGGTGGGAGCACGGGAGGGAGTGGCGGCTGGTGCTGCTGGAGCGCGGGGGAGAGAGGCGGCGTGGCCAGAGCGGGAGGAAGGGAGACGGCGTAGCCGGAGCACGAGGTGGAGGGAGGAGCTGAGGAGGGACTGGAGGTCAGAGAGGAGGGTGTACCTGGCGGCTAGGAGCTAGCGCAATGAGGCGGAGTAGAGGCGGCGGCTAGCCGACGGCTAGGGATCGAAGCGTTCAGCAGTCGACACTTCGGCTCTGGCTTCGGGCCTTTCCCAATCGAGCGACCCAGTTAACCTTCGGCTTCAGGCCTTATGCTCTTCGGACTCGACAAGGCGCCCGCCCAAACCAACGCTGTAGACACCTCGTCGACGCTGCGGAAGCCCCAGTGACCTGGGCGCCCGCCTAGCTGGCCAAGGCAAGGCGCTCCTCCCCAGGGTCTCCTCGTGGCACCTGGACGCCAAGGCGACACCGTGACAACAATGCTCCACGCCGAGCGGCTAGAGGCCAAAGGGCGGCAGTGTGGGAGCGTGGGGTGGGGTAAGGTGGTGTGGACTATGGAGCGGAGTGGGAAGCAGTGAGAAGGAGCCGAGAGAGCGATGGGGAGTGTTGGTGGCGACCAACCGCAGCTTTTCCGGTTGTAGGGAAGAAGTGTGGCTCTTGATTGCTGCAATGTCAGCTGCTCTTATCTCTTGGCTGTGCTGAGAGGATCAATTGGAGACTTTTTGTTGGGCCTCTGGTTAGCTATGCTAGTATTAGTGTCTTTGCTGCTAGTTTTTTTTTTTTTTTGAGTCTTTAGTTGCGTCTATTCAAATCCGTAGCCTCTATCTTTCAATTTGTTCAAGCCGTGCGAGTCCACAAATTTATTATCAGTCATAGATATGTCCAATAATAGTGTTAAATTAATATCACAGTTTTATGTGGTGGGAAACATGAGATGACATACTGAAAGGTTTTAATTGTAGCGAATGATCTTTCATTTTGATTTCATTTGTTGATTTGTATTTAGTGCGAAGGTGTCAAATTGATCAATATTCCTTATATAATGCTATAAAAGTTATTTCTTGTCAAATGATTATTCCTTTATTGTATCCTTGTGGTAATTTGCAATTGCACTATTACAGTATGTTTTCTAGTTAGTGCTAGCATTTCTTCAGGTCTGATAAATGGCTTGGAAGAGAGTGAGAAACCTCATTGCATACTGCTGTACCCAACAAATAATTTCAATTCCTCTGTGCTTTCCATGCTGTTAACTAGGTGCAAACAAATTTAGTGCTTTTGGGCCAGATAATTTGATTAAAACTGTTTTTTATATATTCTAGTTTACAATGAAAACATGTAACTTATTTGCTTGGTATTGTTGACGAAGCTACTTTCCACCCTCATCCCACAAACCAAACAATAACCTGTATCATCCCATCCACCCAACCAGACTCTTGGATCATCCCATCCATCCAACCAAACACACCCTAACATGCCTGCGCAAACTCATGCGGAAAGATAAATTTCATTCTCCGTACTTGTTCAATCAGCTAATGAGATAACCCAGACCCAATTATCAACCTGTTAGCTGGAACAGAGACAGTAAGTTTACCTCCAACTTACATAACACAATAATCATCCTGTCCAACTGTGTCACGTTTCAATGAAGGATGAGAAATTAAGAGACAAAAGGCTGGATGCTTTTTTACTGGCTGACAGATCAGAACTGCTAATATTTAAAATCAGACAAGATATACTTCATCAAATGACTATAAAAGGTTTTTCGTTGTTCTTATATATAATTGCATGCCAATTGTTCAGAGTATATAACAATCATGTAATATCTCAGCAGAATTGTTGCAGAAACATACCTGCATATTGCAACTGTGACAGTGTATGATGTGTGAGCAATTAAATTCAAATAGAAGGAACGTTCCCAATCAACCTCAGCTGAATTAACATTGATGACCTTTTCAAGCTGCTTCACATGAAACAAAGGAGGTTAATTAACAAAGCAACTCAACAGAAAGTTATTATTCTTCTCAGAGATTGTCCAGATAACAATATGTTGAACAAATATAACATAATACCAAAATGTTTAGGATTCTGACACTGACTTGTCTCACAAATCACAAACATGCAAATTGCAGTACTGCATGTTCATCTAGTCATATAACATAATACCAAAATGTTTAGGATTCTAACACTGACTTGTCTCACAAATCACAAACATGAAAATTGCAGTACTGCATGTTCATCTAGTCATGCATTAGATAGGCATGTAAGTTGCATTATATGTACTAAGGAAGTCCTTCAGAAGTTACAAAAAGAAATATACGCTAAGCTTCCTATACACAGAGAGATAGTCAAATAATAAGTCCACTTTAACAATAGAAATATAAACCATTAACTTAACTAGATAATAGTGGACATTTAGTAATTCAGAACAACTGTGCAAGTATAGTTATTGTTTTAGTGAAAGAACAAGAACTAAGAACACTGAATTAGCTTTTTCAAAAAAAGCAAAAAGTGAAAACAAAAAATGTTCCATGTAGCTTGGTGTAGTGCACACCTCGTTATAGTTTCAACTGAATTAACTTCACAATACATGATACAGAAATACCAAAGAAAGAAAGAAATATGAACATTTTCCTAGAATCTACTACTATCAAGCGAAACTTATGCATTAGCTGATCTGGAGTAGAGAAGATTCAGTGTTGCTTCATTTACCGTAGGAGCCCATCTCCGCACAAAAAAGGGAGGCGGATCTTCCATGTTATCATTGAACCCATAACCATGCAATTTCTGCATCAACACGCAGTAGCATCAAACGGTGAGGTGCATTTAGCATAGAACAACGCCCTAATATGAAGCTAAAAATAAGAGGGAAATCGAAATCAACAGGACAAAAAAGTACCATATTATTAACAAAGAAGACAAGGTCATCCTCTTCCCTTCGTTTTGACACCCTACCACGCACAAAGAAAAGATCAAGCATTTCATGCCAGAATTTATCATCCACTCCCACATCCGATGCATCATCTTCAGCATCAACAACGGTCCAACCAATCAAATGTGAATGTTTCTTCACCATACTAAGCAATTCGGTCCTGGAAAACGTACATGTACAAGAGAGATGATTTTCAGCGAAGGGCACAGGTGCAGTCTTATTATAGACATGTAGCTTTACTAAGAAGGCTTGTTAGGCGCAGAGATAGGGGTTACGCACGCATGCCCCATGTGCAGTTGCAAAACACAGGAGTGTGTTCAGAGGCAACACCTGCTGTAGAATGCAACCATATTTCAACAAGGCAACTGAACTGCAGTCGATCAACATTGCTCTGCTCAGCATAGGCCAAATCCCAAAGCTTAATTTGCCAGATCTGGCTCTTCCTTGGCCATTATTCTAACCGAATTCTAGCTCCCCACGATCCAACGCCACCCCCCTAAACCTAGAAATTAAATCCCACAACTTTGCACATCGATTTTGTTCGCACATCCCAACAGTGCTGCATAATTTTGCTTCTGTTTTCTCTCTCTTACCTCGGTGGGGGAGCGATCAAGAAACGCTCAAGGTTCCAGAGAATCGGAGAAAGGGACAGACAAATGACACATACCTAGAGGGCGATGCCTCGTCGCCGCCGCCGAAGCCGGCCGGTAATCTCTGAACGAAGATCTCCCCGGACGACGACGACGGAGAAGGCGGCGCCGCCATGGCGAAGGGAAACCGCGCGTCGGAAGCAACCGCACCGCACGCGTGGCTGTACCCAATTTTCGGCACGGAAGCACGCGTCGGCTGCTTGGATTGGAGGTTTGGCCCATGCTTGCTTTCGGCCTAATCCAAACCAAGTTTCAGACATAAATTTGTTTCAAACCTGAAACTTTCAAATATCGAAACTGAGACTTGCAAAGTGAGTTTCAATTTAGCGTCTGTTCTTTTTGGCTGAATCTTATGGCTGCGGTTTGTGGCTTTTGGATTGTTCGTATAAGAGATTATAGAGTAACAGAAACTTATGCGGTTTTTGCCGATATAAATGAAGTTGATACAGTATATATTTAATTAACTAGTAGACTCTATATTGAAAAGATATTATATTTAAAAATTAATTACTATAGAAAAATCGAAAAACAGTTTTAACTTTCCAACCATTGGCTGGCCCCATGGAGAAGGATCGATGGGCCATCCCATCCGCGTAGGTTACCTTACGTGCTAGCTACCTCATCCATCGGCATCTTGCTATCAATCTTCATTGTCAGATAAAAGAGATTGCTTTCGGAGGTAAAAAAAAAAAAACCTGACTACTATACGACGACAAACTGCCACCTAATTTGTACCTGAAATGCATCCATTGTGCTATAGGCAATTCAGATGATTATTTTCTGCAATGGCAATGGCTGCATCAAACAGTAACTAAATAAAAATATAAGGAAACATTGCAACGCTATGCCTGTTTCCTCTCCTTATTTTTTTGTTTTAACCAAATAATTGTTGAAACGAAAAGAGCACTTCCATATTCATGAGCGACTGATTTTAAGTACGGACTCTTAGTTCGGAATCTTTTTTTTTTTTTGCTATATATCATTTTCTACATATAAAAGGAGAATGCACACAAATTATACTATAAAAAATGGATTTTGATGAAATTTTTTATAAAACTTATTTTGGAGTATCTTCTAATCATTATTAAAGTATGTTCAAAAGGATAAAAAAAGGTATAACTTGTTCATTTAAATGGTATACGATAACTGAGAGTACGTACTCCCAGCAAGCAGTATGTACTCCCACTTTTAATACACCACTTAAATAAATATTTTATAACTTTTTATCACTTTTGATATACTTAAATACCAATTCTAAGATACTCCATACGACTTGGTTGAAAATTTTATATCGAAGCCCTTTATTTTTGTTATGTACAATTTTCTATGTCTAAAAAGAGTATATACACAAATTATGCTATAAAAATGAATTTTGATGACATTTTTCATAGAACTTATTTTTGAGTATCTTATAATTATTATTAGAGTATGCTCAAATAGATAAAGAAGTATAACAACACTATTAAAGGGGTATATTAGAAGTGGGAGTACATGCTCCTACGAGTATATATATATATATATATATATATATATATATATATATATATATATATATATATATATATATATATATATAGGAAGCCTTTTTTCTACACCAGGGTGTAATTATACCATATGTCGTATCTCACAACATAGGAAGTATCTCGCGTAACGGAGGGTATATACATGTAGTATACGAGTATTTAAGATCATCTAGGTGGTATGAACACTTTTTCAGATGTGGTATGTATATTTTTTTCAACATACTCCTTTTTATGTACGTATAGAAAAGTATTTACAAAATACGCTAAAACATATGGACTCCCTTGCAATTTTTTCGTGTGGTTCACATTAGAATATCTTATAATTAGTATATGAGTATACCTAAAGTGATGAAGGAGTATTTCAAGTTTATTTATGTGGTATATTAGAGGTGGGTGTAACCACCTAAACAAACTAGAAATACTTCTTTATCACTTTAGGTATACTCGTATACTGATTATAAGATACTCTAATGTGAACCACATGAAAAAAATTGCAAGAGAGTCCATAGTTTTTAGCATATTTTGTAAATACTGTCATATACACATATAAAAAGGAGTATGTAAAAAATGTACATATTACATATGAAAAATTGTTCATACTACCAAGATGGTCTTAAATACTCGTATACTACATGTACATACTCTCTGTTACACGAGATACTTCTTATGTTGTGAGATACGACAGAGGGTGTAATTACACCCGGGATTAGAAAATAGGCTTATATATATATATATATATATATATATATATATATATATATATATATATATATATATATATATATATATATATATATATATATATATATATATATATATATGAAAACTTCAAACTAACCATCATGTATAATTGTAAAAAAATAGAAAAAAAAGATGGGGTGAACTAAATAATTAAGATACTGAATATGTCAGGATGAAGTGACTAGCTATACATGTGTTGCTTCAACCTGTGTTATGGGTTTTTAGCCACTGTTTAACTAGTTCTAGCTTTTGTTGTTAATTAGTGTCTCCCTTTTTATTGAGGTGTGTAATTTTTCCCTTTACTAGTTGAATACTCGTGCATTGCTATGGATTTTTAAAATTCATCATATTACATGTTTTAAAACTCATGGGTGGTAAAAAATTTTAGAATATGCATACAAATATATTCTAAAATTTTTTAAATCTGTCAAGTAAGTCAGAAGCCGTCGATCACACCTCGTGGTCATAAGTCAGAAGACATCGACCACACCTCGTGGTCGTAAGTCAGGAACCCTCAAGCGCACCTCGTCATCGTAAGTTAGAAGCCATCGACCATCGCGCGTAATCGTAGGTTGGGAGCGGTCGACCATCGCTGGTGGTCGTAAGTTGGCAGCGGTCGACGATCGATCGTGGTCCTAAATCGGGAACCTTCGACAATGGCTCATGGTCGTACATCAGAAATCGACGACCATCGTTCGTGGTCGTAAGTCGGAAGTCATCGAGGACACCTTGTGGTCGTAAGTAGGAATACATCGACCAGCGCTCGTGGTGATAAGTCAAAAGACATCGACAATACTTTGTAGTCGGAACACATCGACCAGTGCTCGCAGTCGTAAATCGGAAGCCATCGATCACACCTTGTGGTCGTAAGTTAGAAGCTGTCGACCATTGCGCGTGATTGTAGGTTGGAAGCGCTTGACCATCGCTAGTGGTCGTACGTTGGCAGACCTCCGGTGCGCTTGTGCCTTATCGCCCGACCACCGGCGCCAGCATGCTCGACCTACCCGACCTGCTCGGCCCCGACTTCGACCACGGCCCTTCGACGTTGACCACGGTTCCCTTCGACCACGGCCCCGACTTCGACCACGGCGTCAACTTCGACCACGGCCTCCAACTTCAACCACTGCCCTCTTCAACCACTATCCCCTTTGACCACGACCCTTTGACGATGACCACTTTCCTCTTCGACCACGGCCCCCTTCGACCACTGCTTCGACTTCGACCACAGATCTTTGACTTCAACTAGCGCTCGTGGTCGTAAGCAGGAAGACATTGGCTACACCTTGTGGTCGTAAGTCAAAACACATCGACCAGCGCTCATGGTCGTAAATTGGAAGCCGCCGATCACACCTCGTGGCAAAAAGCATGTTACAATCCATGGGAAGTACGAGACCTTGTGGGTCTTGCCGTCGAGGGTAGGGGCTTGATCTAGGGGGTGACCTAGGGGTAGGCGACGGGGATGTCCAACTGAAGGGGGAACTCATAGCGGGGGAGGTTATGGATAAACCAGCAGGTGTCCTCCGGGTTGGCGCTACGACTACGACCATGACCACGTCCACGGGCGCTATGACTACGACCATGACTGCGACTTCGACCACTGCCCTCTTCAACCACTGTCCCCTTCGACCATGGCCCTTCGATGTCAACCACTACCCTCTTCGACCACGGTTTTGACGATGACCACGGATCTTTGACTTCGACCACTGCCCACCTCGACCACTGTCCCTTTCGACCACGGCCCTTCGACGTCGACCACTTCCCCCTTCGACCATGACCCCCTTCGACCACGGCTTCAACTTCGACCAAGTATCTTCAACTTTGACCCCGGATCTTCGACTTCTACATAGCCCTCGTCGACCACAACCCTTCGATGTGAACCATTTCCCCCTTCAACCATGGCCCCCTTCAACCACATCTTTGACTTCAACCACAGATCTTCAACTTCAACCACGAATCTGCGACTTCGACCATTGCCCCCTTCGACCACTATTCCCTTCGACCACGGTCCTTTGACGACCACGACTCTTCGACGTTGACCACTTTAAGCAATAAGTGCAGAAAATATAGCGTCAATCAAGATGATATTAGGTTCTCTCCAGGCTTTTTTTATTTTAGCGAGACGGGAGGGGAGACCCCTAGTAATGCCACTCATTGACGAAATAATGATTACATGGTGTTGCATTACAAAAGGTGAAGAAAATAAAATACAGAAAAGAAAATACAGCATATGTTACAAATGCCTATGTAGCTATATGCCTATTTTATATCAACTTCGTCCATCAGCCTGTGCTAGCAGTTGTCGCATAACCATGAAAGCGTTAGTCATACAGAATGAACTGCAAACAAAACCTCAAAGAAATCATGAGCTTAAGAAATCAGGAGCCTCAGAGATTATTACCTCCAAGAAAACCCAAAGAAAATACAACTACGCAACGCATAAATCAGGAGCTTCAGCTATAAACCGCAATATTAAATTCAGAGAAACATAGAGGACAGAGTCCTGTTTGTCAGAAAGTATTCTACTAATGGGCCAAACACATAGCGCAAGAATTGACAGGAGTACATTTCTTTTCAAAAACTAAACAATTGGCAGAGAGCAGTACCATTTGAGCATAGGACAACTTTGTCGATAATAACACATAAGCATCCAGCAAGCATTCCACAGGAATAAGCCAGAGGCACATTGTTTTAATTTTTTTAATTGATGATGCTGCACTTCTTGAAGAAAAGCAGGCACAAACAATGGTTTATGCTTCATCGATAATAGTACACTGAACTTTACCTTCAACTGAAGTCTCAGGAACTCCGCATAATGTGGGACGTAATATTGTCCATTCTTGACAATTCCGAAGACAAAACTGTTGCTAAATAGCAAACGTCACAGAATTAATACGCCAATCAAGCAAGGAAAAACAGACTGCACACACAAACGTAGAAAAATTCAATATGTAGGTGTATTGATCCAGTTGGTTTCATTAATTAAGGAAGCGTAAGAATATACAGGACTACATGTCTTTTGTAGAACTAGGCAATTGGCAGAGAGTAGTACCATTTGAACATAGGACAACTTCGTCGATAATAACAAATAAGCATCCAGCAATCATTCCACAGGAATAAGGCAGAGCGGCACTGTTTTAATTTTTTTAATTGATGCTGCAGCACTTCCTGAAGAAAAGCAGACACAAACAATGGTTTATGGTTCATAGATAATAGCACGCTGAACTCAACCTTTACCTGAAGTCTCAGGAACTCCACGTAATCTAGGACTTCATGTATCCATTCTTGCATTAGAATTCAGAAGTAACCACTGGCTAAACAGCAAATGTCAGAGAATTAATACGACATAACCAAGCAAGGAAAAACAGACTAGGGATGGCAATCGGGCGCGGCGGGTACGGGTAGTGCTCGCCCATACCCGTACCCACAACCCCATTTTTCGCCCACGGGCATACCCGTATCCGCCCGCGGGTAAAAAACCCCACCCATACCCGTCGCCCGTGGGTACCCGTTGCCCGCGGGCATACCCGTTTACCCGCAAATAACCTGAGATCTGTAAAATCACTATGCTTCGGTTGACCATCCATAAACATTCCAGAAACAATTTCCTATCAACGTATCATTCCAGAAACAACGTATCATATCAACGTCTACATGCTGGTATGCATGGATATTTTCAAACAATACAAACAATGAAATATGTTTGCCTCTAAAAAAAGTAACGAAATATGTTTATGAGGTGCAATTAGGCCGTAGTGGGTCAACTAGCACAGCATAATAATTAAACTGGGAGCCAGGCAAATTTCCAGGTGTTTGCAAATCCATGTACTCTAGCTTGTTGTTGGTGATAAAAAGTTGGGGAATCAATCCATCCATTGCTTTGTGGAAGGGCTATAAAGGAGAGGTAGAAAAGAATTTGCAGCACTTGAATTGATGTTCCGGCCCTGCATGCCCTTATAAGTGGAGCAACATCCATCTGTGGAGTTGGCATATGTAGACAGGCCTCATCAAAAGTTCAGCTACGAGCAACAAACTTTAACTGTCCCATTATCTCATACGAAGACGAAGCAGATGTACCTGTGAGGAAGACGAAGGATGTACGGGAGGACGGCGGGGGGGGGGGGGGGGGGGGCGGGGCGGCGGCTGGATCCGGTGTCCCGGCGGGTGGGTTCGGCGGCGGGGCGACGGCTCGATCTGGAGGACGGCGGCGGCTGGATCTGGCGTCTCGGCTCGGCGGGTGGGGGCGGCGGCTCGATCTGGAGGGCGGCGGCGGCGGGGCGGAGGTTGGATCCGGCGTATCGGCTTGGCGGGTGGGGGCGGCGGCTCGATTTGGAGGACGACGGCGGCGGGGAGGTAGCTCGACCGCTGGATCCGGCGTCTCGGGCTGTCGGCGGGTGGGGAGGAGACGCGAGGGTGAGTAGAGGGGAGGAGGCGCGAGGGTGAGGTGAGTAGAGGATGACCGAATGAATGAGGCGGCTGCTGGGGGCTGTGACCGGGTGAATGGAGTCGGAGGGTTAGGGTTTGCTTGATAGCGGGTAAACGGGCGGAGCGGGTACGGGTAGAGCTTACCCATACCCGTACCCGTTTACCCGATGGGTAGAAAGTTTTCCCCGTTTTCATACCCATGGGCAGAAAATGCATCCCATACCCGGCTCCATTAGGGTATTTACCCACGGGTACACGGGTAAACGGGCATAATTGCCATCCCTAAAACAGACTGCACACGAAACCGTATAAAAATTCCATATGTAGGTGTGTTGATCCAGTTGGCTGCATTTGTAAAGGAAGAGAAGAAGTCACTTCACATCAATCACAGTATAATAGCTAGTTCCAGCGCTAGCTTTACAGAGGATGCTATTCTATAACCTAAGCACTTGCACATAAGCCGAGTGGATCCCATACTTTTTACTAAAATCCCTAGCTCGAGATCCAAGACTATAGCAGCACATACATGCATGCACCCTAAATTTAGGACGACAATATTAATTTCCCAAAACAAATCAAAGATAGACAACGCAGAGAAGCACCCAAACCTGAACATAGGAATTGTTCGACCAGCACGAAAACATAAAAATGGGGATCCTACAGATTTTCACGGGCCTGCACGTACGAAAACTGGAGGAAAACAAACACAAGAAACAGAGGCAACGGCCTCTCTTCCTCGGCGAGCTTTGACTGGTGTTTTTTTTCCGCGATGAGCACAATAAAGGAGAGGGAGGGAGGGGTCACTACGGCCGGGGAGAGGACCTCACCTGCCGTTTCTTCCCTACAGTACGTTGGTCGGGGCCTGCCTGACCGGCGGTTACTCTCACGGCGTCCCCATCTCCTGTCGCGTGGTCGTCTGCCGTGAGAGAGAAGGGGAAGGCGGGCGAAGGGGAGGAGGAGGCGTGCGGCGACGCGGTCAAAAAGGAGGAGGGCGGCGGCGCCGGCATGGGCGCAGGGACCGGAGGAAGGCGACAACACACGACGCTGGCTGATCGGACGGCCTGTATCGCGCGATCGGACGGCCGACGCAGAATACGGAAACGCCCGACGGAAAATACGTCTTTGCAGGCCCGGGATTCTTTCACGCTTCAAGGAGTTTTTTTTTAATTTATTTATTTATGCATGCATGTACTGTACAAGACAACGAGCATCACGTGCAAATTAAACGATCCATGGATTCCTTCTCTTTTTTGTCTTTATAAAGGATTTCAATAAATTTTTTCAATCAAATTGGATTAAAGTATCCTAGAATTAGTAATTAAGTATAACAAATAAATAAATATAATCTATTTATTTAAATAATATATTAGAGATAAAAGTATATACTCTGCAGAGTAAAAAAGAAAAGCCTTGCACACACGTACTTTATCTCTCCGACCATTAATTTCCTCTTGGATCATGGCTGGGCTAGACTCGAGAGTGATCAGGAAGAAGAAGAAATAAATAAATATATATATATATATATATACAGCTAATCCCGCACGAGTACATGTGTGTGCACATAGCTAGCTAGGTTTACACGCTGGGCAATCATAAAATAAAAACGCCAACCCATGAAATGGCAACTCAAACATGCCGTATGTCCTGACTTGCACACACATTGCCATGTGAAGTGCACACTTCACACGAATAAAACTCAATCTGTCAAGATTATATCTAACAGGCAGTCCGGGAGAGGATTAGCTAGCTAGCTAATCGTCGTCGTCGTGGCAGCCGGCGGCCCAGGCCATGCAGTCTTGGTGCATTTGCCTCAGCGTCGTCGGCCGCCTATTATTACTATAGGTGCTGGGATCACGATTCATGATCTCCAGCTCGCCACCGCCGGCGCCACGATGCTGCTGCGCTGCCATTGCCGCCGCGTTGATGTTGGCACTAGCACCAGTCGTAGTGGTGGTGGCGGCGGCGGCGGCAGCAGGATGAGGAGTCGTGGGCGGCGGTGGAGAGCGGCCGGTGAGCTGCTGCACGACGTTGCGGAACTGGCTGGGGTGCACCACGTACACCATGGTGGCAGCAGGGTCTTGCGGCCTCCGGTGCGGCGGGGCCCTACCGCCGGCGGCGCCATTGCTGCTGCTCATTGCGGCCGTGCCTGCGAGCGTTTGACGGCCGGTATGCATTTATACGCGTACACGGTGACGATGCATCGTTTTCCACGCGCGGATAAAGCATACATCTGACGTCAGTCAGAGCCAGAAATCAATTTCTATTTCTCTCTCTCTTTCTCTTTCTGTCCGCAGCTAGCTTTTTATATATATATATATATATCCATCATCCGCCCGTCGAATATTCGGTCATATGTCCATCCATCCATTGGATGCTCAATTAGCGTCACGTACGGCTCGAGCCCACATGTCAGTGGTGGAGTAAAATATGTATATTATATATGATATACTGATGTATGTCTGATGCGTGGAATTCTTGCCTTTGGAAGTTTCCCAATTTCCAGCAAGAAAGGATCGCATTGCCAGCAAACTCTATAGTGTTTCTGACATTCATACACACACGCGTGCGTATAACAGCAAAGTCAAAGTGGAAGGATTTATATTGTCTATAGCTTCAGTAAATAGCTTTTTTTTTATAGTTTCTAACTTTTAAACGGAATATCTTTTTAAAACGAGATCTATTAGTGGATTATAGTAGACACTGTAGTGATTTCATTTACATCGGCTAAAATCACACGCTAATATTTCTCTCTATTCAACTCCTCTAAATCTGTTACTATTCAAAAGACAAAATCAAAAGCTATTAATAAAAACTAATATAAAGTGACACTACTAATAAGAGCACCGACGACTTAGCAACACCGACGGCGACGACTAGTCTCCATCAACGTGACCATTTCTAATTTTTCTTTGGGCAAGGCTCACCTAGGACGATCGCAGGATTTGTTTATCACCTACGCTACGCAGGTGGACCACGTGAAGATGTATGCTGCAGGTGTACTCACCTATCGCATTTGGCTGATCTCTATCTTCCTCCTCGTATGTATCTCTTCCTCCCAGGTTCCTATGCCTGGGAAAGGATATGCTGCTGCATTAACCCTGGCCGCTCGGAGCATCGTTGTCAGCCTCCTCGTATCTTAGCTTGTTGCCTTGATTGTTAGTAATCCTGTCACCGTTGCAAGAGATGGGGAGTCTCAGGTTAGGAAGAAGATAAATCTGTCCGGCAAGCATGTTTATCGCCTTAAGGAGTCCATGGCAATGTAACACCCCTATTTTTGGGAACAGGGACGTCATTACACATGTAGGAAACAATGACGACCTCAGGTCTAAGGATCCTACATACACTATGTATGAGACCAATTGATGACACTTAAGAATATAACAATTCTCATAGTGTCTCATGATGGGTCAATCCAACATCACGTTCTCTAACACGTATCCACATTATTGATTTGATATCTCACATCCATGATCCGTGAAACATGGTCATCAATCAATACACGTGTTGATCTATAAATCATAATCGTTACTAATAATGATACAAGATCAAGGATAATTTAGAATAACATCAAAATATGAATAAAGAGTTTTACGAATAATTCCCATTCTTGTTAATCAATACGAAAGATATTTATTCAAGGGATAAAATAACATTTTATTCAAATGTTCATAAACATAGAAGTGATACAATTATCTTTATGATTGCCGCTAGGGCATATCACTAACAATAAGTACTTTTGTAGCACACACTCCCCTGCATGTACATGGTTGTTTGATATTCCCTCCTAGCACCATCGATCTTTCCCCACGGACTAGCTAGGCTATTTTTTTTATGTGAACTTTGTGGGGCTGGTCCAAGGTGTTCTAGCATGGTTTATGGGGTTAAGTTGCATAGCTTGGATCCGGGCGGGTGGGCAGACAAACCGTTCATGTTCCTTTCCCTCCTTGAGATGAGTCGGATTGAGACATAGGAATGTGGCAGACGAGGGTTGAACTAGTTGAAGAGATATATGGCATAGCTTCAATTAACCATGTTGCATCTAGTCTATAGCCGAGGTGACATGTCATGAAGTCTACAGCAACAAAAAAACAAGCGAGTCAATGCGAAGGGGAGAGTTAGGGGGCATGTCAAACAACCATGCACTTGTAGGAGAGCATGTGCCACAAAAGTACTCGTAGGGGGTAAATTAAACTCTTGTTGACTTCTTGGGGTTATTTGCAATTTTCCCTACAATCTATGATACGAGTCATCCAAACAATGTGAGAATGTTTTTTTTTAAAAAAAGTAGAACACTAGGTAGCCAGTTAGCAACATTCTGTTGCGTCGTAGTGGCCGGCCGGTATGGTGCCTCTTCCATGAATGTCTTATTGATCATATGCGAGCTCATGCATGCATCATTTTTGCTTCATCACCTTGAAAATCACACAATATAATTTTTGCTCATGGCAGAAGATACCACCTAATTAATAATTACAAATTATTTATTATTCAAGTAATTAATGTACAGCTCCAATTTAATATTAGTCACCTTAATTAGGAAGGGACGCACGCAGTATATATGTATAGTAAGTAATTAATCCCTGAATTGGTCGGCGCCGGCGCGCTCCATTTCCGCCATTGTCCCGGGGCTCAGAACGACGTTGTTGGAAGCGCACCACGCCAGGTAGGCTTCCTGCATGGTCCTCGAAGCCGGCGTGGGCACCGACAATGCCGGCGGTCGGGGCTGCGATGACGGCCTGCTGGTTGCTGCTGGAGAGGATGAGGCCGCGCCGCCGGTGAGCTTCTGCACGGTGTGCGCGAAGTCCTGCGGCGGCACGCGGTAGACCTGATCCTCGCTGGGGTCCCGCTTCGTCCTGCTCCTCCGCGGCGGCGCCGGCGAGCCGTGATTGTGGCTAGGGTTTTCCATTATTTTAATTACCAAGAACGAGGTTGCTAGAAAAAGGCAGTGAGCTCGGTCGGTGGATCGAGAGCAGCGTGGCAGTGTGGGTGCATATATACATATACTAGTCGATCGAGAGCATGCATGCCGGGTCCAACCACGCAGGAGGTGACGTCACGTGACGGCTTATCTCGAGGAGTTAGTACGTACGTTGCTCCCTCCCAGTTACGATCGAGCTTACCTGCATGCTCTTGCTAGCTAGCTAGGTGTTTGATCGATCTATGAACACCGCCATCACAAACCTACCATGCATGCAAGGCATGCATATTAGGAAGAGACCATGCATGTAAGTGTATCTTCAAGTTGTAGAATATATGACTCCTATTGAGAGAAGAGTTAAGAAGACTAAAATGTCGACTTACATTTAGAATCTGAGAAAGTAGATAGATACTATGTAGCACGTCTGTTCTCTTCTACTACGGGTCTTGTCATCAGAGGGATGACTACATAGTACAATTAATATTAACAAAGGCAACATACATACGTGCTGTGCATAAGGAAAATAAGTGTGTTCCTATAGTGGGTGCATCCAGATCGACTATTTTGACTTTGACTATTGATATCTTTACAAGATCAGATATGTGAGAATAATAATATGAGTACATTAATTTATCACAAAACATTTCACAATACTATAATGTATTGGATTTTTTAAAAATATGTTACAATAGGAATTGACGTTTTCAATACCGTGCCAGCGTCCAAATTGAATAACACTTGTCTGTGACCGGAGGGCGTGCCATCGATAATAATCGAGTTAATTAGGTGTAAACACTAGACTTAATTAGATTCTCTCTCTCTTTTCGTTTAGAATATATATACTCGATCCGATCCCTCTGCTGCATACCTAGGAAGTAGTATATTACACAAGTAATATTTAATTAAATTGGGCTATATATAGTTGCTCACAATTAGATAGGCATATTAATTATGGCCTTAATTTAACTAAATACTATCTAAATAATATACCTCTTCAGTATACACATATGCCTGCAGGCTTGTACTGTGAGACCAGAGAATATCAACTAGCTAGCTAGTGCTTTACGTCTCCACCTCGAGTGTGACAAATTAAAGATCGATATATGGCATATGGAGGTGCATATATAGTCGGTGGAGGTGGGCATGGCCGCAATTATGAACGGATACAGCAGGCAGGCAGGCAGGCAGGTTCACCTGCATATAATATGCTGGCCTGGCCTGGCCTGGCCTGGTGAACTCAACTTTTGATCGATCGATTGACGAATAATTCTTCAGGCCGGAGTCGGTGCAAATGACATGGTGTACTGCGTAAGTCGACGACCGACGACGTATGTATATATGCAGACGGGGTCAGTGCATGCTAGCTATCATATCTATCTTTAATTGATAGATCGATACACCGACTGTTTCTGTAACTGAACTAGCTAGAGTACTATACTAGCATAATTAAGACATATCCGGCCGGCTGAAACGACTTATATATTTGGTATCAGAGAGTGTGCTAGATATATGTTCACATCCATCGATCGATCAGCTGCATATATATGTAATTGACATGCAAACTTGATATGGCCTCTGAATTAATTAGTTACTATAAACATGGTCCGAAGACAAGTTCTGTAGACTTAATTTGCAGCACAACGAAAATAGATCGAATTGTTTAACGTTTGGTGGTGAGTATATCGATCATAAAGTGCCAACCCAAGAAATGGCCGGCAAAATCCTCAGCAATCCCTTTATAGGTGTGAACATGCTTTTGTTAAGAATCTTAGCCCAGCGTGGAAAAATTACTATCAATGCTCATGGACCAGATCAACAAATTCATACATAGGGGTGAAAACGGATTGGACAGTGTTTAAACCATATTCGCATCCTATTTTTTTTTCTCAGATTCAAATGCGAATCGGACAAATGTCGGATACGAATATGGACCAGACAAATGCCGGATACGAATTTAGACCGGATTATACTCAAAATCGGATGGGATTCGACTATTTTTCGGATTCCAATAATTATTCGTAGCCTCTCCTATTTAAAACATGGCACCGAATTATTTTAATATTTTAAATTGATAAATAACTGACTCAGTGACCCTAACATGTAACTGTGCAGCAAATATTAATAGCAACAAGTGAATCGTTCATCTCACATATTTGTATAATGCAGCTTTGGAGGACAGCTTCATATCCTATGACGCAATGAAGTTTAACAAATTGATATCAGTTTTATAGTAATATTTATGCCCCTTTTCCTTTAGTTTATCACGTAATAATTGATTATTGATACCATTTTGTCACTAATCCTAACTAATTCTAGATATATTGCAAAAAAATCGGTTATAAACATATCAAATTTAACTAAAAAAACATGCAAAAAGTTTTATTGGAGGATATGCCAAAATAAAAAAATGAAATGCCAAATTAAAGCCCACCATGATGATGGGCTCGTCGAGATGATCGAAATGAATATATAATATGCCTAATTTAGAGGTCAAATACAAAAGATATATTTTAGTAAGTTGCTGCTGTTATATCTGTTGAATCCGAATATCCAGATCTAAGAAGACACATACTAGATCCACATCCGTATCCAAATATTGGATATTTAGATTTGACATATCTAAATTCGATTGCCAGACACCCGAGTAATATCTTAATCCGTTTTGATCCCTATTCATACAACTGCTAGCTTGTACACTATCACCTTGGACTAAGTCGTGGAGGTCAAAATGTACACGATGATGTATCGTTATCACCTTTGACTCGGCCGGGGAAAAAGAAAAATGCCAAGGAATCCCCCACGTGTACATGCGCGCGCGCGCGCGCGAAGGTTCAACTCGGGATTCGTTTCGCTGCCATTTATTAGTAAGATTGACTGGCCGGCTAGCTAGCTGCAGGTCCCAATAAGAACTACGTACATGCGGCTGTAACCCGGTCTACATACTTACGGTGTCATGCGATTCATCTTCATTTATGACCGCAACATCATATATAGAATCAGTCATGCTCGGTTGAAAAGTATTTCTTCTTCCCGACCACTCTCGAATCTACACCAGTCATGATCAAGAGGAGATGGTCCCGCGCTCGTGTGTCTCCATATATATATATATATATATATATATATATATATATATATATATATATATATATATATATATATATATATATATATAGTATAAATAACAGGGCACCTAGGTGTCTGGACACCTAGTCTCCCTACCTTTGGATTGCTTTTAGATGCGTGCTAGTGTGATTGAGACTTTCCATCCATGATTAAGACTTTCCTTCCATGATTGATTTAGCATGCCTAATATATTACATACCATTGCTCTAGCACGTATCTAAAAGCAATCTAACGGCAGGGAGCCTAGGTGTCTGGGCACCTAGGTGTCCCATTTCAGCGTCATATATATATATATATATATATATATATATATATATATATATATATATATATATATATATATATATATATATATATATATATATATATATATATATATATATATATATATATAGGTCCGAAAGAAGAAATATATAACCTGATCAATTAGATCTTTCAATTAAGCATAACTGATTCTATATGATGTTGCGATCATAAATGAAGAATCAGTCATGCTCAGTTGAAAGGTCTAATTGATTAGATTATATATTTCTTTTTCCCGACCACTCTCGAATCGACACCAGTCATGATCAAGACGAGATGGTCCCGCGCTCATGTACATATATACATATACATACATATATACATACACACACACACATATACATATATACATATGCATACATATACACACACATACACATATACATATACATATATATACACATACACATATACATACATATACACATACACATATACATACATATACATATATACATATATACATATACATATATACATATACATACATACATATATATATATATATATATATATATATATATATATATATATATATATATATATATATATGTGTGTGTGTGTGTGTGTGTGTGTATGTATGTATGTATATATATGAAAATAATTTTATACTCCTGCGAGTACGTACTTTTAGTTCTCATATACAGCTTGATGGTGTTATTATATCTCTTTATCTATTTGAATATATGTATGTGTATGTGTATGTATATATGTATATGTATATATATGTATGTATGTGTATATATGTGTATATGTATATGTTGTGGCTACAGACCAAACAGAGAGAGAGAGAGTATGGTAGTGGAGAGTTAGGTGAGCAAGTGCTTAGGGTTTCCCCATGGCCTAGCACTACACACACACACACATATGTCCACATAGGGAGTGTTTTTACAGCAATACCCTTACATTTGAGTATCCCTCTCGGGGGCACTTATGTCATTATACATATTCCATTTTGGGCCTTACAACTCTCTAGCAGGCCGGCTGGGCTTAGGTGGGGGCCACCCTTACAACAGGAGCCTCTCATGGTGACGGGCTTCACGGGCCGAAGCCATTTGGCCCCCTCCGTTCCTGGTGGGGGCCACCCTTACAACAGGAGCCTCTCATGGTGACGGGCTTCACGGGCCGAAGCCATTTGGCCCCCTCCGTTCCTGCGGCCTGTGAACTTCCGACTTGCTTGGTGGATTGCCTGCTTGCTATGATCTTTGTCTCTCCGCGAGGGTGCGGTGTTGGAAGGATTATCGAGGTCATCTTCACCCTCAGGGCCCCTTGGTAGCAAGGCCGAAGTCAAAGCCGTGGCGAAGACGTGTGCTTGCTGCGGAGTCGAAGGCGCTGGCGAAGCTAAAGGTGTTGGCAGAGCCGAAGTGGGGGGTGTCGACAAGGTTGAATGTGTCGATAGAACCGCCTGGGTGAGACGGGAGCGGTCATGGCTGGGCATCTCCGGCGGGCCTGCCGGCGAAGTTCAAGACGCGACCTCGACCTGGTTGCCCGGGCCACCCCTGGCTGTGCGTTCCTGCTTGCGCCCCAAGGTCGTCTGGGTGGGGGTTGGCTGAGGGGCTCCACCTGGTCTGACGATGCTGGGCGGCTTCGCGGTCCCAAAGTGCGCTTTAAAGGCAGCGAGAATCGCGGCGACCCCTGATTTGTCAGGGATAGGCTGCTACAGCCGTACTCACTGTCCCAACGGGAGGGTACATGTGGCGGGCCATGATTGGCGCGTCGTGGGCTGTCAGCGGTCGCATGACCGCTGCCGCTCGCCCCTTCCCTAGGAGGCGGGGGGCGGGATGCGTGGCGAGATGCTACCGGCGTGTCTTGCGCTGTTGGCCTGCCGGTGGTCGCGTTCCCTGATCCCAGGGATCCGAACCGCTCAGCTTGGCTTGGTCGGGGCCTACCCTGGAGTCTTCGCGCGGATTTGGGGCCAGAGGACCAGACTTTGCTTGGACGGGGCTGCAGGTTAGACCGGCGCCTGTTTGTCTCTGCATTTGGCCCGCTCTTCGTCGCGGGGCCGTGTCGGAGGTCCGGCTGGACCCCAACATACAGGCAGGGAAGGTGGCGACCCGCCCCGGGTCGTCAGGGTCGAGGTGGTCTGCAGGCTTGCCGCCCGGGTCGATGGCGACGTGGCGAGGTGCCTCCTTCGCGAGGCGGGGCCGAGGTAGAAGCCGGGGTCTCCTTGCTAAAGCGGAGACTCCGGCGTAACTGCTGTCGAAGTTGGCCGACGGCCCCAAAAATCGTGCCGACACGTGCTGGAAGGTACGCTACGTACCGCAACCTGTAGTTGTTCCAGATGGTGCGGACACATGGCGGGAAGCTATTGGCACGTCGTGCGCTAACCGGCCGTTGTACGGCTGCGATCGTGCGCGACGCACGTGAATGGTTGTGTCGCTTTGGCTTCGGTCGTGGGGAGGTGAGCGGTTCGTCTCCCGTTAGTTACGCTCACCGGCGGTGCGGGAGATGAAGGGGCTTTAAATAGCCCCTATGTCGTCGCGTCTGCCCCTCCTCTTCACACCTAGAGATGGCAACGGGCACAAACCCGCTGGGTTTTGCTATCCCAAACCCGTGCCTATGAAAGTTGGACGTGCCGGCTAAAAAACCCATGCCCGTGACGGGTGCAGATTTTTGCCCAGAGCCATGCCCACTGGGTTAACGGGTACCCACGGGTCGCCCATGGGGTCAGTAATGCGAGCTGCAACAATGGTTAATGGAGAGGAGGAAGAAGTTCACCAGCCATCTTCATTGGAGCCGGAGGGCAGCGCCATGGCCAAGGGCCTATTACTGCGATGTGCGTTGGCTGCGGCGTGGGGGCGGTGGGCTGTCGCCGTGGGGGCGGCGGGCTGAACTGGAAGGCGAGGCGACGGCAAGGGCGTGAGGGAGGACGAGCGTGCGACGAGAGTGACGGGAGCAGGAGCGGGAGCTGCGAGACGGGAGGGTGAGCGTGGAGACTGCCGGAGACTGAGCACGGAGCGCCAGATGCGTCGCAGCTGCGGCGGCTGTTGAATTGAGGTGGGGCCTGGGGAGGAGTGAGTAGTGACCGTGACCGAGTGCAAGCTAGGGTTAGCCGTATGGGTAATGGGGCATTGCCGCATTGGATTTGGGGGCTTGGGGCTAAATGACTAATGGGCTATGAGCTGGGTTGGTTTGCCTGGGAGGCTGGGAGCATGGGTTTATAACTCCTATGGATCGAATTTATATTACCCATGGGTTTACGGGTTTGGGTACTATAGGAACGTACCCGAACCCGGCAGACCCGATGGGTTGGGCTTTTTGCCCATTAAGAGACCCACGTGTTAGGAAATTGACTCAGACCCATGCCCTAATAGAGTAAAAACCCACCGGGTATCGGGTTTTGGGTACCCATTGCCATCTCTATTCACACCTTTTGGACTCTCTTTTCGCCCCCTACTCTTCTTGTCCCCCTGCTACCGCGCTGCTCCCCCTGCCGCCGTCTAGGTGAAGCGATGGAGCGCGATGAAGGACTCGTCCAGTCGGTCGGCGATAACGCCGTCTCCCACCAGTCGGCGCCGTTGGAGGTGGAGTACACGCTCGAGAAGCGTAGTTCGGCGGCGGTGGACAAATGGTTGGTGGCGACGGAGAAGGAGGGCCCGTGTTCCAGTGTTTTGGGTGCCACACTCGTGACGGAGGAGACGATCCGTGGGCTGCTGTGCGAGGGGAAGCTATCGGACCGTCAAGAGGTACGGTTGCCCGCCAGTGACGAGGTGGAACCGCGACCCGAGAAATCGAAGGCGATCGTCTTTGTCGCCTATTTTGAAGCCGAGTTTCGCATCCTATCCGCCATGATTGTTGGCGACGTGCTGCGGACCTTCAGGCTGGAGCTGGCACAGCTGACTCCGAACGCGCTGGCCCACCTTGCTGTGTACAGCTGGGCCTTGCGCACGGAGGCCTGTTGGCCCAGTGCCTCGATGTTCGCATTCCTTCGTGACGCGTGCTGCCAGCCGAAGGAGCGGAAAGATAGGACGTTCTCCAACTTCGGCAGCGTCAACTTCGTTCTGCGGTCATCGTGCGGGAAGATCTTCCCTGCCAACTCAACCCGGGCATCCACATTAACTTTTGCGAAGCCTGGCGTTAAAGCTTGACCGTGCACCATGGCCCCGATACCAGATGAATATGCCTGGCCCCAAGCAGCGTACAATGGAATGGAGCCATATCTCACTTGGAGCCTGCACTTCGTAGGCTCCTACATAACGATACAAAATTAGCTACTCGAATAGGCCTATCAATGGAGCAAGCATTTGAGAGATAATAATTATTACCAGGATGTCATCCACAGAAAATTTGGCCTGGGTTTGCGTCGGATTGGACGCGCAGCTACTCGGATGGTTGTGCGGGCTAGCTAGCACAGGAGCGGCAGTAGCGGTCTGCTGACTTTCTGTCTGTTTCCGCACCTCATCTCTGATTACATCAGCCATCTGAGCTAATAGCTCCTCTCTAAGAGATTCCTTGATCTTTTCTCGTAGCTGTGCGTCACGCTCGGCTTTGTTTCTCTTCCTACGCCGATACATTCCGGAGTCATCTTGGAAACCATGTTTCCAAGGAACGTCAAGCCCAAGGCCTCTCGTACGACCCGGGTGCTCCTTGTTTCCCAGGGCCACGGAGAGCATATCATTTTCCCTTGTTCCCTGGAATGATCCCAGGGTAGATTCAAAACTCAGCTCTTCCTGCACGAGCACAACATGTCATTTCAATTCGTACGAAGTTGTGGAGTAATTACATGCTACGTAGTTCGATCGATATCTTACCAGGCGCTGGGACACTTGCTGGTCTGCAGGGTTTCGAAAGGAGACGTCCCCCGATGTCGTTGTAGATGACCTTGCTCTAATCCAATTTCGAGCGCGCTCATCCGGGATATTGGAAAACGGCGGGGCGATGTCCTGTGCAGCTGCCAGGTCCTCCTGCTTCCTCCACTGCGGGATTTTACTCGCATACCCAGCTGTGCCAAGTCTGTGGGGGTGTGTGTTGTTTGCCTAGAGGGCCTTGTGCACTGTACTTGTACTTTTGAAATCTTCGGTCGTTTTCATCGCCTTGAACTCTTCCCATTGTGGTTCCAGGAATGGGTATTTATGAACAGGCGTTTCGTCCGTCTCCACGTATTTCCTGACAAGCGTGCTCTTGAAGTTCTTCCATGTTTTGCACGCCGCTTGGTAGGTTTGTCGTTGCACAGCGTGTAGGTGTTCTTCTGGGAACTCGAACGATGCCAAAATTTCGGTCCACAGCTCACGTTTCCGAGTGTCAGACACGTTCTTCCACGAATTGTATGTGATCTCAATTCGTTCTCGTGCAACTATTCCGACCATGGTTCGGAATGCGTTTACCGCTTTTTTAGGAAGGATAGGGACCCCAGATGCGTTTACCGCTGTGATGGTCTGTCGGCCCTCAAGCTTCTTTGATAGCCCTCTTCCTTGACGTCTTGATGTTGGAGCGGACGCCTCTGGCGATGATGTTGAAGAATGCGCGGGTGACATGTTGCTCATTTTGTGGGTCTATTAAGATAAGATGAGAAAGTGATCATATTGAATTGGAAGAGAGGAGAGGAGTAGAGGGGAGGGGGAGAAGAGAGGGGGTGATGTGCCTATCTTAGCACCTACTTTAGTTGCCAATACTATATACCAAATAGCAAAGTCCCTGAACAAAGTTCTATGAAGCAAATCACACAAACTATGAAGAAGTCGGCTATGTCGGCTGCTCATCGAAGAATCTGGGAATGTCTTTTTTTTGAACTTTTGTAATAAAATTACCTTGAATTTTTCGCCTGGAGTGTGTCACTTGCTTCATGCCCCTTGAAGGCCTATGTGGCATATACTATTACTACAAGGTCTCTAAACAAAGGTCTATGAAGCAAATGACACAAACTAGTGTATCCGGTTCATTGAACGGGAACACTAGAGTATGTCACTTGCTTCATTTGCTGTTTTTTTGGCTAGATACATGGAGCATTTGGGTGGAAAGATGAACTGTGTCGTCAGGCGCATGACTGCCGATTCGAAGCATAGCATCTGAGGCACATCCGAGGCCTGCTGCTGTGTCTTGAGGAATGCCAAGAGCTTATGCTTTGAATCGGCAGTCATGCGCCTGACGAAACAGTTCATCTTTCCACCCAAATGGTCAATGTATCTTTTGCAACAATCGCAAGATTTCTTTATGCGCAGGTGACATGTTGCTCATTTTGTGGGTCTATTAAGATAAGATGAGAAAGTGATCATATTGAATTGGAAGAGAGCAGAGGAGTAGAGGGGAGGGGGAGAAGGGAGGGGGTGATATGGACATAGAGAGGGGGTGATGTGCCTATCTTAGTACCTACTAACTCACATTACAGACGGTCTTTATTACTAACCGTCTGTGATAGACGAGTATCACAGACGGTTGTTTATAACAAACCGTCTGTGATAGTCTCGTAGCACAGACGGTTTTTGTAAAAACAAAGACATTGAAGGTCTAAGTGGTATATACTATTACTACAAGGTCTCTAAACAAAGTTCTATGAAGCAAATCACACAAACTAGTGTTTTAAGGTTATTGAACCGGATACACTAGAATACGTTACTTGCTTCATGCCCTTTGATCATATACTCTTCCTTGATTGGTTAATTTGTGCTCTCAAATTGTAGGGTTGCACAAGATTAATCTTGGCTGTCCCGCCACTAAATCATATACTCTTCCTTGATTGGTTATGCCAAATGATGAATTCAGTATTTTGAGCTCTAGATACAAACTCTACAATCTCAAGATCAAGATATATTCAGCATGCATATATTCAGACAGCAGTATTCATACAGATCAAGACCATACAAGTTAACTTTGCCCAATAATTCAGTCTTTTAACTTGTCAAGATTAAATCCTAACAGATCAATTTAATAACATGCTATAACCTGAAAACTGCATGAACCGACAGCTATTAGAGCTCAAAGACCGAATGAACCAATTTCAGTATATGAATTTATCATCATCGAGCAACTGTAAATCCCACATGCAATCTCAGTATATGGAAGATTAACAAACTTGAATATACATGAATGCAACTAAACAACTAACCATAACAGTAAGCATAACAAACTTGAATATACAGTAAGCATATACATGAATGCAACTAACCATATACACAACAGTAAGCAACTAACAGTAAGCCCTAAACCCTAACACTAAGTATGAAGCATCAAGCATCAACCCTAAACCCTAACAGTAAGCATGAAGCTCGGGGAGGGATTTGATGACCTTAGGGTTTTGGTGACGGAGGAGGAGGCGGGAACGGAGGAGGAGGAGGAGGAGGCGGTGACGGAGGAGGAGGCGGCGGCGACGGAGGAGGAGGAGGCTGCGGCGACGTCTTCGTCCGGGGAGGCGGCCGGCGAGGGCTCGGGGAGGCGGCGGCGACGACGGGCTCGGGATTTAATTAGATCTAGATAAAATAACTGCGCAGCGCACATGGAAAACCCTAGCCAGAGGGTATATATAGGGAGGTTATCACAGACGGTTCTAAACTTAGAACCGTCTGTGATATTGATATCACAGACGGTTCTAAGTTCAGAACCATCTGTGATAAGCCTTTGCGACTGTAGTTATTAAGACAACACCAATAACCACAGCTGCATTCATATCAACCACCAAACAACTGCATTCATATACAACACCAACCAGCTGCATTCACACAGTGTATTTCTTGATACATTTTGTCATTCTCAAATACATCACACTGCAGCATTGTTCTATACATAAATGCATGCCAATTCACACGTACATCACACATATACATCACATATACATAAATGCCAATACACATATACATTTTCACATATACATTTTGTCACACATTTTCACATATACATCTCAAAATTGACTACATCACACATTTTCACATATACATCTCAAAATTGACTACATCACACATTTTCACATATACATCTCAAAATTGACTACATCACACATTTTCACAAATACATCTCAAAATTGTCACACATTTTCACATCTACATTCTTATTGTACTTGCTTAATTATTTCCTTTAAAAATTAGCCCTTCATCATGATCAATGCGTACGTAACTAGTTTCGTCACGTTGTTCATCGTCTACCCTTATGCCATTTTCAAAAGGAGGTAACTCGTCAAATTGATTGTATTCCTCCTCGTCCACTACATTCTCCACTCTGACAATTCTCCTTTTTCCATGAAGAACTACATGGCGTTTCTTATTTGCCGGGTCGGTTACATAGAAAACTTGAACAACTTGATTGGCGAGTACGAATGGTTCGTCTTTGTACCCGACACGTTGGAGGTCCACGGTCGTGACACCATACTTGTCAACCTTCACCTGTGGGAGATGCACCCAACGGCAGCGGAATAAGGGGATCTTGAAAACCACATAGTCGAGCTCCCAAATCTCTTCTATGAAGCCATAGTACGAGTTTCTTGACCCATCGGTACTGAATGCATCTATGCGGACACCGCTGTTCTGGTTAGTGCTCTTGACATCCTGAGACTGCGTATAGAATGTGTACCCATTTATGTCATATCCTTGCCATGTCATAACTGTAAATGTCGGCCCTTTTGCCAACCATGTCAGTGTTTCACTCGGCGAGCTCCTAGCGATTTGCTCCTTCAACCATTGGTTGAACCAACGGTTGTGTTGCCTCATGATCCAAACATCCGGCCGCTCTGGATTCTGTTGCCGAAGCACATCCTTGTGCTGGTCCACATAAGGCGCCACTTCAGTCATGTGTTGCAACACCGTGAAATGGGCTTGAGTATACGTGTCCATATCTGGAGTGATTGCTTTCGTTCCGATAGTTCCGAGACCCTTCAGCCTCCCCTCATGACGAGATTGAGGGACACCTATCGGTTGAATCTGAGCCATATAATCGACACAAAACTCAATGACCTCTTCGCTTGCATAACCTTCGACGATGCTGCCCTCCGGCCGAGAACGATTCCGTACGTAGGACTTGAGAATTCCCATGAACCTCTCAAATGGGTACATGCTACGTAGGAATATGGGCCCACATATTTTTATCTCCCACACAACGTGAACAATGAGATGGACCATGATATCGAAAAACGAAGGAGGGAAATACATTTCAAGGTGACATAGAGTCATCACCACCTCGTCCTGCAGAGCATCTAGTCCTTCGGGATCGATGACCTTCTGAGCAATTGTGTTAAAGAAATAATATAGCCTCATGATTGTCTCTCGGACTTTGATCGGTAAAATATTTCTAATTGCAATAGGGAGCATCTGTGTCATCAGCACATGACAATCATGAGACTTCATGCCATTTAACTTCAAATCTTGCATCGAAACAAGTTTCTTCACGTTGCCGGAGTAACCAGACGGAACTTTGACACCATGCAAGCACTGGCACAGTTCTGTTTTCTCAGCCTTGGACAGAGTGTAACACGCAGGGGGAAGGTACGTTCGTCCATTATCAGTGCGTGTCAGTGCTAACTCAGGCCTGATGTCCATGTCAGCCAAGTCAAGCCGTGCGTTGACGCCGTCCTTTGTTTTATCACGGATGTTCAGTAAGAGACCAATCAAGCTGTCGCATACATTCTTTTCTACGTGCATGACATCGATGCAGTGTCGAACATCTAGGTACCCCCAATAAGGTAAGTCCCAAAATATTGATCTCTTCTTCCAGGTGTTCTTCTCATGAGCCCTCAATTTACGTCCCTTTCTGAGGACAATATCTAAATCCTTAACCATATCATAAACCTCGTGTCCCCTTAAATGCCTTGGAGCTGAACCGTCTTCCTTCTCTCCGTCAAATTGTTTCTTCATCTTGCGGTATGGGTGAGCCCTCCGAAGGAACCGGCGGTGACGCATGTAGACGGTTTTGCTTGAGTGTCTCAGCCACACACTCTCGGTACCATCTAAACAGTGAGTACAAGCTTTGGCACCTTTTGTACTATGGCCCGATAGGTTACCAAGGGCAGGATAATCATTTATGGTGCAGAACAATAAGGAGCGCAGAGTGAAGTTCTCTCGTTTGTATGCATCCCAAACCTGTACCCCTTCGTTCCACAGTACTTTTAGATCTTCCACCAACGGTGCTAGGAACACATCGATATCATTCCCAGGTTGTTTTGGCCCTTGGATAAGTATCGACAGCAAAATGTACTTTCGCTTCATACACAACCAAGGAGGAAGGTTATAGATGCAGAGATTCACGGGCCATGTGCTATGTCGGCTGCTCATGCTACTGAAAGGATTCATTCCATCTGTACTCAGTCCAAACCTTATATTCCTTGGTTCTGCACCGAACTCTGCAAAACTACTATCGATGTTTCTCCACTGCGCGGAATCAGCAAGGTGTCTTATCATTCCATCCTTCTTGCGCTCCTCCGAGTGCCAACGCAGCAGTTTTGCCTCCTTTGGATTTGCAAAAAACCTTTTCAAACGGGGAATTATAGGAAAATACCATGCCACCTTAGCAGGAGGTCCTTTCTTCGCCTCTGTTCCCTCGCCATCATCTGATTGATTGTTACGTTTGTATCGGGATGCGTTGCACACCGGACATACATGCATGTTTGCATACTCTTTACGGTAGAGGATACAGTCGTTCAGGCATGCATGTATTCTTTCTACTTCCATTACCAACGGACAAAGAACCTTCTTGGCTTTATACGTGGTTTTAGGCAACTCATTTCCCTCCGGAAGCATGTCCGCTAAAAGACCTAGCAGCGCCGTGAAACTCTTGTCGGACCAACCGTTGCTTGCCTTCAATTTCAACAGTTCAAGCACGGCTGACAACCTCGTGTACTTGCAGCCCGTGTACAAAGGTTTCTCTGAGTCCTCCATCAAGCCACGGAATTTAACATACTCTCTCTCATCATAGTTCTCTTCTACATCGCGAAGCATCTGATCCAGATTATCATCGTACAACCTATCCGAATCCGAGCCACAATCGACATCAGCCGGCGGCATGTCATTCACTTCACCGGCGATGTCATCCGGGGGCATATCATTCACTTCACCGGCGATGTCATCCGGCGGCATATGATCATTCATTTCGCCATGACTGGTCCAACACATATAATCCTTTTTGAAACCCCTCCAAATCAAGTGCGCTTCAATTTGCCCTCAGTTCTTAAACATCTTCAAATTCTCGCAGTCAGTGAATGGACAGCACATATATTCCACCCCCTTATTTAACATATCCTCCTCGGCGGCTCTTATAAAAGCAAAAACGCCATTAATGTACTCTTCACTCACACGGCTCGCGGCATACATCCAGCTTCGGTCCTACGTTACGTACATATATAACAACTTAGTATTAAAATCTAGATTAACTAATTATAACTACATATATATCGGCCACATTTATTATATTGAGACTTAATTTGCTAGCTCAATTCATATTACAAACACAACAGCTATTATATAACCAACAATTTTGCAAATTAACCATCTTCAATAACCACTCATGGATTACTTAGACCTAAATTGTAATGCAATAAAAGAAAAAATAAATTTCATTACTAACCATATCTAGAGCAACCAGGAAAGTCCGAATCTTCAAAGCTCAATCTTTGCCTCTTCCCACCAAATTAACTGGCCTAAAATCGCCTAGCTTCCTCCCGAGTGAAAAAGTGCGCAGCAGTGGCTAGATCTGGATCGAAATGAAGACAGATGCGGTCTGAGCAGCGCAATAAATGCCTTAGCCATTATCACAGACGGTTTTTAACTAAAAATCGTCTGTGAATTATCACAGACGGTTTTTAATTAAAAACCGTCTGTGATAACTAGCTTATCATAGACGGGTTTTTATTAAAACCGTGTGTAATAAATATTATCACAGACGATTTTTTTATAAAAATCCGTCTGTCATAAGCTTCATGTCAGAACGCTTCGTGTTTCGATCGTCTAATTAACGTCTCTCGATCGTTATACGAAGCGTCTATATTATTAATGTTTGGGTATACGAACCATCTGTGCTAAAGGTTAAATATGCGCGCCTAATCCAGGTCTCTTCTACGTACGTACAATATGACTTCTACTATTCTTGTGATCATCTCCTTCCTCTCATCTGTTCATCAAGAATTGTTCGGCCGGAACCTTACACAGGCGGCCAGCAATTTGCATCTGGAGCAGCTTCTCCGCACACGCCCTGCTCTCCTTCCCCAACTTTCTTGCATCCATCAGCTCGACCTGATCATCCGCCGTCGACGGAGGCGTCTCGCTGCCGCTCAAGAAAGGGAAACAGCCCTCACCCTTGTTCTTCTCCACAATGTGCGCAATGCGGAAGAAGCTCTACACGCATTGGAGAGACTGATGGATAGCCTTGCCGATCAAGCAAAAACGGCAGATTCTGAGGAATCTTTTCATGCTATCCTCTACAACATTATGGATGCTGCTGATCATTTGCCCAGGCTGGAGGAGGAAGTGCTGAGGACAAGGGCAATCTTAACGGCGTTCGAGAATTCAGCCGCTGATCCTCCAAGTCCCAAAGTCGAAGAAGAAGCGTACGAAGCCCAAAAGATTACAATCTGGGAAACTCTTTACCTGTGCGACTTTTGTAGTAAATTTGCCTCTAATTGAAACTAATAAATTTGCCTTTAATTTGTGATCTCTTGTCTCAGTAGTTCTGTAGTTAAGTTATTAGAAGCAATGTGTACTTATATATTAACCTCTGATCATGAACAGAATATGACAGACAAAGGGACATCACAGACGGTTCTTGTTAAAAACCGTCTGTGAACATTAACAGACGGTTCTTAACAACAACCGTCTGTGATACTCTACACAACACAGACGGTTTTTAATAAAAAACCGTCTGTGATAATCCCAGATTATCACAGACGGTTTTTAATAAAAACCGTCTGTGATAATTTACTATCACAGACGGTTCATCGGTAAGAACCGTCTGTGATACTCGTTTTATCCGACGCCACTAACACAGACGGTGTCCAAATTAAAACCGTCTGTGTTAGTGGCAATCACAGACGGTTTGACAAAACCGTCTGTGATTGGCCGTCTAGTATTAGGCTTTCTGTAGTAGTGAAGCTTATAAAAGATACAATTAAGGAGGCCTTGCCGGAAGAGCTGTGTCAATCCATTGATGATGCATTAAGGAAAGATTTCAATAGGTCATGCGAATGAAGCCCATAATGCAACTAGACAAGATAATCTAGTTGTGCATATATACTTGCAATCCACCGGCCAAATGAGAGAGGTTGGACCTGCAAGCAAAAGGGTTAGATGTCCAAGGGGGTTCATGCAAATACATGTGTAAGCTGGTGAAGACTGTGACTCAGAGGGCCCTGGCAAGGGGGTTTTGCTGAAAGAGCCTATCTTTAGAGTTAGATGATGGTACCAAGGAAAAAGCAATAGATGGTGATGAGAACGAAGCCCACACTGCCACCATTCACAACTCACAAGATTGTTTGATGCAAAGATGAAGTGGATTTGTGCAAAAGGTAAGTATGTCTGGGATTCATACTCACAATTGATATGGGAATAATTGATTGCAACAAGCTAGCCATGTTGTTTACAATCGATTAGTACCTCTATTGTTGTACATTTTTGGGATCATATAGTTTGCAGCATGATCTAATACAGATATTGCCTTTCTTGTCATCATCATTCTTGCAGTTTACAACTTCACATAATTGAAATTTGGAATTTCTTGTTATCTACCCTAAACCCCTCCCATCGTTGTTTTTTTTCCTTTTACCACCTTGGTTGCTTTGTTTATAAGAACTCATTATATGAGTCATGATGAATTTGTTTTGCTCCTTACACCCACACATGTTTGATTTAACAGAGTTTCTGGTTAATGATTAGTCAAGTTCTTAGTTATATGTTCATAATTACATAAAATATTTGGTAATTGTTGGCAATGGTATTAATGAGATTAACTTGTAATACAGATATGTAAGAAGTCACTTAGACTATCACAAATTTAGTTGACATTGTAAGATATGCTTTTGTCTTGCTCATATGCATCACTCTCTTTTGGTACTCTATTGCAATGCACGGGCATGTTACTAATATCTCTCTCTCTCCCTCTCTCTCTATATATATTTATTTATAAATATATAAGGGTATATTAGAAGTGGGAGTACATACTCCCAAGAGTATACAACCAAGCCTTTTCTGTATTCTTAGGAGTACATACTCCTACTTTTAATATACTACTTAAGTGAATATTTTATACCTCTTTATCACTTTCGATATACTTAAATATTAATTATAAGATACTTCAATATCACTTGGTTGAAAAAAATTATCGGATGTTATATACATGTTTCATGTATAAAAGAGTACATACACAAATTATACTATAAAAAGTGGTCTTTGATGAATTTTTTATAGAACTTAGTTTGAAGTATCTTATAATCATTATTAGAGTATGATAAAATAGATAAAGAGGTATAATAACACTATTAAAGGGGTATATTAGAAGTAGGAGTATATACTCCTAAGAGTATAGAACCATTTTCCTATATATAGTATAATTAATGGAAACACCATGGTGCTTGGGTACCATAATCTAAAATAGGTATTTTTCTTATGTATTTTGTATGAAAAATTTTAGAATTTTTTTGGATGTCGAGTTTAACTAGTTTACTAACTAGTTCAAACAAGTTTGAACTAAAATTCAAATTATATTTGCCTTTTTTATGATAGTTTAAATTTAGGTATGTACTGATTATGCCATCCATACCCCACAGATAACCGACAAGGATTAGGCCACAAATTGACCCATCGTTGTACCCACCAGTACCAGGTGCAAAATATGCATCATTGGGCATAGTTTCTTTCTCATTCTCTGAATAACAATTTAAGCAAGGTTGAATACATTACATAATCAGCACACACACTATTGTTTATACACACACACACACACACATCACAAAGGATGAGACTCTACACTACAAGTTATTTTCAGTAAGAAGCAAGTTTTCATTTGCAATATCGATATGTAGTAATTTGCTATGAAAATTTAAAGAGAAATTGACATGTAATGAAATAACATTTATATAACTTTAGTAAGAGTAAATCATAGCCCTCCTTGCCTACGAATAGTGCTCAAATCTCAGCCATAGACATGGTATATATGTCACATCATACCATCCCATCATTTTTAACAAAACCGTTTTGTCAAAAATAAAAGCTAGACCCATTATACCTGCACCCAAGCATGCTCATGACTGTGAGCATGACTATTTAAATAGTTTTACACTCTTGAGAGGTTGTACAATTTTATCCGCATGAGATAATCAAATACATTGTCGACCATTACATGCTTTCTTAGACGTGCGACAATGTAATTATCATATAGCTTTTATATCATTTAATTTAGTCCTAACCTTGCACCGGTTCAGTGAGTGACAAACCCTCACTCAGGCATGTCGTTCCCCCATGTGAGCATTCACCATTGTATTGGCACGCTTTGTTCCCAATGCCTTGGTGAAGGGAGCTCCTACGAGCAAACCTTCTTGGAATGCCATCACTACTTCGGTCTACCAAAATGCAAGCCTAGTTCTAGATAACTTAGTCAGTTAAAGCCAGAGCCCACATAGCACATGTGGTTGTATAGTTTAGACTTAGATGTGTGGCAATAGAATTCGGTCCTTAATTGACCTGGGTGAGAATCTCCCCTATCTACATGTGAGACCACACTCTCATATTTTTCAGTTTATCATATAACTCACCCTCATCTAAAACTAGGTTTTTTATTTTATTTTTATATACCAAACTAAAAGAGGTTCCTACTCTAGTCCAACCTTTCAAAAATTCCCATATCCATGTGCAAGATTTTCTAGGTACTCAAACTTAGTAAAAACTAGTACGTGGATAAGCATCTAGACAACATATGTGAATGTATCATACCCCAAATTGACATTACCTATAGTATGAACCATGTCCTAAGGGCTACAATAGTAAGGATATTAATGTCACAAGGAGGATCAACGCGTACAAGCGGATATAACTATCGTTGCCCACAAATATAGCGATTTTAGTGAAACATACATACATCCACAATATTCTTGGCAAATAATATACTATAATTGAAATAGTAGGATCAACATGGTTAGACGATGTGCTTGCCTTACTGTGGTTTTTCAGAGAGTTGCCCAGGATCGATCTCGCACATATTCGGTACGTTGGTATCTAATCAATAAAAGCTAAACGAGCACAAATAAGACCCAAATAAATTTAAACAGAAACCAGATCTAAATATTTTTTTGCATATAATGAAATAGAATGTTTTAAAAAATTTAGAGACATAAAACAATCAAATCAGAGTTCGTATGCAAAAGTTATTAGCAAAACAATTTAGTTTGGCTAGAAAAATATAGAAAAAGAAAAACAACATTTTGTGCTAACTGGGTTTCGAAATTCTAAAGTTAAACTTCTATTTTCCTTCCTAACTCATAATCTTTATTCAATATAGAATCCACAATAATTCCTCTAACTCGATCCAATTTGACATGGACGTGTTGTTCCGCTATTATCATTTAAGGTTGCTCATCTCGCATATACTCAGGTGTCTAGTCCCCTTATTTCAACTCATTTAACCAATTCATAGATATTCAATCCAAGCACATGCGCAACACTCTCCAATCTCATTTCCATATTTTTGGTTTAAATCCCACACTAACATCCATTAAGATATAAACAACATAGTCAATCCAATAAATAATAACTGGACTCATGGTATACCGTCCATTTGATCCATCCAGTAATCATAAATAATCCCCCAAATATGGACATATGACTCTGACTCAATCCAACAATAATTCTCCACTAGACTACTTATGCCAACGACACCTAGTTTGCTCTGCTAATCTCACCTTGGTAAATCATAACCACATACACTAAATTTCCACCGATCAGGGGTTTATATGACTAACCAACACCTAATGAGCCTTCAAATTTCATTGCACATCCAACATTCAATAGCTCAATAGTGAATCATACATGGATCCACTCTACCAAATTAGTAACTGAAATTCTATTCATATGTGTACCATCATGACTATCTTATAATCGTACATTTACAAATCCAAATTGAGGGTATAAGTTTATCAATTTGGCACATAGGACTCATCTATGATTCACATAATTATTGCTCAAGTCATCCAACCAATTTGTGCATGATTAAATATTCCTCCGATTCAACCTCTATATTATCATCATGTGAGCTATCCATTGAGTATTGATGATAAAATCCTTATGCATTTTTAAATCCTAAAATTACTAAACCAATTAAAGAGAAAAACTTCCAATTAGTCTAACCTCCGTGGTTCACCTCTAATTTCCTCACGACTCCAAAATAATATTATTCAGTCAGATAATCTAGTAAAATATTTAATTTGACATCCATCGTTCAACACAACACATTTTGCTACAATATTCTAATTATTCACATCCACCGACATAACACCACTAGATTACACCTACACACAATTAAGACCTAATGGATACTTATATCGGTTCTAGGCTAACAAACATATTTTACACTAAACATACATAGAAATGCAATGATAAGTGATGTTAATGCAATATGCATAGATAGTACCATAATCATAATAATTTAAATAATATTAAGATTTTACCGAGGCATAGACTTGCCAACCACCACTGGACGTGATATTCTTAGCTATTTCTCTGTAGTTGCTGATGTCAGCTATTTAAATAAATATTAAGATTTCTATCTGTTGGCCACTTCTGTGTAGTTACTGTCGTCGCCGCTGATCAGAGCCTCCACATTTTCATCATTTTCTTTTCTCTTTCCTTTCTCCTGTTTTCCTTCTCATCTATACCCTTCTCTTCTCTCTCCTCTCCTCCTTTCTTTTCTTCCTCCACTACCGAGTGCCTGCTTTTCTCTCTCTCTTCCCTTTCTTTTCTTCCTCCACTGCCGACTACTCCTCTCTTTCTTCCTCCTCTTCTTCTCCTGTACATCTCTCCTCTTCTCCATTTTCTTCCTCCTTTCCTTCCTTTCTCCCCATCGACAGCTCCCTCCAGCTACTCCTCTCTCCTCTCATTTCTTTTCCTCCTCTACGGGATGACTCTCTCTCAAGCACTTTTCTCTCTTTTTCGTCCCCATCTCTCACCTCTCCTCTTCCTCTTTACTTCTTTCTTCCCTTCTCCACTAAAACTTCCTCCTGCTACTCCTGTCTTCCTTCCCTTCTTCTCCCAGCCAGCCACGCCAGCTCCGACGAACTCCACACCGCTGGCCCCATGCCAGCACCGGCCTTAAGCTGTCGGTCATGTCCACACCATATCGTCAGCCTCCACCACAGCTGGCACGGTCTCGCCAGCCTCCAGCGCTCTCGGCTGACTCGGCTACCGTGTCTCCCAGCCACAGCTCGCCGTGACTGCGCCATGCTCCGATCATCGTCATTGTCGGCGCACTGTCCTGCTGCTCGGTGCCACTGCTGCGTGCTGGCCATGCCACGCTCATGTGTGGCCCCTCGCCGAGCCACCTCCTCTCTGTACTGCCTCCCCGGCCGACTGGCCTTAGTGTCACATTGCCACAGTTCTCGCTGGCCTCAACGCTCGGCTGCTCATCGGCGCGCCACTGGGAACGCCATTGCGCATGCTACCGCACTAGCTCTTCGGCTGCAGCTCGCGTAGTGCATGCCCGCCTCGCCAGCTGCTCTGGCCACAGTCGGGTCCAATGCTGCTGCTCCTTCTCCCTTTCTCTCTAACTCGCTCAAACGGCCATGCATGCAAAAAATTATTGGATGAATGGAATGCTTGTGTGATGAGGAATGCATTGGTATAAATGTAGGGACTGATTTTGTGTTTTTGGTTGAGATTTGGAGGAGAGAAGGAGACTTGGAAGCTTGGTTCTTGTTCTGGGTTTGGATTTTGGAAGAGATGGCACCTGTTCGGTTTGTGGGTAAAGGAAATGACAGGGGAGCCAAGTGGCTGGCACTGAGGAATGAGTGAGAAAACAAAGAGTTTTGTGGGCTGGTTAGAGCAACTCCAGCAGGGCCCCTACTTGAGCCCTCAAACCTCATATTTGAGGGCTTGAAGCAAAAATAGAGGTCCAGCAGGACCCCTACTAGAGCCCTCAAATTTGAGGAGCCCCTCAAATCCCTCCTTCAGCCCTCATTCCTAGGACCCCCTACTCTGGCTCTCATTTTTCAGCTCTGCTCATTTTTTTCCCGCACGACTGAAACGTCCCCCGCCGCCTCCAATCCCCCGCCGCGCCCCTCCTGCTCGGCCTCCATTCCCCCGCCGCCTCCAATCCCCCGGCGTGCCCCTCCTGCTCGGCCTCCATTCCTCCGCCGCCAGATCCCTTGCGCTCCCGCCGCCGCCAGATCCCCCACGCTCCCCGGCGATTCCTCCCGCGCCGCCACCGCCCTCCTCGGCAGCTCCTCTTCCCCGGCTCCCGACGCATCTCGCCCGTCAGTGGAGAAGATGGAGTGGTGCCCAGCGGGAGGATGGCGGTGATGGCACAGGGGCGATGTAGAAGGAGTCGGCGTCGATGTTGATGAAGCCGAGGCGACCGGCTGTGAAGAGTAGAGGCGGCAGTGAGCGGATGACGCGCCGGCGGATCTGGTGCTTGGTGGCGCGCGGGAGATGCGGCGGCGCGGCCGAACCGAGGAGAGGAGGGGCGCCGGCAGCCGGATGTGAGGAGGAGGGAGGAGGGGGAAGCGGAGGCGGCGGGAGGTGCGAGGCGGAGACGGAGAGGTGAGGGGCAGGGGGAAAAGAGGAGGTGGGGATGCCTGGAGAGTGGAGACGGCGGGGGTGAGGGAGAGAATGAGGAGTGGGTCCCATGTGTCAGTTGTAGTGGAATGGATTTGAAGGCTTAAATTTGAGGGGTGCTGTTGGAGTAGATGCAAAAAAACTGGGTCCTCAAAAGTAGGGGGTGCCCTCAAATGAAAAGTAGGGGCCCTGTTTTGAGGGCTACTGTTGGAGTTGCTCTTAGAGAAGACAAGAATAAGAGTGGCCCACAGGGGTTTCATCCGCTGTCGGTCTAACTTGAGGAATGGGCAGTGAGCACATGAATGTCCGACGACAATATTTTTAGATGCATGCGAAAACATGAAACCAATTTAATTAAATTTTGATGCAATATTTCAAACAATTCAATTTAATGATTAAATTTTAATTTAGTGCGACACTTTCAATTGAATGTTGAAATTTTTGAAAAATACACTCAAAATTTTATGATTGGTCAATCTAAACATAAATAACCCAATTTTGAAAAATTTGGATGTTACATATAGGACCAGAAAAATAAGTACGCTACCACTAGCCTTTTTGTAAACTTAAGGCTCTTCTTTGTTCTTAATGAAGTCAACCCTTCTGGCTTCCTCATTAAAATGAATGTTCCAATTCCGAGATGCTTTTTTCAGTCCATAGATCGATATTTGAAACTTGCATATCTTTCTAGTATTTTAGAGATCGATAAAACCCTAAGGCAATGTCATATACACATCCTCAGTTAGCTTTCTATTTAGGAAAGCTATTTTGACATCCATCTGCCTTATCTCATATTCAAAATATGTAGCAATAGATAGAATAATTCATACAAACTTAAGCATAGCATCAGGCAAGAAAGTTTCATTATAGCAAGCATAGCATCAGGCAAGAAAGATTCATTATAGCAAGCATAGCATCAGGCAAGAAAGTTTCATTATAGCCAACACATTGAATTTGTTTGAAACCCTTCGTCACTGATCGTGCCTTATGGATATGAACATTTCTATCCATATCTATCTGTTTCTTAAAAACCCACTTGCACTCAATAGTTTTTACATCATCGGGTGGATCAACCAAATTCCAAAATTGATTTTCATACAAGGATTGTATTTCAGATCTCATGGCACTAAGCCATTTCTCAGAGTTTGGGCACATCATCGCTTCGTTATAAGTCTTAGGCTCATCATTGTCTAATAATAAAATATCATATCAATACCTCATAGGCAATTGATGTGGTCTTTCAGACTTACGTGGGGCTAGTGCCTCTTTCACAGGTTCTACCATATCTTGTACATCCTATAGAAATTCAGTAGGAGTTGAAACATTTTTTGATGGTTCCCGAATTTCTTCAAGTCACACCATGCTCTTACTAACTCATTTTGAAAAAAAATGTTTATGCAAGAAGACACCGTTTCGGGCAACAAACAGTTTGTTCTCTTCCCTTTTATAAAAGAAATATCATTTAGTTTCCTTATGATACACCATGAAGAAGCATTTACATAATTTGGGCGTGAGCTTATCAGATGTCAAATGTTTTACATATACCTCACATCCCCATATTTTGATCATAGAGCTTTAATTATCTTACTAAGTTGATTATGTACTTCATTATGAAATTTCTTGAATTTTTCAAATGATTCATACTTATGCCTCATTAAGTAGATGTAACCATATCTATTAAAGTCACTGGCAAAAGTTATGAAGTATTGAAAACCACCTCTGGCTGTTGAATTCATCAGTCCACATACATCCAAATGTACTAAGCCCATAAGTCATTTGCCCTCTCACTTAGACCCATGAAAAGTGCTTTAGTCATTTTGCCAAGTAAACAACACTCTCATTGTTGTAGGGGTGGCCCCCACTTAAGCCCAGCCGGCCTGTTAGAAGGTTGTAAAGCCCAAGATGGGACATGTATAATGACATAAACACCCTTGAGAGGGATACTTGGGTGTAAGGGTATTACTGTAAAACACTCCCCATGTGAATATATATACCATCCAGGCCATTAAGGAAGGCCCAAGCATTGCTCACCTAACTCTCCACAACCATAACAATCTCTCTCTGTTTGGTCTGTAACCACAATAGTTGGCGCCGTTTGTGGGGAAGACAAGAACAAGCTCCAAGATCTGAAGAAGGATGGCACTAAAGAAAGCTTCATTATTGGCGGCGGAGAAGAAGAAGAGGAGCGCGGCGGAGACGCGCATCAACACCAGGGCCTTGGCATCGGCGGCTGCGGGCGAGGACGTCAATGCCGGCGTCGCAGCTGCTAACGTCGACGCTCATGGTGTGACGATCGACCCCTCCGCTGGAGCGACGCTCAGCACCGGCAGCATCGATCGGGTTGTTGGGAGTGATGACACTGACACCCGTGCTGCTACGATCGCTACCCCCACGCCAGACGTGGGAACGGCAGGCGGCACCGGTGGCAACATCGGCCTCGTCACTGACCCTGAAGTCCACCACACCGACGCGAACCTACCGCGCCGATAGCAGCAACCACGGTAGTGGTGGAGAGTGCTCTACTGACGGCCATCGGCACGCTCCAGCGGGAGCTGGCGGACCTCCGTGGAGCCGTTCGAGATATACAAGAGGCTCGGAGCCAGCAAATCCCGCCGGTGGCCGCGACGGAGCCCACACCAGAGCGGGCGGACAGCCGTGACGCCCCTACCTCGAGTCGCGTTCCGCTGCGGCGTGTGGATCCAGAGTCCCCCCTCTCCGCGGGCCTGCAATAGTCAGCATGGCCGGAGGACTTCAAGTTCCCCAATGCCATCAAGCCGTACAAGGGCGACACAGACCCCTTGGAGTTCGTGCGCGTGTACGAGATCGCCATCGAGGCTGCGGGCGGAGACGACACCACCAAAGCGAAGGGGCTCCCCCTCGCGCTGCAGGGAGTGACGTTCTCTGGGTTTTTCACCATTGAGCCCAACTCCATCTACGCGTGGGAGCAAATCCGCGATCGCCTCTATAACATCTTCCAAGGAAACTACGTCGAGCGCGTCGACGCGGATCAGCTTCGCTGTCAAGCAAAAACGCTTGGAGAAGCTCCGGGAGTACTTCAGGCGCTTCGCTGCCAGGTCAAGGATGTCAACGAGACAACCACCATCAACGTAGCGATACAAGGCCTTCGCTCGAGGCTGCTGGCGGAGTACAATGCGCGTAAACCGATCAAGACAGTCACGATGCTCTTCGACAAGATGGAAGAGTATGCGCGGGCAGAGGAGGATGCGTGGCAGTGCAAGGCGACAACTCCGACACCATGCAGGCGGATAACTTGTCGCAGAAAGGAGACCCGATGGCAGGGGATGACTCTCCGAAAGGCAAGCGCCAGCAAGAGTCTTCGAGGGATGCCCCCGAGCGCAAGGATGCCAAGCACAACCAGGGCTCGTCGAGTGGCAAGCCCAAGCCTAAGCGCAACCAGCGCAGACCCTAGAAGGCCCGATATGTCTTTGACATAGAGGGCGCCTCTGAGGACGCCACACCCGCCTTTCGCAGATGGGGTCGGGGAGGCCCGGGGCGGGGACGCGGCCGGGGCCCCGACAAAAGACCCCATGCAGGACAGGAAAACCAGGACTATGGCATGTGGTGCGAGGTGCATGGCCATGGCGACCATTTCACCCGGACATACTCCGCCAGGGGTAGAGCCCTGGACGCGGCGTCCCCCGTCGTGACCCACGTGTAGCAGCCACAAGAGAGCCCACTACGAACTCAGGCCCCAAAGGCGGCCCAGCGCCGGATCATCAATGTCATCTCCGGAGGCTCCTCGCTGGAGACCCCCTCGGTGTGAGCACCTCCGGGGGTGGCGCATTGCGAAATCACCTTCACGCTTGCTGACGCCCAGGGTGTGGAATTCCCCCACCAAGATCCCCTGGTCATCCAAGCCACCATCGCAGGCTGCGACGTCACGCGTGTCCTGGTCGATGGGGGCAGCTTCGCGAACATTCTGTTCGTGGTGGCCCTTGACCAAATGGGGATCCCCTGGAGTCGCTGGGGTCCCTCGGGAATCCCGCTCCAAGGCTTCGGGGGTTAGCTACTGAAGGCGTTGGGCCAGGTACGCTTCCAAGTCTCCTTTTGCCAAGGCGACAGCGCTAGGAGCGAACACGTCACCTTCGACGTCGTCGATATCCCGCACCCATACAATGCCATATTGGGACGTCCAACCCTCAACTCCTTCTAGGTGGTCCCGCACTACGGTTCTTATGTATGAAGTTCCCGAGCCTGCAAGGTGTCATCACCATCTTCGGTGACCAGGACCTCGCCTGGTGTGTGGAGTTTGGTGCTAGGGGCCCACGCCGCAAGGTGCACGTCCTCACCGACAAGTCAAAGGTGGACACGTCATCCGCTCTGGGATGGACACCTAAGCCTCGGCCAGAGGGTGGGGTCAAGAAGGTGCCTCTCCAAGTCCAATGTCAGTTCGTGTCCATCGGCGAGGGCCTTCCCCCGGAGGTGGAGCAAGGCTTGCTTCGGGTTCTACGAGATAACGCGGACGTCTTCGCGTGGTCCCCGGAAGACATTAAGGGCGTGGACCGTGCTCTCATCGAGCACAACCTAGCGGTCCGCCCCCGCCAAACCGGTCAAGCAGAGGCTTTGGCGTATGTCCATCGACCGACAGCAAGCAACCAAGGTGGAGGTAGCGAAGCTTCCCCAGGTCAGAGTCATCCGCGAGGTCCAACATCCGGATTGGCTTGCCAACCCGGTGCTGGTGAAAAAGGCCAGCGGCGCTTGGCGTATGTGCATCGACTTCACAGCTCCCAACGTGGGGAAGAACCTCGTACAGTGCGACCTTAGTACGAAGTTGACACTCTTGAAGTTTGATAGCGCCCTTCCTTCGACCCTCTTCGGCTGGCAGCGTGTGTCGTGAAGAAGTGCGAATAGGTTCGCGCTGGGAAGGACACCCTTGTCCGCGCCGCCCAGACATAAATAGCCAGGCGAACTATCGCATTCGGGGTCAATTGCGCCAACTCCAATCCATAAGCCTACAGAACCTCACCGACAAAGAGCGTTGCTGGTATCCGGAGCCCAGCTTCGAAGTACATGACAAAGTCGATCACCTCCGATTCCTCCAGATGCGACTCTGTCTTGTTGCTGGCATGCCGGCGAACCACAGCACAGTCCTCCAGCATCTTCCCCCGGAGGAGAGTCTAGATCGTCTCCTCCATCACGAGACTCGGCCCTAGCACACAGGAGCATCGCCCTCCCGCCTTCTCCCTGGCCTCCCACTGTTTGTTGGCCTGCGATGGATCGTGAACCGCCAAAGAGTATTTTGCCGATGGTGGTGACGAACCGCGCTGGCTAGACGAGGTGCTACCGTCGTGGCAAGCCATTCTCTCCTCGAAAGTGCAAGGCCAAAATGAGTAGGGGCAGAGGTAGATTGCGCTAGCAAGCGGGAATACAAGAGAGCAAAGCAATGAAAAGTGGGCAAATGAACAAGCGGGAAGAACGCTCGCATGCCAGTGGCAAGGCTTTATAAAGCTCCCTCACCTCCCGCACGATCGGAAAGGCAACCGGCGGGAGCCCAGCGGTTCGGCTCCCCATGATCGGCGAGCTGTCGGGCCATATGCTGACTTCGCGTCTGTAGAGCGACCTCGGAAAACACCTCCGCGGAGTGTTCGCTTCAGACCCGTCTCCATGGGAAGAGCCCGCCCTCGGCTCCGGCATCATGCACGGGAGGCGGGCCTGCCCCGCGCCTTGGCATGTCCGCACAATGAACCCGTCTTCGCCTCGACTTCGATTCCATGACTGAAGGACTCTGCGGTCAAGGACAGCTTCGGCAGCCAGATCATCTCTGTATCCTCGGCACAAGGTCGGGCTGCGCCAGCAAATGAGACTCCATCCAACAGTACAGAAGGTCATAGACCGCAGGGACGGAGGGGGCCAAATGGCTCGGCAACATGGCTTCAGCACGTGAAGCTCTTCACCATGAGAGGCTCCTGTTGTAGGGGTGGCCCTCACCTAAGCCCAGCCGGCCTGTTAGAAGGTTGTAAAGCCCAAGATGAGGCTTACCATGCAGTTCATATTTATGTGACCCAAACGGCAATCCCAAAAATAAGTGAGATTCAAATCATTAGGATGAAGTCTCTTAGCATTAATATTATAGACAGGCACATCCTCAAAATTTAAAACATATAAACCATTCACCAATGGAGCATGACCATAAAGCATATCATTCAAATAAATTGAACAATAATTGTTCAGTATTCTGAGCTTATAACCTTCCAAAACTAATCCTGAGAGTAAAGATAATGGTAAAGTGCCAATAGCCAACGCAGCAACTTTTGGTCCATTGCCCACGTGAAGATCAACCTCACCTCTTGTTAAACTCTTACTCCTTATCCGTCCCTGCATCGAATTATAAATATGAGCAACCGATCTGGTATCAAATATCCAAGAACCAATATGAGTAGTAAGATTTATTTCTATAATATTTATACCTAAAGTAAAAGTCTTACTTTTCTTCTTCTTTTCTAATTCCGCCAAGTACTTCTTTTTGTTTCCATTTCAATGTCTAGTCCCATGGCAATAGTAGTAAATAGTATCAAGTGCAAAGCCAATCTTCATCTTCTGAATCTTAGATTTAATACTTGAGATCTCATCTCGAGTTTTGTCCATGCCCTTTCTTATGCCCAAAACCTTAGATTTCTTGTTTTTGAAGTTGGTAGCCTTCTAAACTATTATCACAAGATTAGAGCTTTTCTTAATGCTCTCCTCTATTGACTTGAGCATCCTATGAAATTTGGTCATTTACTTCTCCATGCCATTCGTATAAATGTTCAAAATGACTAACTCGAAGCTTGAAGGGAGCGATTGAAGAATTATATCAGTAATCAACTCTTGGCTAACGGAAAAACCAAGCTTTTTAAACTCTCAATATAACCAATCATCTTGATTACATGAGGGTTGACCAGACTTCCTTCAGGTAACATGCACGCAAACAATTACTTAGAGGTGTTATACCTTCAGCTCTTGCCTAGTTCTCAAACATGTCTTTAAGACCAACAATTACATTGTAGGAATCTATGTTTTCATATTGCTTCTGAAGCTCAGAGTTCATAGTGGCAAGCATGAGATAGCGAACTTCAAGTGACTCATTGCTATGTTTCTCATACTCATTCATTTTAGCATGAGTAGCATCTTTAGTTGGTTCATCAGGATAAGAAATCTCTAGAATATATTCTTTCTTTTCTTACTTGAGAACAATTCTCAAGTTACGATACCAGTCAATGAAGTTTGTTCCACTTAATTTTTCTTTCTCAAGAAGAAATTGCAAGTTAAAACTGGGTGTAGAGGAGATAGATGGTGGCATGGTCTACAACATAAAAAGTATATACAAAAATTCAGCACTATGTTTATATAAAATCTTTCATTAAATAATTTAACAAAAGATACTCTCTTACTATATGTTTAAAACCGTATCCCTCTAACTACATATATTGAGTTAAGATCTATATTTCACTAAGTCCTAGTGAGCTTTACCATCACTGCTAGAAACTTAGTGACGTAGTAAGCAACTCCTTGCTAATTACATCACATGTAACTCTTGTTTATTGAGTGACATCTATATGTCCTGGCCTCAACACTATGCCTATAGGCCCAAAACTATTTTGATAGTCTAGTTAAATTAAACCAATATTATGTATGAAGTGTCCAGCACTTGCCCTATCTTATTGAGATAATTAATGACACTCTACTTTGGTAGACCTACTAGTTAATGATCAAAATCTTGATAGGTACAACAATTGGAGGTGTATCAAGTTTTACTTACTTTTTCTAAAGGGATATTATTCTATCATGGTAAAAACACACAAGATAATAATAACATGAACAATAGTATACCAGGAACATAAAACATTCACAGTTAATTATATTAATCTGCGAGATAGTATAGCCCTTAGCACGATAATCTCCATCGCTACACTTCCTGTCCACCAAGCCAACAATGGTTGAGGTCACTATATTCATCTAACAGCTAATAATAAGGTACATATGAAAATATCAAGTATCACAAGTTGACATGCAGGCCGTTATACGATAATATGTAGCCCATGGCTATAAATCAGCATGACGCATAGGATATGAAAAACTCATACAATTAGCATGACACAATAGGTCATACTACTCACACAACCCAACAAAAACAAGTTATGCATAGAATCCAATTCTATCGTATAGTATGAACACATAATATCTATAACGTGTGATATAATTACCTAGCACAGTGGTCCTACTCACGAAATTGCCGTTGAAAATCTCATCGAATTAATCATATTAACCCAATTCTGAACCAATCTAATTGGCATGATATTCCATTGACCAATCATATTGATCAGCATAGGAGGATTTTAGAAACAACAATAGCTTGATGCTATTAATTCATACCTACTGTGAACCCATCTACTATCGCCAAAAGTAATTGATCTCATCAACCAGTGCCAAAACCAATTCATTAATATGAACCGATCTAAGCTATCATATCAGGAAAGTAATAGACCCAATCTACTACTACCACATATCAACTATATGTGACCAATCTAGATCAAATACTACACGAAATGGCTCTGATACCACTGTTGGGATACGGATAAGCTACACTATCGCAGGTTAGAATTTTCTATTATGTAAACCAGGAAGAAATGCAAGTAAGAGATCATAGATCATTACCACTAGACATGCAGTTCCATAGAAGTAGAGTCGAAGCGGCTGGTTTAATGTAACGCGTGTCGTTGTAGTGGAAGTAGTCGATCGTCCTCTGACCAACTGTCTCCTTCCGACCATCCCAATTAGCACTACAGTTGCAGCAACGCATTTGTTGTGGTCCACATGTCAAGGGATGGAACACCGTACATCGGTGTGCTAGCACCAATGCGCACGGTAGGGGTTATGTGGAAGCTAGGGCTTCAATGGGTGTGTCTCGGGATATATCCCTCAGCCTCACACCTCTCTTGAAATATAACCTACAATCGGATCCTTATGTGAAACGATTAGATATCGTATCCAACTTGGAGAGCCTCTAACTGGGATGATTATCCAATACGAGTAGAGATCATATCCCACTCAGAGAGCCTCCGACGGGATCCTGATCCAATACGAGTAGAGATTATATCCCACTCAGAGTCTATCATCCGGACCCTGGGCATTCAAACCCATTAAGTGTGTGATCCTGTAGGTTCATGTATATTTGGCCATGGACTGAAAACTACTTTCCGGTCCATAAGTTGGTAGCGGTCCCTAGTAGGACATAGAGACTCCCAAATATGCATAAAGATTATATCAGATAAACATATATAGTGTTTCTGTACCGATCTCTTTGCTTCATCATAACAGATCGAACTCGAGGTGGGAAGAATGCCATCCTATGATAGCTAGATTCTTCACTCGAACCTATGGTAGATTACTCAGTTTATGATGGACTTCTCAACTACATTCAACGTAGCCATACACTTTCTTAATCCAACCACATCAAAGGGCCTAAAGATATCTCTCCTGTTATATAGGAGAGGCAAATTTTATCTTGACTGCTCACATTACTTCGCATGTTTTATAGTAAACACGAAATCTATCTTTATGACTATTCAGTTACTGAGTAGTGTTTGGCAATTCCTAAGTAAACTATTACATATGTAGGAAACTATGACGATCTTAGGTATAAGGATCCTATATACACTATGTGTGAAACCAACTGATGACACAAGAATATAATAATTCTTGTAGTGTCTCAAGATATGTCAATCCGATACCATGTTCCCTAACATGTATCCATATTATTCATTTGATATTCCCATCAGTGGTGGACCCAGGATTTTATCAAAGGGTATGCCGTATCAAAATTTTTATATGCAATTCGGTAAAACCATTTGCCAATTCAGTAAATAATTGTAAAATTTGCACCATAATTCGGTATACAGGCACTAAATAATATGATAAGTCTTAAATTCAATGATTAAGTTGGAAACTTGCACAAATTACAATATAAATAGTTCAAACACCATACTAATAGTCTCAAATATACATAAAACAAACTTACAATATTACTTGTCTGACTTTTTTGGTTTACGCTTTCTAAAGGACATGAAAGTCTCGATTATATCATCTTTATCCACTTAAAAGAAAATATCCAGCTCAATGAATGTGACTAGACAATCATCCAAAAGACTATCATCCATCTTATTTCTTAACTTTGTTTTCACTAAAATCAGTATAATATCTACTATAATTAACATATAAATCTTATTTAAAAAATATTTTGTTTAAAAATTAATTACTATAGATTAACTATAAAGCAGAAGCGTTAACGTGCTCCTTCGTTGAGTTTTTTTTTTCAAAAAAGAAAAGAAGTCCCTTGACGATGGACCCACCGGCAGTCCCAGTGCAAGGCAATCAACTCACGGGAAGGAACCGAACCCGGCCCGCTAACGCAGCCAGATGAGATCACCAGCGGCCGAGCCCTATCCAGCGAAAAAACCCCAACCCCAATACCGACTCGAGCCGAGCCCTATCTCTGATCCGATGCTTCCCGTGGTCGACGACCCCTCCGCCGCCGGCGCCGTCACCTCCTCCTCCTTTTCCGACGCCGACGCCTATGGCAACGGGGACTCCGAAGACATCGATTTCCCGGTCGACGCCAACCCCGCCTTCTCCTCCGCCACCGTGGCCGCCCCAGCCCCCGCCGCGGCGGCAGCGGCCCCTGTTCCAGCGGCTGTGGACGGAGGAGGACGAGATCGTGATCCTCCGGGCCTTCTACGAGTTCACGGCGCACCGGGGCACGGCGTTCGCGTCGCACCAGTACGACACGGACCAGTACGACGAGGTCGACTTCGCCGACGCCGCGGGAGCCAACGCCAATGAAGAAGCCAAGTCCCCCTCCTCCTCGAAGGGCCAGCGCCGCGGCCGCCGCAGGCGCACGATCGGCTTAGCCGCGGAGGCGTCGCAGCCGTGCCCTCCTCCGCCTGCCAAGATGGATGACGCGATCCCGTAGTTCTTTCCCCAGTACTAAGCTCGGCTGGCCCCAGGGTATGCCGTGGCCCACCCGGCATACCCTGTGGGTCCGCCCCTGATTCCCATATCCATGATTCGTGAAATATGATCATCAATCAATACATGTATTGATCTATAAATCATAATTGTACCATATAATGATATAAGATCAGATATAATTTAAAATAACATTAAAACATGAATAAAGAGTTCTACGAACAAGTCACATACTTGTTGACCAATATAAAAGATATTTATTGAAGGGGCAAAATAAGATATTATTCAAAAAATCATAAACATAGAAGTAATACAATCACCTTCGTGATCGCCTCTAGGGCGTATCACTAATAGCAACCAGGCAGAAAGCCAAATGGGGGGGGGGGGGGGGGGGCAGCAACAATGGCAGTGGAATCAGGGAGTAGCAAGCCTAAACTTTGTCCAAATCGAGCTTCGTCCGCGACCTAGCATGAATTAAGGGCATTGGATCTAGCGGCATGGCACTTTGGTGTTGGCAAGGTGGTGCGCCGCAAGAAGGCCGAGCTCATCGAGGAGGTCATCTAAGAGCAAGAGGAGCATGCCGAGACGGTGTCCCAAAGGATGGTGCAAGGGGATATAGTGAAGATGTGTATGCACCCTGCCTTATCCATCATCGGCAATTAGTTAAGTAGGACAAAGCTGCTGTTCCTGGCTAGAGAAGCTTAAGTGCTCTGGTTTTACCCGTTGAAGGCTAGATTCTACCCGATTTTATAAATAAAGGATAAAAATTAGATAACTGAAAAGTCAAGGACTATGTCTAAACTTTTTCCTAAATAATATAAACCAACGGAATTTTCTGTAGAAAAATCTTTTATGTCATATATATTTAGCTGCAACGGTATGCATGCTGCCGTCTCTTCTTCACTGCATCTGTATGTTGAGGGCTGCTGGCAACTCTACGTGGGCTGATAGATCGATCTTGATGGCGCACCTTTTAAGTCAGGCAGGCACTCAGGCCTCCTTTGCTTACCTTACTTACTCAATGCATGCATGGATGATGTCTCTCAGCCAGTCAGTAGGACCTATCCCTCTCTGGTCGCTCCTGGCTCTCATCATTCATGCCAGCGTCACTTCAAATTAAGAGCCAGCAGGAAACATCCATCTTATTGCTCGGCTATATATCCAAGTTTGCCAGGGCTTTGAAAAAGTTTAATTTCTACTTCCTAGTTGTAGGAAGTATCAAAGGTTAGGAAGCGTTGTTACCTCCCGTAGGAGGCCGCGTAGATGTATATATCTTGGTCAGGAACAGCACCTGGCGTTGCGTTTACAATTGGAAACATATCCGTGACTGCCTTAGCTGTTAGACCGAATCTAAGTCTTCTATCTTTAGGGCCTGTTTGGAACAGAGGAATTTCACAGGAATTTTACAGGAATTTTGCAGGAAACAGTTCAATTCCCGCAGGAATCGGGAAAAATTCCCGCATTCCAAACAGGGCCTTAGTTAGCACTCCTAAACAAATACGGTACAAGAGATAGCAACTAACTACGGACTCTAAACAGAAGGCAATCACTGGATATGTAAAGAATTCAGTTACAAATATACTCTTTCTAACAGCCCCCCTCAATCACAACTTTCTTAAGTTGAGATTGTGCTTGAATTCTTCAAGTCGTCGCAATGACAGTGGCTTGATGAATCCATCTGCAACCTGATCACCTGATATCTAATAATTTTTGGTTAACTCTTTCTCGTACAAAATGATAGTCCACTTCAATATGTTTGGTTCGAGCATGGAATATTGGATTTGCTGATAAGTATGTAGCTCCTATATTATCACACTATAACCTGGCAGCAGGGGGACTTTTGATGCTAAGTTCCCGGAGAAGAGTTTGAATCCACATTACCTCAGCTGTAGCATTAGCTAAGGACTTGTATTCTGCTTCAGTACTTGACCTGGAAACTGTTGCTTGTTTTCGAGCACTCCATGACACAAGGTTTGTTCCTAGGAACACTGCAAATCCACCAGTTGATCTTCTGTCACCAGAACATCCTGCCCAATCTGCATCAGAGAAAGCACTAACAAGCATAGACATGGATTTGTTAATATGTAGTCCAAGCCCTATAGTGTGTTTTAAATATCTCAGAACCTCTTGACTGCTGTCCAATGTAGATCAGTAGGAGAGTGTAAATATTGACATACCTTATTTACTGAAAAAGCAATATCTGGTCTAGTCAATGTTAGATATTGTAAAGCACCAACAACACTCCTATATCTTGTAGAGTCTTCAGGACCAAGAAGATTACCTTGAGCAGATAATTTTTCAGAAGTAGACATAGGTGTATTCATAGGCTTGCAGCTTGTCATATTGACCCTTTTAAGTATATCTGAAGTATATTTTTCCTGTGTTAGAAGAATACCTTTTTGTGTCTTTCTTACTTCAATTCCTAAAAAGTAATGAAGATCTCCTAGATCTTTGAGCGCAAACTCACTTTGTAGTGCTTTTAGAAGTCCCATAGTTGCATCTGTGGAAGAGCTTGCAACAATTATGTCATCTACATATATAAGCATGAATATGGTAATATCCCCTTTACTGAAATGGAATAAAGAGGTATCAGCTTTGGATGGATTAAATCCCAGATTCTGCAACTTTTCACTAAGCCTTGAATACCACGCCCGTGGAGCTTGTTTTAATCCATACAGAGACTTATCCAATTTACAGACATGACTTTGTAGTTCTTTATTCTCATAACCGGGGGTTGTTTCATGTATACATCTTCCTCTAGAACACCATGAAGAAACGCGTTCTGCACATCTAATTGGCGAAGGCTCCAACCTTTTGAGATAGCAATTGACAAAACAAGTCTAACAGTAGCTGCTTTGACCACAGGACTGAATGTATCTTCATAATCAATACCATATCTTTGTTTAAAACCTTTAGCTACCAATCTAGCTTTATATCTATCTATTGACCCATCTGCTCTTCTTTTAATTTTATATACCCATTTGCAGTCTATTATATTCATGCCTTGCTTTATGGGTACTAAATGCCAGGTATTATTTTTTATTAGTGCTGAGTATTCTATATCCATTGCATCCTTCCAATTTTTATTACTAAGAGCTTCTTATAGGCATTGAGGCTCACCAGTAGAAGATAAAAATCCATACCTAATCCTTCCATCAGTGTAAACCCTTGGCTTGACAATATCCCTCTGTAATTTGGTTACTGGACGACGCATAGCCGGGTTATGAGACTCACTGGCCACAGGCGATCCTCCTGACGCGACAGCGGATGACTCTTCTGAGACCGCACTCGGTACTTCATGCGTGGGAAGAATTAATGCAGGGTCTGATGCTGCTGCCACCGAAGCACCAGACGCGGGAGAACCAGCTGTGGTCACATCAATAGTTACGGGAACGGTTGCCTCAACATGACCGGGAATTAAAGCCTCCTCGGTATCACCCCCATGCAATGCAGAACCATGCACGTCGGATATTTGCATCCCAGCGGCAGAGAGGTCTGCATCACCTGCACTATTTTCTCCTGCAGTATTTTCTGAAAATTGTTCTGCACCAGGGTTAGCTAGATTATCTGGAGCATTAACAAATTGATCACTTCTATGTTCCCCCCTTTGATCAATAGGATTTAATAGGACCGGTGACAAAAGGAGAATTTTGGTTTTGAGTCTAGCTCCAGCATTAGGATGAAGTTTGGAGAAAGGAAATACTTCTTCATCAAAAACAACATCTTGAGAAATATAGACTCTGCCAGTTGAGATGTCTAGACACTTGAACCCTTGTGCATAGTGCTATATCCAAGAAAAGCACATTGTTTGGAGCGAAACTGGAGTTTATGATTATTATAAGGACAAAGATTTGGCCAGCATGCACACCCAAAAATATGAAGAGAGGAGTAGTTTGGTTTGGTTTGAAAGAGACGTTCTAAGGGTGTGGACTGAATTATCTTACTAGGTGTTCAATTGATTAGATATGTTGCTGCAAGAAAGGCTTCATCCTAGAACTTTAGTGGCATTGAGGCATGAGCAAGAAGAGCTAAACCAACTTCTACGATGTGGCGATGTTTTCTTTCAGCAGATCCATTTTGTTGATGAGCATAAGGACATGACACCTGATGAGAGATACCAACTTTCTTAAAGAAAGAATTTAATTTTTCATATTCACTACCCCAATTAGTTTGCATGGAGATAATTTTTCTGCCAAACATTCTTTCTACAAGATTTTGGAACTCATGGAATTTTTGGAAAACTTCAGATTTATGTTTAAGAAGATAAATCCAAGTAAATTTACTGAAGTCATCAATGAAACTGACATAATATTTATTTCTTCCAACTGATTCAGTTGCAGGTCCCCAAACATCAGAAAAGATCAATTCTAAAGGAAAGTGTGACACACTTGTCAATTTTGAATATGGTAGCTGATGACTCTTTGCATGTTGACAGGCATCACAAATAGTATTTTTATTTAGATCTAAGGAACATGGAAGATTATTTTGACTGACAATTTGTTGTACAATCGGTAGAGCTGGATGTCCTAGCCGGTTGTGCCACTTTGACAGGGATGGCTTGATGGCATTGTAGACTTGTTTATTTTGCTTGACTGAGGTAGAATTAAGCGGATAAAGGCCTCCTTCACATCTTCCTTGAAGAAGAGTTTTCTTCGTTGCCCGATCCTTAATAAAGAAGTTTGGATGAAATTCAAGAAAGGCATTATTGTCAGTAGCTAGACGGTGAACAGAGACAAGGTTTTTCTTGGCTTTTGGTACATGTAAAATATCATTGAGTAAGAGATTACGATGTGGGGTATGAACAATAGTATGACCAATGTGTTTAATGTCCATACCTGCACCACTTGCCGTGTGTATCTGATTCGTGCCAGTGTATTTTTCCCGAAGAGTTAGCTTGTCAAGATCACTTGTAATATGATCTGTAGCACCGGTGTCCGTGTACCAATTGGTATCCACTCCATATGAATTTGTGGCGGCAGCAGCAGTTTTCCTCTCGGAAACATACTCTTCATCGAAACGGTGCCAGCAATCAAGAGCAGTATGCCCAGTTTTATCACACACCTGATAGCGTGGACGGCTTTCGTTGCTGCTGTTGGAGCCTCCGTAGTGGTTTCTGCCTGCTCCACGACCACCACGGCCACCATGACCATCTCGGCCGCTGCTGCGACCACGTCCGCCATGGTTGCGTTGAAAGCTCCCACGCCCACGCTTGGCAGCATTCACTGAACTGTGCGAGTTTCCCTACAGCATATCCATCCGGTTTTCAAAGCTAATCAATTGTGCATATAGTTCGCTCACCGTGATTGGCTCTTTTCTGCCCAGAATGGTTGTAACCACTGGGTTGTAATCAATGTCCAAACCATTGAGGATATAAGACACAAGCTCTTCATCATCAATTGGTTTGCCGGCTGCTGCCATCTCGTCACCATAAGCCTTCATCTTGCCAAAGTATTCAGGCATTGACAGGGACCCCTTCTGCGTGCTGGAGAGGGCCATACGTGTGTTGATAACACGAGCTCACGTCTGCGAAGAGAACATGTCTTCTATCGCCTTCCACACCTCCATTGCGCTGGTCATCGCAGAAACATGTGTGAGGATCTCCCTTGATAGGGTGGAGAAGAGATAGCCCAAAACTTGCTGATCAAGGGCTAGCCACTTTGCATATTCAGGATTTGGCTCTTCTACAGTCTTGTCTCCGTTCTTGACGGCAATCATCGTCGGAGGTGCCGCTGTGGTTCCATCTAGGAAGCCTGTAAGTTGGGCACCTCTCATGGCGGGGAGGACTTGCGCTTTCCAGAGCATGTGATTGCTCTTTGTCAACTTCTCCGTGATTGGATGGCCAAGCGACGAACTCAAGGCCATGGTTGTCGCAAACGAAGAAGCGCTCGCCATAGATGAGATCTAGAGGATTGGCTCTGATACCATGTAGGAAGTATCAAAGGTTAGGAAGCGTTGTTACCTCCCGTAGGAGGCCGCGTAGATGTATATATCTTGGCCAGGAACAACACCTGGCGTTGCGTTTACAATTGGAAACATATCCGTGACTGCCTTAGCTGTTAGACCGAATCTAAGGCCCTGTTTGGATCCCATGGTCTAAAGTTTAGTTGTCTAAAGTTTTGGACTAAACTTTAGCCACTAAACTTTAGTCGAAGATCCTGTTTGGATCCTGTACTAATGGATAAGACTAAAGTTTCAAAAAGACCATACTACCTCTCCTCGTTTCGTGCGTCAGCCATTAAATGAGAGGTGAGAGACTAACATGCATGGGTAAACACGCCTTTGTGCCTAAGAACCCAAAACTTTAGACCACTTTAGTTCACTTTGGTGGACTAATGGTCTAAAGTGTTTTTTAGGGGTTAGCTAAAGTTTAGATTTAACTTTAGACCACCTGTTTGGAGACTTTAGATCTAAACTTTAGTGACTAAACTTTAGATGGAGGGATCCAAACAGGGCCTAAGTCTTCTATCTTTAGTTAGCACTCCTAAACAAATACGGTACAAGAGATAGCAACTAACTACGGACTCTAAACAGAAGGCAATCACCGGATATGTAAAGAATTCAGTTACAAATATACTCTTTCTAACACTAGTATCATCTTTGGGCTACTAATTTCATCAGTAGCCATACTCCAATTTCCTCGTCTTTAAATAGTCTTGTTGACGCTTACAAATTTCCCATGATAATTACAATACAGTACTGTCCAACTCCAATCTGTCAGTAGAAGAGTTTGTGAAGACTTTCTGCAACAAAAAAAAACCAACATCATTTGAGCTCAACTAATCGAAAAGATGATGACGATCTAGAAGGAACTAGTGCTTGGTTTGACTCTGTCGATCTGTTTGTCTGTCTGTAAAGGCAACAAGGCTGCTGCTGCATCATCAGTGGGTTTTGGGTACTGGCCTTACCTTGCCATCAGAGGCCGGCACCAAAACACACTTGCTCACGTGCCCATGACCTCCTGTTGCAATTGCATGTTTCAGCCAGCAGGTTGCGACTGCACTGCCGTCTCTGTCCTTATCTGTCTGTTGGTTTGCTCGTGAGCTCTTTCCAATCTTGTTCACCCATCTCCTCCTCATCGCGTTGCTTGCATGAATAATCAAGGCCAGTCAAGCTTACCCATCATGCACGCAGATGCTACGACATCCACTAGCTACTCTCCTCCCTTATCCATGAAGCTAAGCCTCACCTTCAGTTCTTGCCATTGACCAAATGATTGCGCATTTCGTGCTTTAAGCAGAAAGCATGAAACAAAGTGCAATCCTTCATTGGTTGCACCGATATTTGTTGGATCCGTATGTATGTCTCCATTCTCTATTGGAAATCCTGGCATGATGGACAGCCTCCAAGCCACGCAATCGTGAGATTAATGACATGGATGGAATGGATTAAACTGTTTCAGAAAAAGAAACGGATAGTTGTATTATAACATGAACGGTATAAGTTATATACACAATTACAGGTCAATAGAATTAACGTGAACCAATATTCTGTTTCTTACAAGCCAAATCTACGATTCGAGTTGGAAAGATGGAGAGAAATGAAAACAAGTACAAGAGGCAGGCTGCCCCATCTTCATATGAATTAGCTGGTTTTTCTGTGCTTGCTTTGCTAACTAGAGTAGCAAATGGAGGCGCCAAATGGTTGGAACTTGAAAAGGAGATAAACAAAAAAAAACTTAATTTGTTCTTTTCAAACTCAGAAATTTTGTTCTTAGGACATCAGGGCAGGGGTGATTGATTGATTGCACATGGCGCATTGCAGTTAGTGATGCAGCTGCAGCAGGTGTGCAGGGGTACATGGGGTCCTGTATGTATGCTCACTCTCTCTCCTCCCATCCCATGCATCACAAATTCAGCAGGCAGGCAGGCAGGCAGGCAGCTGAGTGATGACTGATGAGTAGGAGAGAGAGATGATCACATCTCAGCATTCAGTCAGACACACACATGAGAATGAGAGCTCACCACATTTCTCATTTCTGGTGTGGTGTAGTGATGTGGAGCACTATGACCATACATGATACATAATCACCCCATTCCATTCCACCTTCAATTTCCAAATCACTCACTTCTAGGGTTGGGTTGGGCTTGCTCCAAATTCTTCCAACTTCGAATTGAATTAATATTGATTCTGACTCCGACCAACACCGAAATGAGAGTCCCGTCCCTACATGCTCCTATCCTGCTTTGGCCGTTGCAGTTCCAGTGTGATAACTACAAGATGACAATATCAGACTTGTCAAACAAAGTATAGCAAGTGATGTGAGAGTTTTTTTTTCAAAGTTGATGTGAGAGGCGGCTGCTTCAAACCCTCAACTGGTCGATTGTTCTGTGTGACTATGTGAAGGTCACTCGTTGGTTGTGATGAGTAATTAATTTTTAGTTAAGAGAGTTTGCGAAATTTGAGTTACATTTTTGGAAATTTGCAATTGTCAATTGAGTGGTCTGACCAGCACATGGGGTGCAGTTAGACTGGTGTCCTGTTACTGGGGATTTTTAGTAGATCAGTGGTGGTCCGATCGGCCAAAGGCCCGTGGTCAGTGGTGAGTGTGACTGGCTATGGCAACGGTACTATAGCAGGTGCGGTACGATAGGGGTTTAGTTGGCGAATGCTTTTTTCTAGTGAGTGTGTTTTTGTGTGGTGCGATGTGGAAGGCAACAGTATGGCCAGACCGCTCCCCTATTCCTAGGGTGGAATGGGGCGATTAGATTGGCTTGGTGTTGGTGGTTTGACTGGCTCTATCGGGCAGTGTGCTGGGTATGCACTTTGTGGTTCAAGGTTTGGTCCTTGGCGGTTAGGATCAGTGGTACAGGTTCATACATATTGCATGGTGCATTATGTGGACTAATGTGGGTCAAGTTGAGTAGAACTTGTACCAGAAATGGTTACTTGGTCTGTTGTTGTGTAGGAAAGTTTGGAGGCAACCATAGTCAACGATGGGCAACTGATACTATATTGAGGATAACTGAGTTCTAGAGCGATCAAGATGGTTGTATGGGATAATTGGGCTCAAGCATGACACAAAATGGACAAGAACCATGGATGGCAGAGTTTGAGCAAATATCATGATGCATTAGAGATGAATGTCGTGCTTTGTAGTGGTGCTTCTGGGATGGAAGCTTTGGAGTTATGTGTTCTTGTGTCATCTATTGGGCCAATTGATGATATTTGTATGGTGCGGTGCTACGTGATGGTTTGTTTGTTATTGTTGGTTGTACGACTCCGGAGGTAGGTCATGGTGAGCTAGAGAGAATTGAGACTAGGTGAGGGGTGCTTAGGTCCAGAACGGTCAAGGGATCAGGACTAGGTTTAGAGGAGTTGAGGTCCAGAGCGATTAAGGTGCCACTGGAAGATGACTACGACTTGCGGGGTGGTTACGAGCCAGGAAGACAAGGAGCCGAAGCAGGGGCTTCCAGTGGTGGACATGATGGGCAATGGCAAAAGACCGAGACTAAGCAAAGGAAGCAGCCAAGTTTTGTGCGATCAAGTAAGTCCAGGTGCTGTCATAGTGCAAGGAAAGGTATGTGAAGCATCAAGTGACTTGGGTCCATTTGCAAGCGAGGGTGGTTCAGTCGGATCTGGACGCATGAGACACTTGGCGGCAAGTCATTAGGGCCACATGGAGTTGAAGATGCAACGTGGGGCTACTTCAAGGCAAAGGAAGTGCAAAGCTTTATGAAAGGCGGTAGAGGGGCCTTTTGGTAAATAGTCTAATAACAAAAAAATGGTGGTGCTTGAAACTGTGGCGGTAGACTAAGTGGATTAGGTCATGGAGTCTTCATGGACACATGGAATGGTGAATTAGGGTTTTCGGAGCCAAGTGAAAGTCATGCTTCGAGAAGCGTGCATGTGTGTAAAACCCAGTATAGTATTGGGTTAACGGGTTAGCCGATGTAAGTGGATGAGACCCAACTAAGGGTGTTGGTTAGGGTTTCCCTTATAATCTTCCATATATAAGAAGGGAGAGAGGTGGTTAGGGTTAAGTTTTGGGAGTGTTTAGGCCTAGCCTTTGCGAGGAGTTAGGGTTCTTAGAGAGAACCTTGGGGAGATGAGTTGTGGCACTTGGTCTTGAGCTTGTTATTATCTTTAGACTTATAAAGTGGCTATAAACATTCATCTTTAAGTATCAATAAATATCAAAATTTATCCAAGTCTTTCTCCTCTTTGCTTAAGTGACAAAATCTTGATTTGGCTTGGTTTTTGTGCTTCTCCTTCCTCTCTTGATCTTGCTTTGTGCCAAGGACATGTAAGTGATGAAGATATCTCTTGGAGATTAGATCTCATCCATCTAGGTGCTTGTTATTTGTAAATTCTTGTGATTGCCCGGTTATGCTCAAGAGAAGGGTGGTTTTGGGGTTTTGATCTTGTGGGCATTTTGGCTTGAGTCTGTACTATGATCTAGCTTTCTATGACATGTGACAACCCATCCAATGTCATCTAGATCATCAAAGACTCTAGAGTAAGAGTAGGTCAAGATTTCTCTCTTTTGCTCGGTTTGGTGCAATTTTTCTTGTTTTGGATAAAGGTAGGAACTTTGGCATGGATCTTCATGATCCATTATTGGAATAGATTCTTGATATCCTAGAAAAGGTGCATACCAAGTGTAGGCCTTGGAGCTATGAGTCATAAGTTGCATCATTTCTTGGTTTGAATTCGTGCTGTTTTTTGGCTTTGTCCAGAGGGGCTGGTGATACCGCCCCTGGACAGGTTGGACCACTCAAGCCTAGTCAGACTGCCCTATCCTATGATCATATTGCTCCTACCAGTTAGATTGGCCTGAGCACTGTGTTCATACCACCACTCTCAATTAGACAGACCTGAGCAGTGCCGTCATACCACTTGGGCAAGAATATGTTCATTTGGCTTGGTCTTTCTTGGATCTTTGTCGAACCCGGATTTTTTGATCTAGAATCCTCCGTGATTCTACTCTACTATTCTCTGGATTATTAGATAGTACTTACAAATACATTGCTAAATTATTTTATACATCACTCAGACCATACCATTCCATAATATTACATATCAGAGTTTACATATACCACATCAGGCAGTTTTTACATAGAGGGCTACTTAGGCCGAATACTTACAAAGAAAAAGTGGAAGTGGGATCGATTAACCAAAGAGAAACCATAACCTCCCACAGGAGAGTGATTGGGGCCAAAAGCTAGAATGCTAACAATTTCTCTAGTTCCCTTCGTCTTCTTGACCATCTAGACTTGGTGCCTCGTGATGAGCATAAGGGTTATGCTACTCTACTTCTGAGTTAGTTGAGTAAGTGATTGTGAGCACAATCAACCATGCTTTATGAGCCAACACACAAAATGCATTATTATAGATGCAGGGCTGAATAAGGTTGGCTATGGTTCTTTTGTGAAATGCATTAGTTGACAATTACAAGTAATAGAAATTCTTGTGACTTAGTAGTTTTAACTAAACTTGGTTTTCTATAATGTGTGAAAGATTGCAATATTAATAATAATATAGGATCCATCCACCATTATATGGCTACCTGTATCCAATGCTAGTTTCTCAATATTACATCTACCTATTATCATCACTGGGACCGACCGCCCAAGGTAACACAATAAATATTTCATCCCAACCACAAAGTTTGTTTTATAAATAAAACTTACTCCCGTAGGTTCCCAATGCCTGCCCATGACTGTAGGTTTGGCTGTTCAAACTATTTTTTGTCTACAGAGATCATATACTTTACCTACAAGAAACAACCAACTTGTTATGTTCCACATGATTCCTTGGGCATGCATATCAGGAAGGTCACCACAATGCCTTTATAATGCATCTTCCTAGCGAGGCCGCATCTGCTAATGTTTCCACTGCTGTGAGATGCGACCATCATTCTAAAAGCCCCCTCTTGTGCCGTCACATCAAAGGGATGCCTTTGTGGAAGGCAATATAGGGGCATTTTGGTAGATTGTGCAATACAAAAAAGTGGCGGAGTGCGAAACCACGGTGGTGGCGTAAGTGAATTAGGTCATGGAGTCTTCATGGATGCCCTAGAATGGCGAATTCAGGTTGTTGGAGCCAAGTGAAAGTCGTGCTTTGAGAGCGTGTATGTGTGAGTGTAAAACCCAGTATGGTGTTGGACAACGGGTTAGCCCATATAAGTAGATGAAATCTAACTAGAGGTTTTGGTTACGATTTTCCTTGTGAGCCTCCATATATAAGGAAAAAGAGAGAGAGAGAGAGAGGTAATTAGGGTTAAGCTTGGGAGAGTTTAGGCCCAGCCTTTGAGATGAGTTAGGGTTTTAGGAGAGAACCTTAGGGAGATGGGTTGTGGCTCTTGGTCTTGGGATTGTTGTTATCTTTAGGCTTGTGAAGTGGCTAGGGAGTGGTTGTTAACATTCATCTCCATGTATCAATAGATATCAAAATTCGTCCAAGTCTTTTTTTCTCTTTCCTCAAGTGATGAAATCTTGATTTGACTTTATTTTTTGTGCTTCTTCTTCCCCTTTTGATCTTGGTTTTTACCAAGGACATGTAAGTGATGAAGATGTCTCTTGGAGACTAGATCTCATCTATCTAGACACTTATGGTTTGCAAGTTTTTGTGATTGCCCGGTTTTGCTCAAGAGAAGAGTGATTTTGGGGTTTCGGTCTTATGGGTGTTTTGGCTTGAGTTTGTGCTGTGATCTTGTTTACTATGATGTGTAAGAACCTATCCAAGGTCATCTAGGTAATCAAGGACTCACAAGCAAGAGCATATCGATGTTTCTCTTTTGCCCGGTTTTGGTGCAACCTTTCTTGTTTTGGATAAATATAGAAACTTTAACATAGATCCTCACGATCATGATTAGAATATGTTCCTGATATCCTTGAGAAGGTGCATATCAAGTTTTAGGCCATTTGGAACTGTGGATCATAAGTGCCATTATTTCTTGGTTTGAATTTGTGTTGCTGTTCAGCTCTGGCTAGAGGGGCCGGTCAGACCGCACAAGCTCAGTCAGACCACCCTGACCTACGGTCATACCACCCCTACCGGTCAAATCAGCCTAAGCACTGCCACTAGACCACGTGCACAAGGATACGTATGTTTGGCTTGGTTTTTTTAGATATTTTCTTATGAGTCATTAGTCTTTGATCTTCATAGTTTTTCATAGCTATTAGAGTAAAGAACATTACTTTCTCCTTTGAAAAAGATTTGAAAACTTATTTAATCGTGTTGGTTCCTATTCACCCCCTCTCTAGTCGTCTTTCTCAGTCCTAAAGTTCAAGTTACAAAACCTAGGTATCTTAGCCCCAAATTGTTTAGGTTCAGCTCTAACTTTTCCTGGAAAAGTTTACATGGGACAAAACATGGTGTTCCACCTCAATATTGAAGCTTCAAAAGTTGGCAAAACAGGTTCAAAGCAATACTGCATGATTCGGTACTCGGGATTTCTATTGGCCTAGTTGAATGCTCCTCAGTAAGCTATGTTACAGAGTTTCCAACCTACAAACGAAAGATACCGGGCCTTCCCCACCTATAAGATAAGCAAAGATGCTATGGCAAAAGGTACCATAGTAGGTTATTAGACATTACTAAAAAATCACATCTTTGCCGCCTAAGCCAGTAAAAACTTGATCATCGACAGCTGTGGTTTGTCTCATTAAGATAGCTTTAACTTTTCATTAAAACAGGGAATCCCGATTAGCAAAATTAGAAAAAAGAAGACACCAATTGAAAATCAATACATATATAGGGACCTATGATAAAGAAAACTTCTTTAGCATTAGCTTAAACCCGACTAGTTGAACAAGTGAAACTTGGTCAAACCAAACAAAGCACCTCAAATATCAAACCAACTTTATCGATGTCACAGAAGGAGCAGAAGAAAAGAAAGGACTTTGTGCAAATAATAGAATATGTGGACACATTTCTGATGTACAACTTGGGATAGCATAGTAATTAGGTCCACAAACCAAGCTCTAATCAGTGTTCCTTGGCCCAACCTACCTATGCAAGAGGGTGTCGTTTCACTCCCCACATGCATCATGGATGACCACCTTTCCTTCATTCCAAGGATGTAGTCAGACAACTTGTGCCTGCTTGAGTGTGTTTTACATGGAGATGTCATGTCTGTGGATCTTAGAAAGCACAAATGGGCTAGTGATGGCTGCTTCCTGGTCAAATGGTCTCATGATCAGACACTTTATCTGCATAAAGCAAAAGCCTGCAAACTAAACCCCCCCTCTCTGATTAATCATGTAGATATGCAGCTGTGTCCCCTAATGTTTTTGGTTGCCTGCATCTGTTTACTAACAGGAGCAGAGAAACAAACACATGAAAGTTAATAACACAACAGAATGGTGGGGAATACAAATTGTGTTACATAAGTACACAAAGAATGGTATGCCTAAAAAATAAGATCAATCATAAAACATGACCACTTGACACTAAATTGTTGGCCATGGAATCCTCCAATCCATTTGATATTGTTTACTGCTACGAATTAATTGATCAGAAAAGGTACAGGAAATGATCATAGTGGCTTATGGTTGAAATTGCATTGTAACTAACTGAAATTATACTGCAGCTGAAGGTGGCTTATTTAGCATAATTAAATTTTAAAAATTTAAAAATAGAAAAAAATATATTAGCTCAACACGGATAACGCAAACGAATACGGAAAAAAGAACCGACAAAAAAGCTAAAAAAAGCCAAAAGTTCAGAAAAAAAATGAAATTTATGAATAGTGAAAAATAAACCAGAAGCTAGAAGCTCAAGCAGAAATGAGTTGTTATCTTATGCCAATCTTATTCGCACAGTACGTCCGAATTATAATTAGACTATCACTCTGTGGGAATTTTTAGGGGGCGCCTTGCTACAATTCACTATATGCTGCAAATACACACATATGTCCAGTGTAAAGAGCAAGGTTGGCTGGATTTTTTTTTCAATATACACTACATGAATAGAAGTATAGAACTACACATGGCACATCTCAAATGTAACGAAAGGCAATACACAGTAACTGGGTAGTGTTAATCGGTGTAATTTTGACCCCAATTTGAAGAAATGGTACTGTATAGGACTCTAACGAATTCACATCTCCAATTACGCCCCCAAAAAAGAACATTTAGAAGCTCTCACAACCCAAAATGTAGAAATAACAGGGAAAAGGACTTAATTTGCTCAATTCTACGGTTCTACTTCCTACTGGGCAAAACTGGCTATACTTACCACTCTCCCTGCGTCGAGCACTTATTGAGCCGATTGACTCCACATCAATACATTTGTGCGTTCATCCTGCGATTCCCGAATACCGATGATGATATCCTCTTCTCACCGCCAAATGAATTGATTGGTACCACATATACCAGTGCGTGATCAATACATTCGGATACAAGAGAGCCAGCGTTTCATCACTACTGCTCGATCAATGCTTGCTAAGATCAGCCATGAAGCTTGATCCAATCCTGTGGCATGCCTGTTGAGCCTCGTCATTGAATTGTCCTGATGAGCTCGGAATTGGAGATGAGGAGCTTGAGCAGCTCGGAGGCCTGCTGCTTCAGCTCCGGTGCGCACGCGCTCTGAAGGACGAGCAGTAGCTTGGCGGCCAGCCCGGCCTTGACGGCCACAGGGGCGCTCTCCTCCGGCGTCAATTGGCACACCATCCACAGCAGCCTGAGTGCGCGACCCGTGCACGCCTCAGACACCCGCATCAGTAGCCTCACAGCATTGGTCACCATCCGGGGGCAATCCTTCAACGCGGTCCGCCCCTCAGGAAGTATCGCCAGAACGTCCAGGATGCTCAATGCCGACTCGACGCACTCTGTGCCGAGTTCTGGCAACAATCCAACCAGCTGCGGCACCGCACCAATGCTGATGACCATGCCCCTGGCCGGCGGGTGCATGGTGCATATTGAACTCAGCAGCTCGAGCCCCGCGGCCACGCCGTCCGGATGCCGCTTGTCACGGACGAGCCTCATGACGCCGACCAGGAGGCTCAAGCTGGCGACCATCTCCGGCCGGAATCCCCTCTCGTCCATGAGGACACGGATGAAGCGGACGCAGTTGATCTTGGTATCGACAGCGCCCTCGTTGAGCATGTCGACCACCAGGGACACCCTCGCCGGCTGCATCAGCGCCGCCTTGGCGTCCGCGTCCAGCGCGACGCCGCTGACAATAATTGCCACCGCCTCCGACCCCACGGCGTGGGAGGTGAAGGGGCCCAAGAGGGAGGTCAGGAGCGCCACGCCGCCGGCCTCGCCGATGGCCTTGGCCGCGTACGGGTGGGAGGCGGCGAGGGCGCGGATCTCCCGGAGCGCAGCGACGCGGGCCTGGCCCTTGAGGGGCGACCTGACCTTGGAGCCGCGGAGCGCGTGCACGAGGTCGGCGGCGCGGCCGTCGAAGTCGGCGGAGCGCTTCTTGAAGCCCGCGTAGAGGCGGGAGAACCAGGCGGCGATGAGGTGTCTGAGCGTGGCGTTGGGGGTGAGGGTGTCGTCCCAGAGCTCCTGCATGGTGGTGGGGCAGGTGCGGCGGCCGAGGGCGAGCCACCGCGAGATGTTGGCGCGGTCGTAGGTCTGCCCCGTGCAGAGCGTCACCGGGTCGAGCATGGGCTCCAGCGATATCGGGCAGATGAAGACAGCCGGAACCGCCTCCTCCTCTTGGGCGACGGAGGCCGCGTCCAGCTCGGCCATGATCCTGCGGAGGTCGGCCGGCTGCTGCTTGGCGGCGTCGTCAGCGGGGAAGGACAATGTGGGGTCCCCAAGGATGCCGTCCTTGATGGCAGCGTCGATGTCGAACACCTGCGCGCCGTACGCCGGCGGCTCCTGGTACTGCGGCATTGCGATTGCGTTAGCTCTCCTGGGATTCTTGGGGTATCCTGGTTTCTTGTTGGTATCTACTAGGAGTACTAGCTACTGGGGAAGCTTTGGAAGAGGGGATGGGGATGGAACAATGGAGCCATGCATCATACTAATGGGGACCGCCGCCGCTGCTGCTTGTCATCATCGCTATCATCTATTCCTATCTACTATCGTGTTGGTTGCTTTTCTTCCTGTTTCTTTGGGGTTTTCACTCGCGATTTCTGGACACATTTGGACCCCTAAACACCCCAAATTCCACTTTTGGCCTCCAAATCAAAAAAATTCCGTTTCTGGACCCCTCCCGACCGCGCGTTCGCGAGCTGGTGCCACGTGTCCCGGACGCGCGGTCGGGCGGCGCGGTCGCGTGGTCAGGCGGGCGGACGGGCGGGCGGGCGGGCGGGCGGCGGACGCGCGGGCGGGCGGGCGGCGCGGTCGCGCGGTCCGGCGGGCGGTCGCGCGGTCGCGCGGCCGGCGCTGAGGCCAGGGCGGTCGCGCGGTCGGCCGAAAACGCGCGGTCGGGAGGGGTCCAGAAATGGAATTTTTTTGGTTTGGGGGCCAAAAACGGAATTTGGGGTGTTTAGGGGTCCGCATGTGTCCAGAATTCTTCACTCGCCAGGCATGCATGAATATGATTCTTCTTTCTGACTGAGGTAAAAAAAGGTTCAGGTTTATTGGAAGCAAAAGCAAGAAATTGAGATAACAAGAGAAGGGGTGGATGTTTCTTGCTTGTAAAAATTGTGACATGGATGGATGTATCAGCCCAATTTTGGCTTCACAATAAACCATGCATGATTTTCATGATTTTTTTTAATTTTTTGGTGCATTTTCTTACCTATTTGATTATAAAAGGTTGGCCTTAGTCATTAAGAAGGAAGGAAAAACTACAATAAAGTTATCTATAGAGGAAATGTGTTTATCTGTCGATTACTTATTGGACAACTGTGTAGTCGGTTTTGTTCTTCTTTAGAGAATCAAGGTATATTACCCTATTCTATTTTGGTATAATTACAATTAGAATTCAGTGGAACCTATACAGGTATATCATGGTCACTAAACCTAAGTTCGTGTTGCTTATAAAGTATAAATCAATAAGTATAGTCACTAGTGTAGCACTTATCCCTGGTTGTAAGGCATAAGTATGAATTCTTTGTCGCAGTGATCCTCCAAAGCCTTTGTAATGTAATTCTCGATGAAGCATGCATTCTCCTAGATGATATCCATGGTGACCAAGCGTGGATCGAGGAAACCAACGGGTGAATTCGTTAATCTGGCTTCACCCACCATGTATCTATACACACAAAAGCAATGAGTTATATATGACATTTATCAGCATTACATAAACGTAGACCATGATTGTACACACTCACAGTGTTCAACATCGAATAAGTAAGACATCGAGGGCGTCGAGTGTGAAGAGAAAGAATAAGTCCTCGAAAGTTACCGTGAAGATACAGTCATGAATATTGTGCTACAGATGATGCGGCAAGAACTTGATGTTGACACCCGAGCGCCGTTGTTCCACCAGTTTGTTGGCCTATTCCATGTAATATATATGCAATCTCTGGCAAGATAGTTCTAGAGTTAGGAGGCGCTCTTTCGGGACGACCAATAGCTCGCTTACCATGAATTTTCGGGCCAATGTCAAGTAGGGGACCTCATTATGCATCTTCTTCGATTTGCCCTTGCCGCCTCGGCTATAGGTCGACTTCACGGTAGTTGACCATACACGAGATAGCCATCTACAAAACTTCCTGCTCTCTGGTCATTCATCCCAGCTAACCCTTGTTTATCTTTTTCAGCATTTTCTCATCCGGCAATCTTCCAAAGGCATGCTCTCTATCATTCAAACTCCATATCTAGTGATTAAAGTTTCTAAATTCATCTAAAATCCTAAGCTTCATTCCAGTATATATTTTATATTTTATTTGTATTTATTTATTTGGTTTTCTCGTTTTGCATGTAGAACCCGACGTCGTCGAAGAATTTTGTGACCCACAGCAAGAACAACTAGTCAATGAGCAAGAGTGCAAGTCTCCTTTGATCATCATGTACCTATGTTTTCAAAAATCATTTATATATTTAATTTAAAATGCATTACTATGTTATATAAAATGATAACTTCTGTCTTAAGGATATTAGTTAATCCAATAATTTTTATGCCCTCATTTGATGTTAACAACTATGTACCTTTGTCGCCCTAGATTTTCCTTGTCTCAGTATTGTGATTATAATGTTGTTTGATAATTTAAGAATAGTAGTAATTGCTTAGACAAGCTATTTGGTTACTATAACCCTATGGGTGAGAATAATGTTATCAAATCTCTAAATAATTATTTTTATCAAGTGTTTGCCAATAAGTGATGCCATTGATTTATAAAATAAAATAAAATGGTAAAATTGGTTTTAGACTTGGGCGGATGGCACTACCACAGAAAGAGTCATCACAGATGGTTCAAAACCATCATCATAAACGGTTCAAAAACCATCTAAAATATGTGTTTATGATAACAGGTGGTTATCACAGACGGTTCTCAAACCGTCTATGATAAGTTACAACACCAGCGGGTTTTCAAAAAAAAACTGTCTGTCATATATAACATATCACAGATGGTTTTTAGTATTAACTATCTACAATATCTGAGATATCACATACGACTCTTAAATATAGCCGTCTGTGATATCTGACATATCGCAAACGACTAATATGAAAAACCATCTGTGATATGTCATATATCATAGATGGTTCTTAAGCATAGCTGTCTGTGATATCTTATATATCACAGATGGCTAATACTAAAAACCGTCTGTAATATGTCATATATCACAGACGGTTTGGTGTTACAAACCGTCTGTGATAGCTATTTGCATAGCTATATTATTTTCTGTTTTTCGGCTAGCCTTAGGAAATGCTAGCCATGCTCTCTAAAAACAAGCAAATGGATCACATATATAATACATGACAATCATTACATAGATCTCATAAATGAATTAAACAACTGAATAAAGCACAATTAAATGAATTATTTGATTAAGCACAATTGAGTTATTACAATTGTATCAAATGTTTAAATATCTAATCATTATCACCGGGGTTGAACTTTCCATTAGGATTAATAGCCTCCACCATCAAGAACTCGAAGAGCTTTCCTCAAACTTTGGCGAGGTTGTCAAGATCGTATGCACTTGAGTTGAATTCTACACCCTGTCGCTAGGAGTGTTAAAGTCATTAGCATATATATACTATAGAAATTGATAATCATGAAATAAATATTGGAAGTTGACAACCTCTGGATCTTTCATTTTAGTGCCCATGATTTCCTACATATGTCTGCAAACATAGAATCTATATATGTTGCCCTGTAGCTTCCTGATGGCACTGCAAAAATAGAATTACATACATAGGTATTGTTAGTTCTAGATGCATTATTACGAAGTGTGATATAGGATTGTTATGTTGTAGTAAGTACCAAATATTTTGTCATGTGTCGTAGTGTGGCATTAGATTTCTTATGTCTCCCTCCCAAGGAAACATAAGCGCTGAATGACCTACGTGATTCCAAAAGGTTAGCTTTGGCCATTGCAAACGAAAGGAAGACTACAATAGAGTTATGTATGCAGGAAATGAGTTTACTTATCAATTGCTTGTTGCACAAGGGTGAAGTTGTGGTTGCTCCTAAGTAAGGAATCAATGTATATTACGTTGCTTCACATTGATACAATCACAATCAGAATCCAGTGGGACCTAGTCATGTATGTCACCATAGTGATTAATTCTAAGTTCATGTTGCGTATAAAGTACAAAAATGAAACTTGTATGGCAACTAGTGAAGCAATTACCCCTGGTTGAAAAGTACCATGATGTACTCCTTGTCATTCTGAGCAAGCAATCCCTTCATTATATAATCTTCGATGAAGGATGCGTTGTTCTTGATGCTTTGCTCAGAGACCAAGTGTGGGTCGAGGAAACCCACCTACTGTTGCCGTTGTCGGACTTGTTGGATTATGGATCTTAACATAACTAATGAGTTATGATATTTATCGGTATTATGTGAAAGTAGAACTTAATTATAAAGTACACTTATTGTGTCCAGCATCGTAGAAGTGATGTCGGAACCCGGAGTAACGACTCCTGGATCCTCTATGTAAATCGCACTAGTCCAGGATAAGCTAGTGCACACAGTACAACAAAGATAAATACCAAGCACAAATGACTGATTATATTAAATAAAAGGGTACGGCCTTATGGCCAAGTCTTACATCAACACCCATTGGCAAAATAAACAAAGAAAATAACTGCGGAAGCAAACTGATAAATAGCGAAGCCCAAGCCTGCCCACAGGCAAACGACAGTAAGACGCGGCCTATTCATCCAAATCTTCACCGTAGTCGACGACATCTTCCTCTGTGTAGGGAGGTACAAGGTGAGTGCAAACTTGTACTCCGCAAGTCACACGGAGAAATGCAACATAATGATAACGGCAACAAAGGAAGGCTATAGTGTTAGTTTGCATAAATTAGCATTTAAAGGAATACAATAACTAGATTGAAAATGCTGAATTTAATACAGTAAATAAACAATACTTGTATTTGAAAATATTACCTTCAGTGCAGGCTCCGACCAAACACCAACCTATCCACGGGCATCCCACCCGGACCATCTTTCCCAAAGTTCACGTATGGATTCCATCCATCCACACGCTTCCACTGCGCAACTCTCTCACGGATTCCATCCATCCGCAAGGTTTTCATCTCTCGTGGATTCCATCCATCCATAAGGTTTTCGAAAAACATTTTGAAAAACAAAATCTAATCCATGAAAAACTTTTACTCAGCATGCCCATGACCGTGGGCACGGCTATCCAGGATAGATTATACACTCTGCAGAGGTTGTACAGCTTTACCCACAACACACGATCATCCCATATTGTCACCGGTTTACACACTTCCTTAGGTGTGCGCGAGGAGTCGTGACAAGGCCTTTACAATGCAAAGCCTTCTACCTGGTCGAGCCAACTCTAAGGTTTCACCCCAGTAAGGAATCCACCAGACCGGGACCCCCTCTTGAGCCTAGACGAGACTTCTCATGGCTTAACCACGCTCGCCCAAGTGAGACTTTATATGGCACCAACCACGCTCACTTTCAAGCTACGACTTGACTCAGGTTGGGACTTCGCAAATTATTCAGCCAGGGCTGTTCCATACCAGCCATGTGGTAGTACGATTAGGGCTATGCAACAGTAGCTCATAGACCGGTCCTTAATTGACTTAGACCCAACCACATACCCCCTGTGCACGACAATCAACACTTTGTCTCCGAACAACAATGCATGCCTGCACCCACCACCTAACCATTACCCTAAGTCTAAACCAGATTTTATATTTTGTTTTAAAATATTTCATAATCCTTCTTGACTCACCGAAGTCAAGAATACTTTTTCAAAAGCTTATCATTTTATGTGAAAAAGGTATCCCAACCCATAATTATGTCTAAGCAAAGATAAGCATTTTCTAATAATAAAGTCTCTAGCCATACTAATGTATCAACTAGAGTTTTAATCTAGGGTTACAAAGTATCAAGGTAATTCAAGGTCAATGGAGATAATAACAAGTAGGCAATAGCTAAATTCAAAACTGAATTGAAATAATTGAATAAAAGTATGCATGCAATATAATTTAAATCAACATAATTTTATTTTGAAAACTGGGATCAACATGATCAAGGTGTGTGACTTGCCTTGCCCCTCAAGTGGGTGTGAATCGTCGTCGAAGAATTCTCCGGAATTGTCGCAGTCTACATGTGAAAATAATTCAAATAAAATCCAAACAAATTCAAATAAATTCAAATAAACTCAAATATTTGAATTAGGGCCAGAAATAGATAGAGGGGAATTTTTTGATGAATTTAGAAATTTGAATGGGCTAAATCGGAGTTAGGATGAAGAAGAACGTGCTTCGGAAAGTTTAAATTCAGAGAAAAAAAGAAGAAGATTGATTTTCTGCGATTATTTTTCTAAAGGAAATTGGAATTATTGCATCAGCACTGAATTTCCTATTTCGGTCGAATTATTTTTCGATTGAAAATTGGGATTGTGGCATCACCATGATGTCAGCCCTGGGGTGGGCTGACTGGCAGGTGGGCCTGGTCCACCGTGGTCCAGGTCCACAGATCATGGGCGAGGCTGAGGTGGCACGGGAGGGGCGTGGCGCTGACGTGGCCGAGGTGGCGCACGCGTGCCCTGGTTGCGCTGAGGTGGGCCGCCAGGTGGCCGCCACGTCGGCTCTTGCGCCATGACGGGGCACGGTGGCCGGCGGGGTGATCGGGAGCCATGGCTCGCCGGCGCTCCGGCGCACGGCGGCGGCCGGCGAAGGGCGAAGGAGGGAGAGGAGGCGACGGGGATCTCGGGGGTGGGTGCGGGGTTTACCGTAGGCGGCCGGAGGTAGGTCGGCGGTGAGCGGGAAGGGGCGGCGGTGGGGCACTCCGGTGCGACGGCGGTTGAGCGCCCGGGAGGGAGAGCGGAGTGGAGGGGGAGGGAGTGCGGAAGGAGGGGAGGCCGGTTTGGTATTTATAGGGGGAGGTGAGGGGCACGGCGTGGGGAATCGCTCACCGGAGTTAGTGCGGGGCGGCGGGAGTCACGGCGAAATTAGGGGAGGACGGGGCGTGGGGAGAAGGGATTCGGGCGCGGGGATGGCGGGGTCGGGTCGGGGAAGAGGAGAGAGGGGGAAGGAAGGAGATTCGGGCGGCCGAGGGGGAGGCGGGAATGGCGGTGGTGAACGTGCGGCCGAGTGGGAGGAGGAAGGAAGGGCACGAGGAAGAAGAAGGGCGCACTGACAGGCGGGCCCGGGCGGCAGCGGGAGAGGGAGGAGGGGGCGGCTGACGAGTGGGGCTGGGAAGAGAGTGGGCGGCGTGGGGGCGGGTGAATCTCGGCCGCCCACGTGGCGAGCGAGGGAGGAGGGTAGGCGGGATCCGGGCGGCGACGTGGACGGATCTGGTCCATCCACATGTCGTCTGGAGGGAGGGGGGTTGGGATTTTTATTTTTAAATTTTGATTTTGATTTTCAGAAAAGGCTAGGAAATTCAATAAAACTCAGAAAAATATGAAATAAATTCTAAAAATTCCAGAAAAATTCACAGAAGTTTTTGGACAAGTTTTGGATTTAGATAAAATATTTCCAACTTAATGTTGTAATATATGTTTTTATTTGAAATACTTTTTAATTTCAAAATAGACTTTTAAACTCCAGAAAAACCAGAAAACCAAGTAAAAGCCAAATAAACCCAAATAATTTATTTGAAATAGAATTTTTATAGAAATTCAAAATATATTTTTATTTAATAATTTTCTGAGTTTTACTTAAATTAATTTTCAATTCCAGCATTTTGAAAAGCAGAAAATCAGAGCAACTCAAAATTAAATCTTTAGGCAACAAAAATACTTATTTTAAATTTTTATTTATTTATTTATTTTTATTTTAATAAAAACCTGGGCTGTTACAAGTGAGGCACCAAGTTCATTGAGGTTGAGTAGTAAAAATAAGTCTTCGGTTGGGCCTTATCGTCTCGCTTGAGATACATCATCTGTGTCATTTCCATGAGTGCTAATACGACGGACTTCTGAAGTGGAGCTTAAGGTGGAGTCATAGAGGGTTCTGTTGGACAGGGATGGTCATGTAGAGATCACGGCATGGAATGGTCCAGGGCGTTGTCCCTCTTGGACCACTAGATGAATGTGTGAACGGTATACCATAGTGTCATGATCTCTTCGTTTGATGGCTTCTCAAGAGGGACGACCTTGAAAATGTCATTAATCATGTCCACCTGGACCTTCATGAAATCGGTCCATAGCTTGGCATCGTGCACTAGTATCCCTGGTAGGCATGGATATGCCATCCCCCACCCAACGTCAATGTGAATAGAGCCAACAAGCTTGACTCTAAGGATGCACGGTGTGGGCTCCTTCATAACAATACACGATGAGCAAAGGTGTCCACCAGGTCTATCTATATAGCATCCTAAAGATGTACATTACATGGATGTCGTCGGTAGGTAAGCTAGCGTTGCTATGTTTAGATTGTGGCTTGGATGTGCAACTGCTCTGACGTTGAGGGGGACTGGGTACCGTAATAATAGGGGTGGCTTGTGAGTCATTGTGGACTTTTCTCAGTTTTCCCTTAATGAATCTATCTCTCCTCAAAGTGAGGCAGTTATCTCCTAATGTTTTGCATCAAAGTCCGGTTTCATACATTCCTCATGCTCAGCCTTGGATCTCTTCTTACTCCTATACGTCTCAGAGTCATTTCCGACCACAGTGCACTTTTCTCATATTTTGTCAAAGCTTTCTAGTTTGCTGCGGTGATAAGGGCCCATTCCCTTCCAATTATCCCATAGGTAATCCAAAATGCTATCGTTGCTTTCTTCGGTTACAGAGGGACCCTATCTAGAGAGACCGCCGTGATGATCATTTGGCCCTGTAGTCTTTTCGACACTCCTCTGCCATGCTTAGTTACCCCGTCTTTAGCACATAGTTGTTCTTGCAAGAAATAAGAACATTCAGCAACGTATATTATTGCTATAAGATCTCTTTGTAATACTAACATCGCAAATCACACAGTCCAGTGTCTCAGGTTCTACAAAGTAACTTATTTTGTAGAACCTGACACATTGAAATATGTGATTTGCCATTCCAAATAGATCTTGTGGCAATAACAAAGTGAATCGCAAAGGACACTAGAGTGTGTGATTTGCTTTATACCCTTTGAAGGTCTCTTTGGCATATATTATTACTACAAGGTCTCTTTGGAACACTAACATGCCATTCCAAATAGATATTATGGCAATAACAAAGTGAATCGCAGAGGACACTAGAGTGTGTGATTTGCTTTATGCCCTTTGAAGGTCTCTTTGGCATATATTATTGCTACAAGATCTCTTTGGAACACTAACACACTATTCCAAATAGATCTTGTAGCAATAGATCATTCCCTAGATATTTATTTTTATTATTTTCACCATAACTTCCATCCTCATACACCCTCACAATTTGTTTCTCTCACAACTAGGATTTTGAGTGATGTGACATGTATTTCTCAACAACTACAAAATGAACATTAAAGCATCATACACATGAGCTTCAAAAGGGCTAAAGCAAATTAATTTGCTTCAACCCATTTGAAGATCAAGTATATAGTGTTGTAATGTTCCTCTTGTACAACAAGAGACCTCCATTCAAATCTTCATCCGCGTGAGGACCACACTGAGACCACCCTCAACAACCTTAATTACCACCTCTAGCCCGACACAAGTAGGCCCACCTTCCCTCCCACATGCATTTCCCCATTCCTTATTGGGTTCCACATAAAAAAGACATTAACATATATGGACGGATGTAACACACATGAGGTAAAAAGTGGGATTTGGGATCCATACCTTTGGGAAGAGAGGCCACGGGGAGGAGAGAACTCATGAACACACATTAACAGATATGAACGGATCTATCACACATGAGGTAAAGAAGTAGGATTTGGGATCCACACCTTCAGGAGGAGAGGTAGCATAGGGAGCAGAGGCGATGGGAAGGAGAGCCAGTGCGGGGAGGAGAGGCAATGGGGGCACCACACCAGGTGAGGAAGGAGAGGTCAGAGATGTCAAGTTCTCTGGCGTTGGTGATGGCAGTGGGGGGATGAGGACGCTGAGGGCTGCGCGAGTGAGGAGTAAGAGCGCAAAACCTAGCAGGGGCCATACTTATAGAAGAACTATCTTGAACAATTCTATTAAATAACTGTGTGTGATATTAATATCATAGATGGTTCCATTATGGAACCATCTGTGTTGTGTAGCATATCACAGACGGTTCTCTTTTGGAACCATCTGTGATGTTGCACCTTATCACAAATGGTTCTTTTACAAAACCGTCTATCATATTATACATATCACAGACAGTTCTATTATGGAACCATCTGTGATGTTGTACATATTACAGATGGTTCTATTATGGAATCATCTGTGATACATACATCACAGATGGTTCATGCCACTAAATCGTCTATGATAGCTACAACATATCAGGTTTTTCGGCTAGCTAGCCTCAAAAAATGCTAGCCATGCCCTTTGAAAATAAACAAGCAGATACAATCGCAGATATAATTATTTCTAAATTACTAAACAATTTCTTACTTACATCGTGAGTTTCTTAATTACATTGGAATAATTTCCAAATAGGTGTTCGCCGTGTGGGATTATTCCTCTTGGATATTTTCCTTTTAAATAAAACCCTTTACAATGATCGACACGTACGTATATAGCATGCTTCATCCCATGGTTCTTCCTTGAGCCTGATGCCATCTTTGAATGGACACAACTCATCAAATCGATTGTACTCTTCCACATCCATGACATTCTCAACTTCGACAATCCTTCTTTTTCCATGAAGAACTACGTTGCACTCCTTATTTGTTGGGTTGGTTACATAGAAAACTTGAACAACTTGCCTCATGAGTATGAATGGTTCATCTTTGTATCCTATACATTTGAGGTCCATAGTAGTGACGTCGTACTTATGGACCTTTACACCCTGTGGGAGTTGGACGCAACAGCACTGAAGGAGAGAGATCTTGAAAATTTCGTAGTTGAGCTCCCAAATCTCCTCTATAAGCCCATAGTAGGAGCTTGGGGTAGTGGTACTAAGCTGGTCACAAAATGCATCTATGAGGACACCTGAGTTCTAGAATGTGCTCTTTCTATCCTGATCTGTTGTATAAAATGTGTACCCATTAATATCATATCCTTGTCATGTCACAATTGTAAATTTTGACCCTTTTTCCAACCATCGCAACATTTCACTTGATGACCTTCCAGTGAATCACACCTTCAACCATTTGTTGAACCGACGGTTGTGCTGCCTCATGATCCAAACCTCAGACCAGCCTAGATTCTCTTGGTGTAGCATGTCCTTGTGCTCTTCAATATACGGGGAAACTTCAATCATGTGTTGCGAGACCGTGAAATAGGCTTGAATGTACACATCCAGATCAGGAGTTATTGCTTTCCTTCCGATAGTCCTGATACGCTCTAGCCTCCTCTCGTGAAGAGATAGAGGCACACCTATCGGTTCGATTTGAGCTATGTAATCGATGCAGAACCCAATGACTTCTTTGATTGCATAACCTTTGATGATGATTCCCTCCGATTGAGATCGATTGTGCACATATTGTAACATCCCAAAATTTTGAATATTCAAAAATATGGAATTTATAAAATGTTTCTTGCATTTTGTTGGCATTCAAATTTCGTCTGAATATTTATTTGAAATCTTTCTTAGTTTTGAGGCATGCAAATTAGTGATCAAGAATAATCTCAATTAGAAATAATAACAAAAAAAATGACATTCGCAGATCATGGATTCAAATACTAAAGTCTTGAATTCAAAATTCAAGAATAATGAAATGAAACCAAAAAGAATATTAAAACACACCTCTAAAAGGTTGAGCCAAAAATTCCTGCTTTTAATTTAATTAGCATACAACACTCAAGTTGGACATTCAAAATTTTATATATACAATTTATAGCAAAAATTAAATAGAATCGAAAATAGGGGACTACTAGATAATTGAACCAAAACTTGAAATAAAGTTTCTAGTATTACAAGCAATAATCTTAATTATGAAATAGAAATTCAAATTCAAGATTCAAATTTCAAAAACTGCTAAAGTTCCTCATTCTTTTCCAAATTTCCTCCCTATTACATGTGGCCCCACCTTTTCCTCTTTTCCCTCCCTCCTCTTTTTCCCTGCCCTTCCCTCCTGCTCTCTTCTTCCCGTTTCCTTGCGTGGTTGCCGTGCGCCCACGTCGACCTCCGCAGCGCGTGCGTTCCACCGTCCTCGCCTGCGCCTCCAGTCGCGTCGCCTCGAGCCCACCGCCTTCTGCAGCACGCCGCGCTCTGCGCCCCTGCCCTGCAGCCCCGTTCCGTCACCTCACCCTGACCACACCGTGAGCCGCCGCACCCGGGTTCTCCCATCGCTAGCCACAACGGCTCTCCTCTCCCATGCTATAAGAAACATCCAGCACCCTCCATTTCTCTCCCGTGCCGCCCACTGTCTTCCCTCCCCTCCTCTATCTTCTTCTTCCGCCCAGCGCCCGCAAGCCGCCACCCGCCTCCTCACCATTTCTGGCCAAGGCGACCGCGTCACGGTGTGCCTCTGCGCCCTAGGTACTTCCTCTCCGAAGTAATCGAAAAACCTCCGCCGGAGCTCGCCGGGGTGCCCCTCTTCCTCGTCTCCGGCCGAAGTCGCCTCCACCGGCGCCATTGCTCCCTCGACGCTTCTCCGGTCGATTCCGCGCGCCGGGAGCACCGCACGGCCACCACGAAGCTAGCCCCCACCTCGCCGGAGCTTCCCCGCCACCCCATCTCGCCGGCGCCGTGGGCGTACCCGCGTCGCCGCAAGTCCGCGCCGCCAGCCCACCCCGACCTCTCTCCGACCACGCCAACTGCCGGGGTAAGCTCTACTAACCTCGCTCATGCTCCAGCGCTCGTCAATTTATCCTTTTCCCCCGCGCCGGCGCCGCCGCCCTCTTCCACCCTCACCGTCGGCCGCCCCGCGCCGTCTCCCGCCCACCTCGTCGCCGCCCCGACCGTCGCACCGCCCCCAGGAGCTTCCTCTTCCCCGCGGGATTCCATTTTGACTATCACCAACGCCCCTCCGGCCGCCGCCCGCCGCCGGCAAGGCCGCTCCCCGCCGGCCTGGCTTTCCCCTGTTTCTGCCCCAGCAGGAACTTCCTATTTCATGTTTTAGCTCTTGTCTTTTGTCAGCCCAGGCCACCGGCCCACTTGGCTATCTGCGTGCGCGCTAGAGCACAGGTCTCCCAGGGGCCCCGAGTTTGATTCCTTCGGCCGACAGTTTTCTATTATTTTTGTTTCATTTTCTGTAATCCATTTTAATTAACAAAAATTAAGAAAAATTAAGAGATAATCTCGAAAAGCTAATCAACTTAACTAGGATGTAAATGGGATTATTTAAGATTCAAATTTTGATTAGTCCATACATGAATGATTAATATGATTTGATTGATTATTTAGAAGACTACCTACTAATTAAAAGCAATAATAAAAGATGGATTTGGTTGAATGTCCGAATGTAATAAAGATTACCCTTAGGTATAATTAAAATATAAAGTATATGCCCAATATTTACCACTCTACCATTAAACAATCCTCAGTTACATCTTTTAGTATAATGGCCCTAGGTCGTCAAGATTCAAAATAATCTCACAAAACTTAAATATTCTAACTTGAACATGTAACCACCAACATGGGTAATTAGGGTCACATAAAATAATGCAAACAAAGCTTTACTCAGATGGCTAAGTTTGAACTAAAATTTGAGATGAAACTAAGCTTAATGGTAGCTAACGTATAAGTAGGATAAAAATAGTGCCATTAACTAAACTTAATACCAGCTTTAGTACATAATATTATTGAGCCTAATTGCATATAGCAAGCTGGGACCCGTACCAATAGATCCTAATTCAAGTAAACTTAGCCTAGTTACAAATGAAGGCACATAAAATATCATACCACAAAATGCTATAAATATAGACTATAAGATTAACTCAGCAAGCTAGAATTTGCAAACAATACTTATACATATATATCATATGCCTGGAATATTAACGCTCAACAACATGATACCTAACTAGACTCATACACCAATTCACAGGTCTAACCTGATGCATAGAACTTCCTTGATAAATACCAAATATAAAAATAATAAAAGAAGCTAATAACAAAAGATCGAGTCATCGTATTCTACCTCCGACCTTGTCTCAAATCACCCAAATTACCCATTAACTCACAATAAAACTAAACTGAGTTATTCGAATTTATTTGGATCTTTTAAGTTATTTGCTTTTATTTGGATTCAGTCGTTCGTAGCGTAATTAGAGATTGGGAGTCGTGAAGATTCAACGGATCAAGCGAGATCAAGCTCAAAGTGAAGATAAAGACCAAAAGATCAAGATAAAGCATTGTGTGAGCTCAAGACCGCGGTAAACCGCTCCAGGCGAGTCAATACTTTGATCATCTCGAACCTACATTTTTGCAAATTATTTTGGTTTAAATTATTAAATTGCATGCTGTTATTTTATATGCAAATACATGTTTAATTTAAGATTCTAGTTATATGCCCATTGTTTACCTTGAATAATATTACACTTTATTTGGAATATTTGAATGTGTGAACCTTGTCGCCCTAGCAAAATTATAATAGTAACCTTTTGAAAATACGTCCCTAATTATGCGTCATGCTTGGTACTGCATAGATATTCGGGGGCGCTGAAATGCCCCAAGCATCATTATCACTTTTAATCCTGAGAAAAATTGGTTGGACAGTCATGGTGGTAATGACTGGAATATGTTGGATATGGTTATTTTATGCTTCCAAAAATCTTAAATTGCTTATTTATCTGGGCGGATGGTTTGGGGGTATGGTGCAGGTGTGCATGAGAGTGTGGTTGGTGGTAGAACCGCCCAGATAACCCTAAGGACTGAATCTTGTCATGACCTCCCCTGTAAAACAAGTACAACCACAAATCTGTAAAGTACAACTTGGCCTAGTAGATGTACCGGACCCTGAAAATCATCCTCATAGGTGGAGGAGGTGAGGTAGTGCAAGCGTCTGTCTGGGTGACGGCTTGAACGGGGTATCTGCAGAGGGTGAAGTTCCGCTGTGGCGTACTAGTAGTGTGGGTAGCCAGCTGCTAGGCGTTCAGAAGGGGGACATCCCGCACAACCTATGAGACCTGCCGCAAGCGGGCCAAGCTCATAGGGGTGAGATGATGGAAGGGGTGAGGTATTTTGAACGGTTACTGTGATGGTTGGCTAACCGCATGACTAAGGAATTGTGCGGGGCAACGAGTAAATTGTCTCTTATGGGTAAAGTGTGCAAACTCTGCAGAGTCAAAATTATTCGAATAGCCGTGCCCACGGTCAAGGGCGGACATGGGAACTTAACCAGATATAGTTCTATTTCAAAAACTTTGTGGGTGAAAATGAAAAAGTGGAGGACAGTGGAAAGCTCTGATTTGAGTCGTCCTGGGTGTCGTCCCAGTGGTAATGTAAGCTGTTATAACGCTGAAATGTTAGCATATGGTGCGGATACCATGTAATGGTGGATGGAATCTGGATCGCTATTATTATTGCATTCCTTTACACATTATGTTTTTGTGCAAATCTGCTAGGTCTCAGGAAATTTTTATGTATTGTATTTTTAATTAATGATGGCACTTTTCACAAAATAAAATGTCAGGAAATATAGATGGAGTCGTAAGAAAAGAAGAGGGTTGTTGGGTTAACCGCATAAATTTGTTGGTGGATTCATGTCAATTATAGTGGTGAAAATGATAGTGTGGATTCTGGGAGAAATAAATTGGTGGAGCCTAAATGAATATATAGGCTAGATAGATGATTTAAATGATTTTTGGAGATTTAGGGAGTGCAAAGGTAATTGCTGGATTACTACACTGATGATTAATATAAATTCTTGGAAGATATTGGCGATAATGAGAATTAATAGGATTGGATTAAATACTACATGGATGAATTGAATTTCTGAGAATAATGGAGGATTCATAACAATTAGTGGATTATAATCTTGATAAAGTGTATTCTCGGTGGATGTATACTAGTGAGTCATAGATTTGATCATTGATGTTTTTGGTGGAGGTATACTTGTGGATTAGTTAGTGATAGATAATGGAAAATGGGATTGATTATTGGAAGAATGAATTATGGTTTTGAATCAATAACAAAAGGATTGAATACGAATGATTTCGGTGGATTTAAAAGCAATGGTGTTAGTTAATCACTGGAATTTAGAAATGAAGAGTAGATGATTAATAACCGCAAGATTGGATGGTTAGGAATTTAGAATACAAAAGATATTGGCAGATCTAAAATAAAGGATGACACTCACTGCTTGGAGTCTTAGGCAGCAATTGATTGGTGGATTGTATAATGGATGATATATGCTGTTTGGAGCTTTGACAGCACGGAATATAGAAAGTGTGGGTTCGGTGGATCAATTAAATGATGTCGATCCCTGTTAGAATCTTAGATAGCAATCAATATAGAAAGAGTAAGATCGGTGGACTAGTCAAATGATGTCACTCGCTGTTTGGAGTTTTAGACAGCAGTCAATAAAGAAAGTGCATTTTCGGTGGTTTAAGTCAATTATGGCAATTGTTGTGTGGAGGTTTAGGTAGCAATAATAGCACTATGGTTAAATAACAACAATGCTGCTAAAAAATGATTTTTGGCAAATAAAATAACCCGAGCCTCTCCTTTGACAAGCCATGCATACTATTTATTTGCATTCTGTGTATTGGCTCACGGAGCACGGTGGTTTGTGCTCACACTCGCTTTCGCGACAAATTCAGAATCAGGAATCAGATCACCTCGCCTCAGCAACACGATTGGACATGCTGGCAGAGAAGATGAAGATGTCAAGGGCTAGGTCACGAACCTCTAGTTGGCTGCTTGTGGGCATGTCCTGAAGGTCCCACCTGTGTGCTTCATTCCGCTGCTGCAATTTATTGATTTCGGCCTAATCGGCCCATGAGTAAGTCTATTGATTTACTTTAGCTTCCGCATGATATGAAATTTGATATCCATTACTGTAACTGTGAGCACTATCTACTGATCCAGGGAATAGTGCGGTGGAATCACAGAGGAATCCGGATTAAAAAATCTGGGTGGCTGACACATATGACTTAAGAATTCCTATGTACCTCTCGAACAGGTACATATGACGTAGAAACACGAGACCACATATCTTTTTCTCTTTCACAAGGTGGACAATGTGATGGACCATGATATCAAAAAAATGACAGAGGGATATACATCTCAAGATGACATAGAGTCGTCACCATTTCAGTCTGCAGAGCATCTAGTCCATCAGGATCAATTACCTTCTAAGTAATTACGTTAACGAAATAACATAGCCTCATGATTGTCACTTGAATCTTGTTTGGTAAAATACTTCTAATTATAATACGAAGCAATGTATCATTAGCACATGACAGTCATGCGACTTCATGCCAATTAATTTTAAATCTTCCATGGAAACAAGTTTCTTCATGCTGGCAATGTGACTAGACGAAAGTTTCACACCATGCAAGCACTAACACAGTTCAGTTCTCTTGGACTTGGACAGAGTGTAGCAAGCTAGGGGTAGGTACGTCCAGCCTTTATTGTCTCTATCGGTGCTAACTCGATCCTGATATTCATAGCAACCAAGTCATGCCGTTCGTTGACACCATCCTTTATTTTGTCACGAATGTTCAGTAACAGACCAATCAAGCTATCATATATATTTTTCTCTACATGTATGACATCGATGCAATTGCGAACTTCTAAGTGCTCCTAATATGACTAGTCCCAAAATACTGACCTCTTCTTCCACATATCCTTCTGATGGGTCCTCAACTTATGTTCCTTTCCAAACATAATATTGATATCCTTGACCATATCGTAGACCTCTTTCTTGCTAAAAGGCCTTGGTGCTGAGTTATCCTCTTTTTTCTGTCAAATTATTTCTTTATCTTGTGTTATGGGTGATACCTTGGAAGGAACCTATGGTGACGCATATGCACAGTTTTGTGTCAGTTGTTCAACCACACACTCTCGGTATAATCTAAGTAGTGCGGATAGACTTTGGCTCCTTTTGTACTCAACCCCGATAGATTACTAAGGGCAGAAAAATCATTGATGGTGCAGAACAACATGACACATAGAGTGAAATTCTCTCGTTTGTGCACATCATATACCTATACCCTTTCATTCCATAGTGTCACAAGATCTTCCACCAATGGAGCTAGGTATATATCAATATCGTTTCTATGTTGCTTCGGCCCTTGGATAAGTACTGACATCAAAATGTACTTCCACTTCATACATAACTAAGGAGGAAGGTTGTACATGCATACATTCACGAACCAGGTGCTATGATGGCTGCTCATATTACCAAAAGGATTCATTCCATCTGTACCCAACCCAAACCTTATATTCCTCGGTTCTGCACAGTAGTCTACAAACATCGTATCAATTGTTCTCCACTAGGCAGAATCAGTAGCGTGTCTTATCATTCCATCTTTCTTACACTCCCCCGAGTGCCAATGTAGCAATCTTGCATGCTTTCGGTTCGGAAATAAATGCTTCAAATGGGGAATTATAGGCATATACCACAACATCTTAGCAGGAGGTTGCCATCATCAAAGTCATTCTTACGCTTGTATTGGGATGTTTTGCATACTAGATGAACATGTAATTTTGCATACTTTTTACTATAGATGATACAATCATTCAAACATTCATGTATTCTTTCTATACTACTACAAAAGCCATATATTAGGTGCCTCATCACAGATGGTTCTCCAAAATCATCTGTATTAAATGCAATCACAGATGGTTTTAGTTTAGAGACCGTCTATATTGCTGCCATCCCTAAAAACCGTTTGTGAAGAGGAAATATCACTGACAGTTCATGGTTAAAACCGTCTATGAAGTATCACAGATAGTTATTACTAAGAACCATTTGAGATATTTCCAAATATCACAGATCATTTTTTATTTCAACCATCTGTGATACTTCACAGATGGTTTGTATTAAAAAACTATCTATGATAACTAAGTTTTCACATATGGCTTGTATAAAAAACCATCTGAGATAATTCCACTGTATTAATTGCACGTAGACCTGTCGACCCTCTATCTTAAATTCCAGATCTACGCTGCTGCATTGAGCTGGAGGCAGGGCTTTGAGGTGATTTGGTGAAAGGAGACTATTTGGCAAGAGTACCTATAGATCTATTAAGTTTTTGACTAGCTATGGTTAGTAATTTGTTCCTAATTGCATTATAATTTACATTTATAGCTTTTGGTGAAAGGATAATGGAAGATGATTAATTCACATCTAGCATGGTTTAGGGTTTACTCAATTCATAGTCTATTTCTACTTAATTGAATTGAATTAATTATTATTGCTACATATAGCTACTTAATTTAGATTGTACATATATAGTATAGTAATTAATTTATTGAATATGTTATACTAAATTTGTATATGTGTAACGTAGGACCGAAGCTGGATGTACTTGGGAACTATGTGAGTGAAGAGTATATTAATGACATTTCTGCTTTTACTAGAGCCGCTGAGGAGGATATGTTGAATAAGGGGGTGGAATATATATACTGTCCATGCATTGACTACGAGAATCTAAAGATGTTTATGAGCCGAGTGCAGATTGAAGTTCACTTGATTCAAAGGGATTTCAAAAAAGGATATATACGTTGGACCAGTCATGGCAAAGAGTAGGTTACACTAGAAGGTAATAATAATGACATCGCCGATGAAATCAATGATATACTGCCGGATGATCTTGTCAATTGTGGTTCCAATTTGGATAGGCTGAATGATGACAATCTAGATCGGATGCTTCATGATGTAGAAGGGAACTATGATGAGAGATGGTATGTTAAATTCTGGGGCTTGATGGAGGACTCAGAGAAACCTTTGTTCACGTGCTGCAATTCAAAGTACATGAGGTGGTCAGCCATACTTGAACTTCTGAAATTAAAAACAAGCAACGGTTGATCTGACAAGAGTTTCACGGCACTGTTAGGTCTTTTAGCGGACATGCTTCCAGAGAAAAACGAGTTGCCCAAAACCACCTACAAAGCCAAGAATGTTCTTTGTCCATTGGGAATGGAGGTAGAAAGAATACATGCATATCCGAACAATTGTATCCTCTACCGTAAAGAGTATGCAAATATACATGTATGTCTAGATACAAGCATAAGAATCAATTAGATGACGGCTAGGGAATAGAGGTGAGGAGAGGACCTCTTGCTAAGGTGGCATGGTATCTTCCTGTAATTCCCTGTTTGAAGCGGTTTTTTGCGAACCCAAAGGAGGCAAACTACTACGTTGGCACTTGGAAGAGCGTAACAAGGATGGAATGTTAAGACACCTTGCTAATTCTGCCCAGTGGCGAAACATCGATAGGATGTTACAAACTTCGGTGCAAAATCGAGGAATATAAGGTTTGGATTGGGTACAAATGGAATAAATCTTTTCGGTAACATGAGCAGTTGACATAGCATGTGGCCTGTGACTCTCTGCATCTACAATCTTCTTCCTTGGTTGTGTATGAAGCGAAAGTATGTTTTGCTGTCGATACTTATCTAAGGGCCAAAGCAATTTGGGAACAATATTGATGTGTACCTAGCACCATTGGTGGAATATTAGCAAATATAGTAGATTGAAGGGGTACAGGTATGGGATGAGTACAAACGAGAGAATTTCACTTTGCGCTCCTTATTGTTCTGCATCATAAATGATTATCCGACCCTTGCTAACCTGTCGGGCTAGAGTACAAAAGGGGCCAAAGCTTGTACTCACTACTTAGATGATACCGAGAGTATGTGGCTGAAGCACTCGTGCAAAACCATGTACATGCGTCACCGTAGGTTCCTTCGGAGGGCTCACCCATACTGCAAGATGAAGAAACAATTCGATGGAGAGAACGAGGACAGTTTGGCTCTAAGGCATTTGAGCAGAAAAGAGATCTATGATATTGTTAAGGATTTAAATATTGTTCTTAGAAAGGGACGTAAATTGATGACCTGCGAGAAGAATATCTGGAAGAAGAGATCAATATTTTAGGACTTACCTTATTGGGAGCACATAGAAGTTCACCACTGCATCGACATCATGCACGTAGAGAAGAATATATGAGATATCTTGATTGGTCTCTTACTGAATATTTGTGACAAAACAAAGGATGGTGTCAACGCACGGCTTGACTTGGTTGATATGGACATTAAGCCTGAGCTAGCATCAACAAAGATGATAAAGGATGAATTTACCTCCCCTGCTTGTTACACTCTGTCCAGGCCGAGAGAACTGAACTGTGCCAGTACTTGCATAGCGTAAAAGTTATATCTAGTTACTCCGCCAACATGAAGAAACTTATTTCGATGGATGATTTGAAGTTAATTTTTATGAAGTCTCATGATTATCATGTGCTGATGACACAGATGCTTCCTATTGTAATTAGAAGTATTTTACCGGTGAAGGTCCGAAAGACAATTATGAGGCTCTTTTATTTCTTTAACACAATTGCATAGAAGGTCATCGATCCCGAAGGATTAGATGCTCTACTGTACGAGGTGGTGATGACTCTATGTCATCTTGAGATGTATTTCTCTCCATTGTTTTTTGATATCATGGTCCATCTCATTGTTCACATTGTGTGGGAGATAAAAATGTGGGGACCCGTGTTCCTACGTAGCATGTACCCATTCGAGAGGTTCATGGGAATTCTCAAGTCCTATGTATGGAATCGATCTCAGCCGTAAGGCAACATCGTCGCAGGTTATGCAAGCGAAGAGATCATTGAGTTATGTGCTAATTACATGGCTAACCAATAGGTGTGCCTCTATATCACCATGAGGGGAGGCTCAAGGGTATCGGGACCATCAGAAGGAAAGCAATTACTCTAGATATGGATGTGTATGCTCAACCCCATTTTACGGTCTTACAACACATGATTGAAGTGTGCCCGTATATTGACCAGCACAAAGGTGTGCTTTGACAATAGAATTCAGAGTGGCCAGATGTTTGGATCACAAGACAACACAAAAGTCAGTTCAACTAATGGTTGATGGAGTGACTCGCTTGGAGCTCGTCAAGTGATATGCTCACATGGTTGGCAAAAGGGCCAACATTTATAGTTGTGACAAGGCAAGGATATGACATAAATGGGTACACATTCTATACGCAGGCTCAGGGTGTAAAGAGCACTAACCATAATAGCAGTGTCTGCATAGATGCATTCAGTACTAATTGGTTGAGGAACTCCTACTGTGGGTTCGTAGAGGAGATTTGGGAGCTCGACTATGTGCTTTTCAAGATCCCCTTATTTTAGTGTTGTTTGGTCCATTTCCCATAGGTGAAGGTTGACAAGTACGATGTCACTACCGTTGACCTTAAACGTGTCGGATACAAAGACGAACCATTCATACTCGCTAACCAAGTTGTTCAAGTTTTCTATATAACCGACCAGGCAAATAAGAAACGCCACGTAGTTCTTCATGGAAAAAGAAGGATTGTGAGAGTTGAGAATGTAGTGGACAAGGAAAAATACAATCAATTTGATGAGTTGCCTTCTTTCAGAAATGGCATAAGGGTAGAGGAAGAGCGTGACACAAAAGTAGCTACATACTCATCGATCATTATGAAGGGCTAATTTTTAAAAGAAATAAGCAAGTAGACTGATGAATGAAATGTTTATGTGACATATGTTATGTATTTGTATTTATATATGTACATGAGAATGTGTGATATATATGTGAATTTGCATTTATGTATATAAGAATGTGTGATATATATATATATATATATGTGTGTGTGTGTGTGTGTGTGTGTGTGTGTGTGTGTGTCTGTGTCTGTGTGTGTGTGAATTTGCATTTATATATATGAGAATATGTGATATATCAGTAGGGAACATCACAGATGTTTTAAAGTAAAACCGTATATGATATATATATTAAAATCGTCTGTGATGTTTTTTTTATTACAGACAGTTTTAAATAAGAACTGTTTGTGACAATAAATATCAGACGGTTATTAAATACAACCGTCTGTGATTATTCCCCTATATATATATTGTGCACTAGGGTTTGTCTCCACTATACTACCCACTAATGCCGCCGCCTCGCCCCGAACCTATCGCCACTAAAGTCTCCGCCTCCCCCCGACTCCAGCAGCCTTCCTCCCTCGAGCCCGTCGCCTTCCTCCCCAAGGTCGTTGCCCTCCTCCTCATCCTGAGCCCGTCGTCGCCTCTCCCGATGCCGTCACTGACTCCCCTGACTCTGGCGGCCTTCCTCCCCAGAGGCCGTCGCCCTCCTCCTCCTTTTGAGCCCATCGGCGCCTCCCTTGATGCTGTCGCCGCCTCCCCTGACTCTAGTGGCCCTCCTCGTAAGTTCTAGCACTGGCAGACTTTGCATAATAGAACGTGGGCTTTGTGAATGCTCGATGAGGATAACTTTTCTGATTGAGATCACCGTGACTAATGAGAGAGTATTCTGCTAGTATTGATTTTATAATAACTTGATGGGGATAACTTATCAGATAGAGTATTCTGTGCATTATGTTAATTACAAATGCTTATGCTTGTGCTCAGTTTAGCATATTGTCCTTTGGCTTCATTACATTGTTTAGGTTGAGAGATAATAGTTTGATCTCTATACATTGCTCAGTTTAAAGCATAATTCCACCAGCATTTAAATGACAAAATAAGCCTAATTGGAAGGAGCATATGTTTTGAATTTCAGAGATCATAGAGCATAAATATATTATTGATACAAGTGTGATTTACTTGAAGTAAATAGTGTTGACAAAATAACACTGCTGCTTGTCTTCAGATATTCGGTAAGGTAGTCTAGAGTTCAAAGCCTAACTGATTAGAGAATTTTTCACATAAATACGTGATCCTATTCTAAATTCACCAAGAATTAGCTCAAAATTGCTCCTATTATCTTTTGAAGACATCGTCCGCTCATTCTTTCACATCGTCACCGGATGCGTGTGATGCACCGTCCTCTGGAAAATCCTAAAAAGGAATAGAACTATTGTAAAGGCCTGAGGGTCGGTTTCCCATCATGGATGTCAATGCGTCTGGGACCCCTCTCAACCCTTGCCAAGCAGTGTCCGCATTCTGGAGAATAGTTGGAATAGTTGCACGGGAACAGATTGAGATCACGTTTGTTTTGTGGAAGGTGACCGAAGTTTAGAAAAGTCAGCTGCTGACGGAAGTTTTTTGATTGTTCGTGATCCTGAAAGAATACCAGGCCTCCATGAGATGACATGCGTTGCTAGCAACATGCAAAGCATGGAAGAACTTCAAGAGTCTACTTGTCAAGCAATAAGTGGAGAAGGATCTAACACCCTTTGACAAGTATTTATTTCTAGAGCTACATTGGCAAGAGTTTATGGTGATGAAGACAACAGATAATTTTAGGAATGAAAGTGTGGCGCAAAAGGCCCTACAAGTAAAAACACACACCCTCACAGTCTCAGCACCGTTGGGTATGCAGATAGAATCCCATAATGAAGGCATGAGGATGAGGAGGCAATCCTGCGGGAGACCTCCCCTCCATTTGCCGAGATCCCTGATGAGCGTGCCCGAAACTTGATAAGAGTGAGGTCATCTACCGTGTCGTCGGTGGCCAACCCCTTTCGAAACCCCGCAAACAAGTGTCCCACTGTCTGGAAGTGTTGAGTGTAGAATCTTCTCAAGGCTCATTCGAGGTAGTTAGGGAGAGAGATTTACTCTCCGTTGCCCAGGGAAACAAGAAGCATCCGGTCACATGAGAAGCCTTGGTCTTTATGTTTCTTGGAAACATGGCTTCCCAGAGGACTCCAAAGCTTACCGAAGTAGAAAGAGAGCGTGAGGCACAGCTACGAGAGGATATTATGGCAAAAATCAGAGACGAGATGCAAATGTTGGTCAGAGATGAGATGCAAAGGTTGGTCAGAGATGAGATGCAAAGGTTTGGGGCCAGGCGTATCCATCTAGGCCCAAAGCCTTGGCGCACAGTGTATCTCTAGCACCAGGTTTCACTACAGTGAATGTGGATGGTGTTCATACAAATTTTGAGGTCGTCCCGCTGCAGATGCCCCCCAACGACGAGGTTATGACTCTAGGGCAAGCCATTGAAACATTCATCCAGTGGGCTAAGAGGGACATCTGCCTGGAGGCTCCTATACCTGTGCCAAGTCCATGAGAGCCATCTGCACCAGTGCGAAGTCCACTCAAAATATTTACACCGGTGCCAAGCCCACGAGAGCCATCTGCACCGGTGCCAAGTCCACTTGAGTTACCTGCACTGGTACCAATTCCATAGCACCAACGCTACCTGCACAGACGCAGCAAGGGTGTGATGCATCTACATCTCATGCTCGGTCAACTACCGTGAAGTCGATCTATAGCTGAGGTAGCAAGGGCAAACCAAAGAAAATGGATGATGGGATCCCCTACTTGCCATTGGCCTAGAAATTTGTGCTAGATGTGCCGTTAGTCGTCCCGAAAGAGGCCTCCTAACTCTAGGACTATCTTGCCAAAAATTGCACATGTATTACATGGAGCAGGCCAACAAGCCGGAGGAACAACGGCGCTCGAGTGTCAAAGTCAAGTTCATGCTACATCATCTATAGCACAATGTTCATGATTGTATCTTCATGGTGACCTTTGAGGACTTATTCTTTCTCTTCACACTCGATACCCTTGATGCCTCACTCATTCGATGCTGGACACTGCAAGTGTGTACAATCATGGTCTACGTTTATGTAATGCCGATCAATGTTATATATAACTCATTACTTTTGTGTATGTGTATATATATAGATACATGGTGAGTGAAGCTAGATGAACAAAATCACCGATTGGTTTCCTCGACCCACGCTTGGTCGCCATGGATATCATCAAGGAGGATGCATCCTTTGTCGAGAATTATATTACGAAGGCATTGGAGGGTCACTGCGACAAGGAATTCATACTTATGCCCTACAAGCAAGGGTAAGTGCTACACTAGTGGATATACTTGTTGATTTGTACTTTATAAGCAACACGAACTTAGATTTAATGGCCATGACATTCCTGTGTAGGTTCCACTAGATTCTAATTGTAATTATACCAAAATGGAACAGGTTAATATACCTTGATTCCCTAAAGAAGAACAAAACTGACTACACAGTTGTCCAACAAGAAATCGACAGGTAAATACATTTCCTCTATAGATAACTCTATTGTAGTCTTTTCTTCCTTTCCAATGACTAATGCTAACTTTTTGGAATCACATAGGTCATTCGCCATGTACGTTTGCAAAGGTATGGAAATCCACAGGAGGGATTGACGCCCTGCAACATGTTCTAGATGTCCTGGTATTCACTAGTACACATTAATTCTATACAACACTTCATAGTAATGCCTCTCGAACTAACAAATTCTATTTTTGCACTGCCACCAACAGCCACCAGGCAACAACACCTATGGATTCTATGTTTGCCACAACATGCAACTACTCGTCAGTTCTACGAAGAACAATCCTATGGTTTGTCAATCTTGCGATAATTATTTTATACTTATCAATTTATATATGTATGCACAACATTGATCTTCATATCGACAGGTTCCATCCATCACTACAACTCCATTGGAACAGGCCAATCTCAAACATATTCGAGGACAGTGTGCGTACTTCTTGATGTTTAAAGTCATAAAAGAAAATGGGGAGTTCTACAATATAGAATGAATTTCACTAGGATAAGATTGAGCTTAGTTATTCATGTATGTATTTGTATTTCATTTTTGTTAATTGATTTGTGAAATAGATATTCTTGTTTCTGAAATGAATGAATATGAATTGGATGTATATATACTGTGTTGATCTGCTTGTTTCAGAGAGCAGGGCTAGCAATTCCTAAGGCTAGCCAACAACTAGAAATAGATTTAGGAATAGAAAAGAATATCATAGACAGTTATTAACTCGTAGTCATCTATGATAATTGACTATCACAGACGATTTGTAGTACAAACCGTCTATGATATATGGTTTATCATAGATGGCTTGTAGCAAAAATCGTTTGTGATATTAATATATCACAGATGGTTTGTAGTTGGAATTGTCTATAATAAATCAATTATAATAGATGGTTTCTACTATAAATCATCTATGATATTCAACTATCACAGATGGTTTTTACTAAAAACCGTCTGTGATAGTCTGTATCACAGACGGTTCGAAAGTCGTCTATGATGACCTCATATTATTACTGACCCGTAAACTCAGACGGCTCACGAAATCATCTGTGATAATGTTTTTGAACCGTCTGTGATGACCTATTGTGCACTAGTGCTACTTCCATTCCTGATGGACAAAGAACCTTCTTGGTTTGGTAGGTGATTTTCGGTAATACATTTCCCTCTAGAAGGATGTTCGCTAGGAGACCTAACAGCACCGTGAAACTCTTGTCAGATCAACCATTGCTTGCCTTCAATTTCAGTAGTTCAAGAACAGATAACAAACTTGTGTATTGCGGCTTGCAGCCTAGGAACAAATTTTTCTCTGAGTCCTCCATCAAGCCCTCGAATTTAGCAAACTCTCTCTCTCTCTCTCTCACTATAGTTCCCTTCTGCATTGTGTAGCTTCTGATTTATATTGTCATCATGCGATCTATCTCATCGAAAGTATAGTTCACAACCTGCATATTGGCATATTGGCGGGTGAAATCTTAGCGGGTGATGTCTAGCTAGATCGGAGTAAGGCAAAAACTTTGTGATAAATTATCTGGGTCTCATGCCTAAGGAAGCATATTGGCTATTAAGATGCACTACTACAAAACAAGCTATACTGGATGTCTCATCACAGACGGTTCATGTGGAGCCGTCTGTGCTTGATTATTACAGACGGTTCATGGCTAAAATCGTCTCTGAAACTATCACAGACGGTTAGGTTTAAAAGCCAACTGTAATATACGCATTATCACAGACGGTTAGGTTTAAAAGCCATATGTGATATATGCATTATCACAGACGGTTTTTAATTAGAACTGTCTATAAAACTATCACAGACAGTTCGTATAACAAATCGTTTCTCATATGTGTATTATCACAGACGGTTCATATAACAAACTATCTCTGATAATGACACGTCATCGATCCATGGTGTATCCCCCAGGATTTTGATCTCACCTGTCCATTCTCTCCACATCGGATGGCAGGCACCAGTTCCTCCCACCGCTCGGCCCTTATTAATTACTCCACATCTACCTTTCCACTGGCAGTTACGGGTGAGTTCATCCAATATATAGCTTCTTGCATCCTCCCCTCGACGACACCGACTACCACTGTGAGCTAGTGCCTCCGTTGTGACACTATAGTCAACTGCATAACACACTCTTGTCGTAAGTGTCATAAGAGTGTCTTATGCAATCTCACCGTTGTGCCACAAAGGTGGCGCTACTGCCGCCTTTCCATTGTAGGTGATATCCGACCACCATCCGATGCATCCAGCTTGTACCTCGATGACGCCGACTACCACCGTGAGTTAGCGCCTCTGTTGTGACACTACGATCGACTACACAACACACTTTTGTCATAGGTATCGTAAGAGTGTCTTCTGCAGTCTCACCGTCGTACCACAAAGGTGGCGCTACCATCGCCTCTCCATTGCCGGTGATATCCGGCAGCCATCCGATACATCCAGCTTGTACCTCAACGACGCCGACTACTGCCATAAGCTAGCACATCTGTTGTGACACCACAGTTGACTGCACAACACTCTCTTGTCGTAGGTGTCGTAAGAGTGTCTTCTGCAGTCTCACGTCGTGCCACAAAGGTGGCGCTACCGTCGCACTCTCCATTGCCGGTGATATCCATTATCTACTAGGATCTCTACTTCTTATATATATTTTCCGTGTTAAATAGTTGGGTTTGTTATCTTGTTATGTTGTAATGGTAGATTCTAATCTTAATGGAAATGGAATATGTGTTGTGTTTGCCACTGTATTTGCTTGTTTTCAAAGGGCATAGGTAAAATTATTTCTTGAGGCTAGCCAAAAAATAGAAAAAAAATTAGTTATAGAATGAACTATCACAGACTGTTTGTGCTATAAACCGTCTATGTCAATCACAGACAGTTCTATATACCAACTGTCTGTGATACTCGCCAATCATAGACAGTTGGTAACTAGAACCGTCTGTGATGTGTGAGTATCATAGATGGTTTTTGGTTCAAGCCGTCTGTAATAGTTTTCTTCACAGATGGTTCTAGTTAAAACCATCTATGTTGTCATTATCACAGATGGCTCATAAACCATCTGTGATAACCTTCGATTATCACTGACATATAAATACAAGCGGTTCAGAAAACCGTCTATGATGATAGTTCCGAACCGTCTGTGATGACCCTTTTTGTAGTAGTGACGACTTATCTCTTGTTGATAAAGTTGTATAACCTCTACAGAGTGTAAAACTATTAGAGCCTATCAACTAGTGTTGGAGGCTAGAACCTTCGCTAGAAAATTTATGTTAATTTCCTCTAATGCATTACTTTGTTAAATTGATGCTTTCAAAAATATATAATGGTATTTGAAATAAATGCTACTTTGTGCAAAAGAACCATATTATCCTTCCTTTGTTATGCCCTACATATACTGCATTTTTTCAAGACTTGCAGAGTACTCTATGTACTCACATGGTACTCTCAAAAGAACTCTCAGAGGACTATGAAGCTCAAGAAGGAGATCACAACTACTTCGATGTGGATTTGATGAAAGCTTCCCGGAGTACTAGGTTGCGCTTCCCTAATCAATTGCCTGTGGCGTATTGATGGGTCATTATCAGAGTTTCTTTTTGCTTTCACTGTGTTTTGTAAGTTTGAGAGGTATTGAAACCACAGTTGTAATAAAGGGACTATAAGATATGTACTCTCTATTATTGTAATAAAGCGTTGTTGGTTATGTAATCATCACTGTTTCACTGTGTGCACTAGCTTTGATCTAGGACTAGTGTGGTAACACATAGAGAGTTCGGATTCGGAAATCCGGTCTCAACACATTAAGCCAATTAGGCCAATTAATACAAGACATAAAGAAAACGTAGCGAAAGCATAGTAGAAAAAAGTAGGGACATCTTTTCACAGACGAGCAACTAGTGATGGTTTGTGTGCAACTAATATATTCCATGGATCTAGAGAATATGAGTGCCCACAAACACTACCCTAGCTAGATTGGTAAGAGGCCTCAACTACTAAGTACTGGACTAAGCACCACCATCTTCATCCCCATCAGCTCCTTGGTCGTCCTAATAAGCGTACTGGCCTTGATCATGGGTTTTGATGATTTTTTTGTAAGCGAGTGTGAGCACAAGCAACAGTACTGAGCGAGCCAACACACAGAATACAATATTCATACATGCAAGGCTTAACAAGGAGGGCTCTGGTTCTTTTATTTGCTAAAGCCACATTTTAAAACTATGATTAATTAGAAACTTTCTATGATTTAGCATTTTAACTGCAAATAGATTTTTTCTAAACGGTATGAAAGATTTACAGTATTAATAGTAGTTCATCCACCGTCACAAGCCACCTGTACTATATATTAGTTTTCCATCATTACATCCGCTTATCATTATCACTGGGAACGACACCCAGTGCAACATAATTCAGGGCTTTTACCACCCACACTTTTCATACCACCCACAAAGTTCGTTTTAGAAATAGATACTAACTTGAGTAAGTTCTCATATCTACCCATGCCTATGGGCATGACCATTCGAATAGTTTGCACTCTGCAGAGATGATACACTTTATCCATAAGAGACAATCAACTCGTTAGACCCACATGATTCCTTGGTCATGCAGATCAAGAGATCATCACGAGACCTTTACAATACCTCGCCCACTCGTCATCCCACCCATATGGGCTTATCCTTCACGTAGAAGGTCCTATGAGTTGTGCGGGAAGTTTGCCACAACGTCTAGCACAGCTAGACTTAACTTTCCACAACATCTAGCACAGCTGGCAAACATCACTATTACGCAGTGTCCCATTTAGGGTAGATAGTTATCCTCCTGCACGTCCCCTCCTTTCTCCTACCAACGAGATGACTTCGAAGGTTTGGTAAATTATTTAGCCTAGTCTACACTTTGTTGACTTGTGGTTGTACTTGTTCTACAATGCGAGATTGTCACAGGATTCAATCCTTCAAATTATCTGGATGGATCTACCATAGTCCAACACTCTCGTGAATCTACTACGCAAGCCCCTCTTAACATCCACCCAAATTTGGAGGTACCGTGAGTGAGAATGAGTGGATTGAAGTTTGAAACAGATTTAAATTGAGGAAATAAAAAGAAGAGAGAGAATGCTCTCGTTGACAGTGGGGCCCACAGTTTGAATTTCTAAATTAGATTTTTATTGAAAACGAGTTACAGTGGCTGACATGCGTGTCCCACGGTATTTTCATTTTAAACAGAATAATTTCTTAAGCGAATATGAGACTGACATGTAGGGTCCAGTTAGTTACTATGGCTAATCCAATTGTGCTGCTACAGTCGCCATAGTCTTCCCGAGAGAACCACGGCTCAACGCCAGCGACGTGGACCTCGGCGGGAAGGGAGCAAGACCAAAATGGGTTCTAGGGGACCGTGCGGAGCTTCGTGGTGAATGGCACGGTCCAAATTGGACCATGGTGCTGCTGGTGGTGAGCAAGGTCTAATTAAATGATGAGAGAGCATCTGTGGGCATAGAGGAGCTCACCTTTGGTGGAGAGGAAGCTCAAGGAGGAGGAGGTGGTTGGCCTGGCGATCGTGAAGCCGAACAGTGGCGAGGTGTGTGCGTGGGAGCTCGTCGGAGGGGACAAAGAAGTGTGGCGGGGTTGGGGTCATCCTCAGGGGAGCCCGGTGATGGTCTTGTTGCTTAGAATTGGACGGTGAAGGTTCGGCGCTTGGAATCGACTAAGGCGGCACATCACCAGAAATGGGGACGAAGGGGGTGGCTCGGGGCGCTTGAATTGGGCTCAATTGAAGGCTAAGGGCATTGGGTGAGGATGCTAGGAGGAGGACATTGGGCTTTATTTATAGCAGCAGAAGGGAGGTGTGGTGCTGTCACACCATGATGGCATTGCTTCGGTCCAGGGCAATCGCATCGGCGAAGGATCGGGAAAAAGGTGACCGGAGATTGTAGTTGCACTTCCTCGATCAGTTGGATACTCGAGCACGCACACACTTCAGAGTGGGGTAGGCACGCTCGGATGTGAAGGGGCGAGGCAGCTCTGGCCTGAGACAATGCGGTGAGGAAAGGGGAAATAGGGGCACGGCCACTGGTGCGGACTGAGGAGAGGTGACCGAGCAGGGGAGAGGGGAAGACGCTGTGCGGTGCGGGCTAGGAATCCGGGGCGTAGTGGCGGTGACTGAGTAGAGAGCGCTGTGCGGTGGAGCGGGCGCGTGAAGCGAGGGGTATCGCGGCCATATTCGGCCGGCCGGGTCGCACAGGTTATGGGTCGTGCCCAAGAGAAGAATTAATGCAGCTGGGCCCATGGCATAGATGGCATTTGGAAGATTTCGGTAGAATTTGAATATTGGTCGAACTTTGCTCAAAAGGATTCTATTTGAATACTCAGTTTCCTAGGTTTGAAACAAGGTACAAATGTTTCTTGAAATGGGAACTACTCAGTGAACAGGTACAGATAGTTTGCTCTAAGCTGGTCCTCATGCTCTCATGTGGCTTCTCGTTCCGAGTGGTTGCTCCACTAGACTTTGCATAGGTGGATGATCTGGCGCCTGGTCTGCTTCTCCATGACATCGAGGATCTTAATCGGATGCTCTAGGTACATTATGTTCTTCTGAAGTCTGATGGCCTCCACTAGGCTTGTTCTTCAGGTATTTTGAGATATTGTTTGACACGAGAAATCACTCGCAGATTTCTTGCCTCGGGGTATTAGGTGTGGGTGTGCCAGTCTACTAAAGTACGCAAAAATAGATAAACACAACAAAAGATAGGGAAAATGTATTTTATTCATTCGTTTGAGAACAACAAAATTACAAGTTCTCTTTATATATATGCGCTCCGTAGCCTTTTTTGCGTAGCAGATCTGACATAGGCGATGTGGTCTCCTAGTTCCCGAGTAGGGGTGGAAACGGATCGGATACGGTCGAATAGTCTCAAATACGAATACGAATTCATGTTTTTAAAACGGATACGGATACGAATTCGAACATTCTCGAATACGGATACGAATCGAATGTCATAACGAATACAAATTCGAATCGAATATATGCTTAATTCGGTCGAATACGAATATCCTCCTACGAATGTCGTAATCGACCGGGTTTTCCAATTAGCGGTTTTAAATTCAAATTTTGACATTTCAGATTTCATCAAATGTCAAATTTTGAATTTAGCGGTTTTTCTGATTAGCGGTTTTAAATTCAAATTTTGACATTTCAAATTTTATCAAATGTCAAATTTTGAATTTAGCGGTTTTTCCGATTAGCGGTTTTAAATTCAAATTTTGAAATTTTAACATTCAAATTAATCCGATTAGGATTAAGGATGATCTATGTTCAATGTATGTCCTTTTTGGGCATCTGATGGTACATGCAGTTCGTTAAAGATTCAGCTTCCTGTTGTTGTTGTGTAGAAATACCAAAAACAAGAATTTAGGGTAACAAAAGAATAGATATAGAGAATCAATTCTTAGGAAGCATGCTAGCATTACAATATGGGGGTAATTTGCAATCGTTGTTAAAGAAACTAACACTGCAACCCTAAAAGAGGATATAACAACAGAAACTCAAGGAAGCATTGTGGGCAACAAAAGAACATATGCATCATATCCTGCAGTAAATCGAACCAAAAGAAAATAGTTTCATTGTACGCATACCTAGTACAGCTCGTGCCCAAAAATTCTCCTTCTCGGATTGAAGCCGAGTGTTCTTTAGACTCAGTGATCCTGCTGGAGCACGAAGGCACGATCTTCTTAAGAAAGAAGGGTTATGCTTAGCAGCAGGAAAAGCAAGCAGCTGAGCACGTCCAGCAGCTAAGCCTTGACAGGGAGCCATTTGCACAATTACCTGGACAGGTATGTGAATGAAATTAGCACTTTAGCACTGAATTCACACAATTACACAAGTTTCAATCATATCAGCCTAATCAGTTCGTTCTCTAGAAATATCAGTTGGACACCCTCCCTCAATACGAGAGAGAATGGGAATCAAGAAATGGGTCAAGCACAGTTACACAGACAATTTCCGCCAGAAAGCAGGGGCGGACGTAATGTCCGGCATGGGTGTTCAGTTGAACCCCCAGAGATTTTGGAAAATAAACTGCTATTAGTAATCCACCACCCAGCAATAAAATCCGCAACAAACTGGATGGATCGGGGTACCATCCCAGAAATAAAGATTTGGACTACATTGCTCACGACAAAGAAAAGACGAGAACAAAACTCATAGAACAACAATCCATGCAAGTTAGTGTTTGTTACCAAGAAAAGGAACCAATCCAAAGTTTCGGGCTTTCACTTCATTCGACTAGGGAGCTGGGGAGGAGGGCCCGGGCAGGAGGGGTAGAAGAGCGACGTCGCGAGGGAGGATGGCTGGCGGGCGGGCTGCCGACGCGGCGCGGAGTCGACACGGGGATGGACCACCGTAGCGAGGTGGAAGGGCAGCGGCAGCGGCAGGAGGAGAGGAGGCGCGAGCAGACGGGGAAGGAGGAGGGCGTCGCGACTTGAGGAGTGACCGAGTGAGGACTGAGGTCGCCACTCGCACAGGCACACTCGGGACTCGGGAGTCGCCTAGTCGGTTGACCGAATGTGTGACTATGTCCTGCCGTCCCGCGCCGCGCGCCCGCGCGATTCAGTCCTCCCGCCGTCCCACTCCCGCGCGCGTGAACGTGACTCCCGCCTTCGCAGTTGGCACGCGTCTTGGCGCGCGCCCCGCCAAATGCCCAAATCGGGCCTGTGCGTGTGCCACTGTCTCATGGGCCCAGACGACCGATAATACAAATACGAATGTTCTCGAATACGAATACGAATACGAATGTTCTCGAATACGAATGCGAATACGAATATTCTCGAATACGAATGCGAATACGAATGTTCTCGAATACGAATACGAATACGAATGTTCTCGAATACGAATGCGAATATGAATGTTCTCGAATACGAATGCGAATACGGCTATTTTTAAATACGGATACGAATATTGTCGAATACGAATACGAACATTTTCGAATACGGATTTTTGCTTACCACATTCACGTTTTCCCGAATACGAATATCGGATAAAACGAATTATCCGTTACCGTTTTCCACCCCTATTCCCGAGGCCTCGGAAGGCTCCTAGTTAATTACATCCGCGTGATAAACCCACATAATATCTCCGATTAAGCTACGCATTGGTCATCGTCTTCAGTTTTCGCTTCACGTTCTCCGTGCATGTGATGAATGTTGATGTACATATGGCGTTGGCATTATCCATAGCCTCATTGGTCCGAGCCGCTTGACTTATTTAGGGTGGTGAGGCTGGTATAGCAAAACGCCTAGGTCAGATGCCGAAGTGGTCAAACATGACCAATTGGAAGGACCCCTCTGCAGTGCAGACTTACTTGGCCGAACTCAAGTGTCGTAAGGGCAAACCATCCTTACTTTTAACAGAGAAGAACACTAGGGTCCAATATCGACATGGTCGAAAGTGGCTGCTGGGAAAGACTACTCGAAAGCCGAAAACTATCAGCATTCGGGAGTGGTTGGTAGTCAAAAGCTGGAAACCATCTACATTTGGACATAATCAGCACTCAAACACCGGAAACCATTAGCAATCAGATGTAGTCGATAGTCAAAAGCCAAAAATCATCAGCAATCGGATGTTGTTGAGGCTGCATGAGTAGAGCGCGCTATGCGCTGGAGCGGGCGCACGCGGCGAGGGCTACCATGGCCAGTCGCACCAGCCGTCGCAGGCCACATGGGTCGGGCCCAAGGGATGAATTGATACAGCTGGGTTGGGTCAAGCCCATGGCATAGATGGCATTCGGAAGATTTCGGTAGAATTTGAATTTTCGTCGAACTTTGCTCAAAAGATTTTATTTGAAGACTCAGTTTCGTATATTTGAAACAAGGTACAAATGTTTCCAAAAATGGGCTGTTACCTGCGTGCTCCACGAATCCTGCGAAACGCTCCTCTCAGAAAATGAAGAAACAAAAGTTACTTGATCTGTTAAATGGTAGCTGTTCGGATCTTCTTAGTAGCCTGTAGTATTAAAAGATCCTTCTCCCAAGGGATTTTAATTGGTGGAACTTGAACTTCTTTACGTTTTACAGAACCATATGATCATGTAAATGTAAAATGGACAACTGAAAGATGTGCAGTCTGTAGACGGGTTGAAGACTGGGATTACGACAAGATTGTGATTTGTAACAGGTAATTAACCTTAATGGATTATGTCATTCACAATGTTTTGCTTAAGTGCGAAATCATTTTGAAATATGGACTAAACTCCAAGCTGCAATTAACAACAATTTCAGATGTCAGATAGCAGTTCATCAGGAATGCTATGGTGTGAGGGGTAAGCAAGACTTCACCTTATGGGTTTGTATGGCTTGTGAAACACCTGAACAGGAGGGACTAGTGTTGTCTTTGCTCTGCAAGAGGTATGTACCACCTACATCCTTGTACATTTTAGAACTGTTCCACAATCTTCCCTTCAGTAATGAAAACGAACCAAATATTTTGGCAGAGGTAAAATCTACAACTCACTATTCTATCAGCCTTTCCATTGTTTGTCATGGTGTGATATAGTTAAATTTGTTTGTTAAACTACTAATGTCATTCCATTTTGGACATGTAGTATAGTTGATCAATCTTTATACGTGCGACATATATAGTTTTCGTTTTCATGCATTATCCGACTAAATATTTGTCACCGGGACTAACCGTATTCGGAGCGATGTGTATTCGCTCTGCAATTATGACTGAGAATACCCGCATTCGTATTTGTATCCGGTATTATGTGTGTCCTACTCCGATTCTGAGAAAAAAAATATGAAAAAGATACGAGATGAACGATATTCATTCGCATTCACTCCGTTTGCACCCCTCCCTGTTGTGCATTTTTCCATCCAAGATAACGGTATATAATGGACAGGTGGATTTATACAAGAAACTCATCTTAAATTTGAAGGACACCCACTTTCACTGGAACCATCCGTCTAATTTCATCCAAGGGCTCAGATTACTTATAGTGACCTATTACCCCCTAAGGTAATAGGTGGGTTCTTTTAAGCTGTGGCTTACAGCTTGTGTTTTATGATTTTTGAATTCTGACTATTCGCGAGAGAGTAAGAAGAGAGAGATAGTAGCATGCGATTTTGGCCGGTATAACTGAAGTCGGGATAGAGTACTACAATTGATTTGTAGACCCCATCTTAAAAGAACACATTATTTGAAAGTTAGTTACTATAACAAATGTCACCCATACGTACAGGTCCTTGCAGGTCCTTGGTTTTTCGCAAAAAAGCCCTTTAGTTTTTTCAAAATTACATATACGTCCTCGATTTTTTTAAAAAAACGTCTCACAAATTATCGTCTCTGTTACTTCGGTCCACACGGTGGCTAGCACGGTGTGACACTGCACTTACGTAGCTAGTTTGTTTCAAACACACTGGGCTTTCCGTAGCATTTGCTTTCAGACACACTGAAATTTTACAGCTTATCAATGTAGGACATTGGATCCATTATAATAGCATTATCCCAACCAGTAGGAGAGAGAAAGTGCACAAACTGTCCGATTTGCCCATTCGTCCTTCTCTCTTTTTCCTCCATTTTGGACTCTTGTGGCTACTAAGGGATCGTCAGCACCGTTGAGTAGCCTCTCATCATCCCACCAAAGGGCAGAGAGAGAGAGGAAGGAACACGGCAAACTAGACGGTGGTGGTTGGGTTGTGCAGGTGAACTGAGGCAGCTGGAACGAGGTGGCGATAGGTATCAGGCACGAAGCAGGCAAACAAGCCGATGACAGACTCCGACAATGAACGTAAGAGATGAAGAGTGCATAGCATGTTCCCGATAGCTATCCAGGGTGGTCCATGCCGCTGAGGCACTACTACAAAAAGATTAATACTAGATATCTCATCACAAACAGTTAACAAAAATCGTTAGTGTTAAATACAATCACAGACGGTTTTAGTTTAGAGACCGTCTATGTTGCTAACAGTGGTAAAAATCGTCTATGAAGAGAGAATATCATAGACGGTTTATGGTGAAGACCGTCTGTGAAGAGGGAATATTATAGATGGTTCATGGTGAAGACCTTCTATGAAGTATCGCAGACGGTTATTAACAAGATCCATTTGCAATATTACCAAATATCACAAACAGTTTTTTATTTAAACCGTCTTTTATCCTTCACAGACAATTTGTATTAAAAAATCGTCTGTGATTATTTCACATATTAATTGTAGACCCATCAAACCTCACAGATCTATCTTAAATTCCATATCTGTTTTCTCACAAGCTGCTGTTTTGAGGAGGTGAGGCTTTGAGGCCATTTGGTGAAAGTAGACCGCGAATTTGGCAAGAGTGATTGTACATACATTAAGTTCTTGATTATCTATGATTTGTAATTTGTTTTTAATTGTATTATATTTTAGATCTAGCTTTTGGTTGAAAATGGTTTAAATCTAGCTTGATGTAGAGAAAAGATTATTTACATCTAGCATGGTTTAGAGTTTAGGTTTTAGCCTATTCATAGTCGATTTCTACTTAATTCAATTTAATTAATTGTTCTTGCTACATGTAGCTGCTTTAGATCATATATATCTAGTACACTAATTAATTAATTCAATATTTAATACTAAATTGTTATATGCGTAATGTAGAATAGAAGCTAGATGTACGTTGGGAACTTGTGAGTGAAGAGTACATTAATAGCATGTCTACTTTTACAAGAGTTGCAGAGGAGGATATGTTGAATAAGGGGGGTGGAATGTATGTACTGTCCATGCATTGACTGTGAGAATCTGAAGATGTTTAAGAATCGAGCATAGATTAAAACACACTTGAATCGAATAAGTTTCAAAAAGGGGTATACACGTTGGACTAGTCATGGTGAAGAGCATATTACACAAGAAAGTAGTAATAATGATATCATCGACGAAGCCAACGATATGCCATCAGATGACGTCGATTGTGGTTTCAATTCGAATAGGCTATATGATGATAAATTGGATCAAATACTTTATGATGCAGAAGGGAACTGTGATGAAAGAGAGTACATTAAATTCCAAGGCTTGATAGAGGACTAGGAGAAATCTTTATTTACGTGCTACAAGTCAAAGTACACAAGTTTGTCAACCATGCTTGAACTACTGAAATTGAAGGCAAGCAACGGTTGGTCCGATAAGAGTTTCACGACGCTATTAGGTCTTTTAGCAGACATGCTTCCGGAGGTAAATGAGTTGCCCAAAACCACCTACAAAACCAAGAAGGTCCTTTGTCCATTGAGAATGGAAATTGAAAGAATACATATATGTTCGAACGATTGTATCCTCTACCATAAAGAGATGCAAATAAGCATGTATGTTTGGTGTGCAGCGCATCCCGATACAAGCGTAAGAATCAATTAGATAACGATGAGGGAATAGAGGTGAAGAAAGGACCTCCTACTAAGGTGGCATGGTATCTTCTTACAATTCTCTGTTTGAAATATTTGTTTTTTGCGAACCCAAAGGAGGCAAAACTGTTGCGTTGGCACTCGAAGGAGCGTAAGAAGGATGGAATGCTAAGATACCTTGCTGATTTCGCCCAATAGAGAAACATCGATATGATGTTTGTAGACTTCGGTGTAGAATCGAGGAATATAAGGTTTGGATTGAGTACAGATGGAATGGATCATTTCGGTAACATACCGCAGGATGAAGAAACAATTCGACGGAGAAAAAGATGGCAGTTCAGCTCCAATTTATTTAAGTGGAAAAGAGGTATATGATATGGTTAAGGATTTAGATGTTGTTCTTAGAAAGGGACGTAAATCGAGGAACTATGAGAAGAACATCTAGAAAAAGAGATCAATATTTGGGACTTACCTTATCGGGAACACCTAAAAGCTCGCCACTCTATCGACGTCAAGCATGTAGAGAAGAATATATGTGATAGCTTGATTAGTCTCTTACTGATCATTCATGACAAAATAAAGGATGGTGTCAACGCATGGCTTCACTTGGATGATATAGACATTAGACCTAACGAACGTACCTTCCCTCTGCTTGTTACACTCTATCCAAGGCTAAGAGAACTGAATTATGCTGGTGCTTATATGGTGTGAAAGTTCCGTCTAGTTTGGAATCAATATCGTCAGAGGGTAGCATCGTCGAAGGTTATGAAACCGAAGAGGTCATTGAGTTCTGTGTCAATTACATGGCTCTGGTCAAACCGATAGGTGTGCCTCGATCTCGCCATGAGGAGAGGCTCGAGGGTGTCGAGACCATCGAAAGGAAAACAATCACTCCAGATATGGATGCGTATGCTCAAGCCCATTTCATGGTCTTGCAACACATGACTAAAGTATCCCTGTATATTGACTAGCATACGAACATGCTTCAACAACAGAATCCAGAGCGACCGGATGTTTGGATCATGAGACAATACAACTGTCAGTTCAACCAAAGGTTGAAGGAGCGAGTCGCTAGGAGCTCATTAAGTGATATGCTGACATGGTTGGCAAAAAGGCCAACATTTACAGTTATAATATGACAAAAATACAACATAAATGGGTACTGTTGTAGGGGTGGCCCCCACCTAAGCCCAACAGGCCTGTTAGAAGAATATAAGGCCCAGAATGGGACATGTACAATGACATAAGTGCCCTTGTAGGGTACATTCGGATGTAAGGGTACAATTGTAAAAGCACTCCCCATATGGATATATATATATATACAGCACAGGCCATGGGGAGAAGGGGCTAAGCTATTACTCACCTAACTCTCCACTACCATACTCTCTTCCTGTCTGGTCCGTAGCCACGACAGTTGGCGCCGTCCGTGGGGAGGACAAGGATAAGCCTCCAGATCTGAAGGAGGATGGCACCAAAGAAAGCTTCGTCATCGGTGGCGAAGAAGAAGAAGGCGGGAGCGATGGGATTTCGCTTCAATACCGGGGCAGCGGCAGGCGCGGGCAGCAGCGCGAACGCGGCGATCGCGAGCACCGGTTTCCCGGCGCAACGCCCGATCTTGCCATCACCACCCGGACACTTGACCCCACCACCGCCGCTGCGGCACCTGACCCCCTCATCGACCTCCAACTCCATCGCGCTGCCACGGTAGGCAGCCCGGATGCGCCAGCGGCCTTGGTCATGCCCATGGGAGACAGCACCCTGCTGACGGCCTTTGGCATGCTCCGACGGGAGTTGGAGGATCTTCGCGGAGCCGTGCAAGGTATGCAGGAAACTTGGGGTCAGCAGATCCCACCAGCAGCCGTAGTAGAGCCCACTCCGGAGAGGGCGCATGGCCGTGACGCCCTTACGCCCGGTCACGCCCTACTACAACGCGTGAACCCGGAGTCCCCACTCTCTGCGGGCCTGCAGCAGGCGGCATGGCCCGAGGACTTCAGTTTCCTGAGTGTCATCGAGGCGTACAAAGGTGACACAGACCCGCGAGAATTCGTACGCGTGTACAAAACCGCCATCGAAGCCGCTGGCGAAGATGACACCACGAAGGCCAAGGGACTCCCCCTCACGCTACAAGGGGTGGCGCTCTTGTGGTTCTTCACCATCGAGCCGCAGTCCATCTACGCGTGGGAGCAGATCCGCGATTGACTCTATAACAACTTCCAGGGAAACTGCGTTGAGCGTGTCGATGCGGACCAGCTCTTCGCAGTCAAGCAAAAACCCAAGGAGGGGCTTCGGAGTTACTTCAATCGCTTCGCCAAGGTACGCTGCCAAGTCAGGGACATTAACGAGACAACTGTCATCAATGCAGCGGTACAAGGTCTCTGCCCGGGACCGCTCGCTGAGTATAACGCGCGGAAGCCACTCAAGTCGGTGGCAAAGCTCTTCGACAAAATGGAAACGTACGCCCGGGCCGAGGAGGATGCGCGGAGACGCAACAGTGATAGCTCCGATGCCGGTCAGGCGGAGTTGTTGCCGCAAAGGAGAAGCATAAGAGACAACCCGAAGACAAGACACAAGCAAGCGTCCGCGGGTGACACTCATGAGCGCGTCGACGCCGGGGTGCACCAAAACCCGCCAAACGACAGGCGCAAGCCCCGGCGTAATCGGCGAAGACCCCAAAAGGCTCACCGCATCCTCGCCGCGCAAGGCGTTCCCCGGGAAACCGCTTTAACCCCGCGCGCCGGAGAGGGACGTGAAGGAAGCCGCGATGAAAAGCCGCGTGCGGAGTAGGAAATCCTAGAATACGGCAGATGGTGTGAGGTGCATGGCTACGGGGGCCATTTCACGCGGACATGCACCAAACTCGCGGCGTTGTGGCAAGCGATGGCCCACATACGGGCCTCGGAGGCGCTGACCCCCGCAGTAGCCCATGTACAGTGTACGCAAGGCAGTCCCTCACGCGCTGGGCCCCCGAGAGAGACCCAGTGCCGTGGTGTTAACGTCATCACTGGAGGCTCTTCGTCGAGCACTTCCCCAGCACAACTACCTCTGGGGACGTCCACTACAAGAAATTTGAGTATCAGTGACGAATATAGTTATGATGAGAAATAAAAATGTCATAGATTAGCTATCATTCCGTGACGATTCAAGTGATTTCGTCATTAATATGCGGGACGGTACCTTCGACGCCTAGTTCTGTGACGAAAACAAATATTTGTCACAGAATATACATAAAACCATGATGATTGTTTATATTCGCCATCAAAGAAATTATTATTCGTGACGATTTATTGGATGACGAAAAAAGTGTTGTCAAAAAAAGTTAGGGCGAATGGGGCCATTGTGAAGTAGCCATGAACCAACGGCAGCCGCCTCCCGCGCAGTCAAGGACACATCGCGCACCCTTGCCCCCGGTTAGGGCGCCGCCTCCTTGCTCCCCGGCTAGGTCGCCGCGCCCCCCCCCCCCCCCCCCCCGCGGCTAGGGCGCCGCCTTCTTGCTCCCCAGCTAGGTCGCCGCGCCCCCTTGCCCCCCGGCTAGGTCGCCGCGCCCCCTTGCCCCCGGCTAGGTCGCCGCGCCCCCTTGCCCCCGGCTAGGTCGCCGCCGCCTCATCACCTCCCACGAGCCGCCGCCTCCTCCTCGCCTCTCCGTCGCCGGCTCTGCTCCCATCTTCCCCGGACGGTCCGCCGGCCTACTTCCCCGCGCTGGTAAGGCGAACCGCCGCTCCTTGCGCCCCCAGCAAGGTCGCCGCCGTCTCACCGTCTCCCCCAAGCCAGCGCCGTCGGATGCCCCGTGCTGGGCCGCCCACCTCGTCGCCTCCCGTTGAAAAGGTTGGTATGATTCCTGTGCACAATGAAAAGGCTGGCAGGAGGCTAGATGGAGAATATTAATGTGTGTATATGTAGATTGTTGATGCTATGCAGTTGAGGAATGCAATTTTATTGTTTGATTGTTGTATACATATTTGATCCTATGCAAAATTGCTAGTTTTGTAGATGTAGTTCCGTCAATTTTGTTACTGAAATATTTACATCTTGTTGGAACTGAAAATTGCCTGGATTGAAAGTCCAAATTATGTAGAACAGCTTGATAAAATTGCATGCTTGTGCTAGATATTGAAATTATATGTCAAAATATCAGATTAGTTGATTGGCTAAATTTGTTTTTGTTGGTCAGATCATATACAACCTTTTTAAAATAACCGTTGCAAAATGGTGGTTGTAGGATGGTAGTTCAAAAATATTCGTAAAGTATTTGTGGTGAATACTATAGTTAAGAAAAAGCTGAGTTCAACCCTACATGTTAGTTTATGGTTTTTTTTCTCCCATGTGTTTGAAAAACTTAATGTATCTCTTATATTTTTCAGATGATAAGTCTTGGATAAATGATAGGCAATTTTTCGCTGCATATATTAAGGGTGTGAAGACCTTCATGCGCTTTGTTCGGGAACGGTGCGATGTGAATTCTCAAATACATTGCCCATGTTCATAATGCAATAATAGAAAGTATGGACATCTAGCTCAAGTGGAAGACCACATATATATTTATGGCATGTGCAGTACATACACTAGGTGGATATATCATGGGGAACCACTTATTGCTAAAAGCAATGAATATGTTGGGCATGAAGTTCAGGTTCCTGATCAAATGGTCACTGATTATCTTGATGAGATTGCTTTAGCTTATGTGTAGGGTCTTCACTTAAAATATATTTTCTACATCTAGTACAGCTCACTGATTTTATTTCTACATCTAGGGAGTTCAATAAAATTAACCGTTTGCACAAAAAAAAGACTTTTTTCGTTCCCTATAAACAAAGACACGCGTTCGCGCGCGCACTCTTTGTCAGTGACACGGGTATGAGTATAAACAAAGACACGCGTTCGCGCGCGCACTCTTCGTCAGTGACACGGGTATGAGTATAAACAAAGATACGCGTTCGTGCGCGCACTCTCCGTCACTGACACGGGTATGAGTATAAACAAAGATGAGCGGGGGGACGCCTCCGCACGCACTCTACGGAGTATAAATAAGACGTAGCGTTGAGGTCCGCCTCCGCACGCACCTCGCCACCCGCAACGCACGGAGGCTCGCCTCCGCGCGCAGTCCACGGACTCTAAATAAGACGTAGCGTTGAGGTCCACCTCCGCACGCACCTCACCGCCCGCAACGCACGGAGGCTCGCCTCCGCGCGCAGTCCACGGACTCTAAATAAGATGTAGCGTTGAGGTCCGCCTCCACACGCACTCTACGGAGTATAAATAAGACGTAGTGTTGAGGTCCGCCTCCGCACGGACCTCGCCGTCCGCAACGCGCGGAGGCTCGCCTCCGCGCGCAGTCCACGGACTCTAAATAAGACGTAGCGTCGAGGTCCGCCTCCGCACGCACTCTACGGAGTATAAATAAGACGTAGCGTCGAGGTCCGCCTCGGCACGCACCTCGCCGCCCGCAACGCGCGGAGGCTCGCCTCCGCGCGCAGTCCACGGACTCTAAATAAGACGTAGCGTCGAGGTCCGTCTCCGCACGCACTCTACGGAGTATAAATAAGACGTAGCGTCGCGGTCCGCCTCCGCACGCACTCTACGGAGTATAAATAAGACGTAGTGTCGAGGTCCGCCTCCGCACGTATGGCTATCGCGCGTCTACTTCGACTAGGCGCCAGCTCCGCTGCCACCCCTTCGAACGGTAGGGGACAGAACGCTCGTGCGTCTACCTCGACTAGGCGCCAGCTCCGCTGGCACCCCTTCAAACGGTAGGGGACGGAGCGCTCGCGCGTCTACTTCAACTAGGCACCAGCTCCGCTGTCCCCCCCTTCGAACAGTAGGAGACGGAGCGCTCGCGCGTCTACTTCGACTAGGCGCCAGCTCCACTGCCACCCCTTGGAACGGTAGGGGGCGGAGTGCTCGCGTGTCTACTTGGACTAGGCGCCAGCTCCGCTGCCACCCCTTCGAACGGTAGGGGACGGAGCGCTCGCGCGTCTACTTCGACTAGGCGCCAGCTCCGCTGCCACCCCTTCGAACGATAGGGGACGGAGCGCTCGCGCGTCTACTTCGACTAGGCGCCTGCTCCGCTGCCACCCCTTCGAACGGTAGGGGACGGAGCGCTCGCACGTCTACTTCGGCTAGGCGCCAGCTCCGCTGCCCCCCTTCGAACGGTAGGGGACGGAACGCGCGACTACTTCGGCTAGGAGCCAGCTCCGCTGCCACCCCTTCGAACGGTAGGGGACGGAGCACTCGCGTGTCTACTTAGGCTAGGCGCCAGCTCCGCTGCCACCCCTTCGAACGGTAGTGAACGGAGCGCTCGCACGTCTACATCGACTAGGCGTCAGCTCCGCTCCCACCCCTTCGAACGGTAGGGGACGGAGTGCTCACGCGTCTACTTTGGCTAGGCGCCAGCTCCGCTGCCACCCCTTCGAAAGGTAGGGGACGGAGCGCTCGCGCGTCTACTTCGGCTAGGTGCCAGCTCTGCTGCCACCCCTTCGAACGGTAGGAGACAAAGCGCTCACGCGTCTACTTCGGTTGGGCGCCAGCTCCGCTGCCACTCTTCCGGAAGAAGGAGGGCGGACCGCTCGCGAATCTACTCCGACCAGGCACGGACAGGTACCTAGCGCAAAAATCAACACTACGTATCAACCGCATCGAATAGGGGCATACAGCGACAACATCAAGCAAGCGCTTCCTCATTCATGTAAAAGTGTAGGCCGCGGAGCAACCATACAAAAAGGTATACACGATGCAACACACCCAGACCCGGCATCACGCTCCGTCTGCATCGTCTCCGCTGCACCGAGGAATTTCCTCGAGCCACTGGAGGAGGTCCCCCTCTTTGTGCAGAGTTCGCCGCACCGCGATCCTGGCTGCGTCCTCCCCGACGTGGCTCCAGATTCGATCGTAGAAGTTCTGTGCAGCCGGTTCGGTGAAGCGAATGGCGTCAGACATCACCTCGGGCTCGTCTGGCAGATCCAGCTGGGAGTCCGCCAGCTCGCCGGCATGTTCGCATCCCCGGGCGCGAAGCAAGGCAAGGGTGAAGGAGGCACCTATGTAGCCGCAGTGATCGTTGAAGGCCTTGGCACCGCAGCGAACAAGACTCGAGCCCTCCTCGATTCGCCCAAGTGTCTCCGCCAGGTTCTCACGACCATGCGTAACCTCCGGTACGTCAACGACGAGCTCCCGGAGGGCCCCTTCCAGCGACTCCATCACCTTCCATGCTGCTACAGACGCATGATCCAAGGCCGCGGTCTTCTCTGCAAGGGACGCGGTGAGGCGGTCCTTCTCCTCCTCCAGCGCGGTAATCTGCTACTGAAAGACGGTGAGCTCCTCTGTCGCAGCGCGCCGAACATCCTCCGTAGCGCGCCGTGCGTCCTTCGCCTCAGAAGCTAACAGCGCCCTCTCCGCCTCCAGCGCGCGGATCTGCTCATCCTTGACGGTGTGAGCGTCGTCTGCTTCACAAAGCTTGCTTTGTAATGCCCGCCGCTCCTGAACGCGATTCCTCTCCAAAGCTTGGCTGAGGGCGAGTGTCTGGGAAAGAGAGCGTGCGTTAGAAGAACCTCACACAGCGGCGCAGGCCGTAAACCACTTACCCTTATCTCCGAGGCACCCAAGGCAAGTGCCAGAAGGTCCCCCTCGCAGGTCGCCAGCGCCTGCACATCCAAGCTGTCGCTGACCCGCTCCGCAGCTTGATTGAGGACACAAAGCATCTCTGTCCGCGGGAAGAAGTCGGAGATGACGGGCCTCAGCCCAGCGGGTTGCGCAACATGAGACGCCCACGCCTCGTCCTGCGCAACAAGATCGACGACTTTGCACGCACCTCCATTGCTCGATCCTTGACCGCGTCCAGGAGACCTCGTCTCGCCTGAGGTTGACGACGGAATGAGCGAGCTAAGCGGAGAGAGTTTCGCGAAGTCGCGAGAGGAAAAGGAATCGCGCCTACCTTCGGTACCCCCTATCAGGGTACGGGGGAGTGTCCGCGCCGCCTCCGTGCAAGGTAGAGGGACTTCGTCGGCTTGAGGAGCGGTGCCCCCTCCCCCGGCCTCACCGACCTCCTCACGGGGCGCCAGGATCCCAGTGATCATGCCGGCCACCCTGAACCACCCCCTCGCAGGCGGAGGTGACTGTACCCAGGGCCGCTTCGCCCTCGGAGACGCGGGCGACGCCTCCCCAGTCGCTCCGGTTGTAGACGGCAGACCCTCACCAGCCGTCGTAGGCGGCAGACCCTTGGTGGCTATCGCGGGCGGCACCACCTTGTCCCCAGGGCCAACAACGTCGAGGCCCGCCACCTCGTCGCCGTCCAAGCCTTCATTAGGAGCCGCGCTCCCCCCGAAGCGGCGGGTTCAGACCCAGCGCCGACCTGAGGGCCGGGTGCGGTGGCCCCCGCTCGAGCTTTACGTCGGCGAGGCTGCGCCTCCACTTCGCCGTTGTCATCGGCGCCACCCGAGGCCTCCACCGGCACCGCGCGGTCCGGCACGTTAATCCCCAGGACCTCACACACTCGGTTCAACCGCCCTTGTTTTGCCGAGGCAGTTGCGGCCTCGCGCAATTTATGCTCCTTTGCCGAGTACGGTCCAAGAAGCGCAACAACTACGCGCTCTGCATCCTCCAGCCAGGGCACTACGCACAAAAATGCAGCATCATCCGTAAGGAAGCGCGTGACCATGCAAACGCACACACACCCAACGGTCAAACAACTTACAAGGAGCAGGGGGTCTCCAGAGGCAGGACATGGTCGGACTCACACCATCCTTCCGGACGTCGCCATGTACCTCGTACTGCCACCGACCGGAGAGCGGCGATAACCCGTACATGGTAAATTCTTTGGCAAGGTCGCGCATGTTGAACCGGCGGGCGATGCCGGCAAGCCGCCGTGCCTTTTGCGCGTCGTCGGCCATCGGCTCCACGTCTGGCGAGATGGTGAAAGATATCGGCTGTCCTCGGCACGCCAGGCCGCTCCTGCTCGTCACAAGGTAGTAGAACCATCGTCGCGTCCAGCCAGACTCCCACTTCCCTCGCGCAGCCCATGCAGGGAAGAGCCCCGTGCACGACTTCCTCAGCACGAAGCTGACGCTGCCGAAGTTCGACTCTTCTCCCCCTTGAGTTTCTTCGGCTGGCAACGCGCGTCGTGTAGAATGGCGAATAGGCTCGCACTGGGACGACGACCTTCCGTTCGCAAGGCCCAAGCAAACACGGCCAGGCGGACTATGGCACTGGGGGTCAGCTGCGCCAGCTCCAGCCCGTAAGCCCGTAGGACCTCGTCGACGAAGAGTGTCGAGGGCATCCGAAGACCGGCATCAAAGAATGCGACGAAGACAATAGCCTCTTCCTCCGTTGGATGCGGTTCCATCTCGGAGGGATTGGGCAGGCGAACCTCGCCCCGTTCCGCGATCTTCCCCTCCCGGACGGGTCTCTGGAGCATCTCTTTTCAGGCGCGGCTTCGCCCCAGCACACGGGAGTAGCGGCCCCCCGAGTGTTCCATGGCGTCCCACCGCTTGTTGGCATGCGCCCTTCCTCGCACCACCAGCGAGCATTCCCCCGGGGGAGGCGACAGGTTGTGACGATCGGAGGAGGCGCTACCGCTGGGCCAACAAGTGGGATCATCCCGGCAAGCCATCCCTCTCCGCGACGGGATGCTAAACCAACGCGAGCAAGTGTGGGTTGTGCGGCTGGCAAAAGAGGGAACACAGGCTGAAACAAGTAGAGCAAAAGAGCGTCTCATGCCAATGGCGATGCCTTATAAAGCCAACTCCAGCCCCCCACCAGCGCAGCGTAACCGGCGGGAGCCTGACGGTTCGGCTACCCAGCGTCGAGAAGCACAACCGCTGGCAACCGGGGGCGCGCTGGTAGGTGGGCTGACAGCGCATGACGCACCTATAGCGCATTGCCACGCATCCTGCCCTTCTAGGGAAGGGGCACACGGCTACGACCGTGCGCCCGCAGGCAGCCCACGGCGCGCAAATCAGGGCCCGTCGCGTGTACAACTCGGATGAAAAAGAATGCTCGGTCGCAGCAGCCTGCTCCTGGCAGCCCAGAGGTCGGCACGTTTCCAGGAGTCATTAAAGCGCACTACCGGCATGCGGAGCCGCGCACACCTCGTGCCCGGGAGAACCTACCGGCGCGAGGTCCACCTCCGCTCCAGCTTCGACTTCGTTGTCACGGCCGAGCGGGCATCGCCTCCGACTTTGACCTCGACCCCGCTGCTGACTTCAAGCTCCATTTTCGGTTTCAACATCGGCCCTTCCCTCCACAGCGACTTCGGCCTCGGCTTCAGCAGCAAGGTCGGCGTCGTACCTCGCGCTGGGAAGAGTTCTACATCGACCCATAAGGCTTCGTCGAAGTGTTGGGAAACCTCACAGGCCGCAGGGACGGAGGGGGCCAAAGGACTCGGCAGCATGGCTTCGGCCCGTGAAGCCCTTCACCATGAGAGGCTCCTGTTGTAGGAGTGGCCCCCACCTAAGCCCAGCAGGCCTGTTAGAAGAATGTAAGGCCCAGAATGGGAGATGTACAATGACATAAGTGCCCTTGTAGGGTACATTCGGATGTAAGGGTACAATTGTAAAAGCACTCCCTATGTGGATATATATATACAGCACAGGCCATGGGGAGAGGGGGCTAAGCCATTACTTGCCTAACTCTCCACTACCATACTCTCTTCCTATCTGGTCCGTAGCCACGACAGGTACATATTCTACAAACAGGCATAGGGTGTAAAGAGCACTAACCAGAATAGCGGTGTTCGCCACTACAAGAGTTGTGTCATTTTTTGACATTTCTGGCATGACAACAGGTCTAGATGTCATTAAATCATCCAGTTTATGACGTTTGTTTTGAGGCATTTCGACTTAGTGACAAAAATATTATGCATGTCACAAAAAATGTCATGATGCATGTCCAATTCGCTCTAGTGACAAGATTTGCTGTGTCATAGTGGTAATTTGCAATGTCATAAATCTAAGACAAAACTTGTGTATCACAAAAAACTTTTGTTGCATTTTTTAAACATTATTTTCCCGCCATATAAAGTCCACTGATCTTTCTTTTTTTTTTGAAATGGGCCATTTTTTCTTTTTTTCCGACCTTGCTGATGGGCTGGCCGAAACAGGCCATTGATGGGTTGGCTGACGGACCTTGCTGATGGGCTGGCTAGCGGAATAAACAAAAAAAAGGGGTGGTGGAGGCACTCGAACTCGCAACCACTTGGTCCACCTGAGGGAAGGCATACCACTGCACTATGGCTTTGTTTGTGACTATAGGTGCATTTTATTTTAAATGGTTTTGTTTGCAGGTAAGGCTAATGTACACTGCCTTATCCTCGTGGAGTTTAGCTCGCTCGTGAAGTCCTGAAGCAATAACGCTGTGAACGAGCAGGGCGGCGCGGCGGCCACAGATCACTTGTATATTAGTCTGGAGTGTGGTTAGGGCACAAAGTTCTGAAAATTTTGTCCAGAATGTTATAGCACATCGGTTTTTACAAGTCATAAGTGAACAGTTTTGAATATGGGTGATTTTAGCCCAGCCAACCAGGTTCTGAATATGGGTAATTTTAGCCCAGACAACACCATAGCACAGTTTTGAAAATTAGACAACAGTTCTGAATATCTGCTTCCATCCAACAGAACAGCATAGCACATAGATAATATTTCCATTCCACATAGATAATAGTTGACACATAGATGGCATATTATACCATTCTGGACACATACAAGCTTGATAGTTGACACCTACAAGTTCCATTCGACCATTCCAGACATACACAGATAATAGATGGCATATTCTACCATTCTGGACACATACAAGCTGCTAGTGGACATTCTGGACACCTACAACTTCCATTCCCAAAAGAGAGCTGCTAGTGGTGGTGGTCATCATTTCTTGTAGACCTTGGCCGACATGGCGATCACCTGGCGCCTCAGGGCGTGCTGTTCCTTAGCCTTGGATGCGGACATTTCAAGCAAGGTGTCAACCTTCTCCATCAGGGAGTCGACCTTCTGTGTCATGGTCATAGTCGACCTTCTCCAGCATCTCTGTATACTGAAATTACTAGAGTCTGTTCAATTCAGTTATTCAGTTGCTACATGGAAAACAGGAAAAGTGTTTTTGTCCAGCCACCAACATTTGAGATGGCATATATGCCTTACCACAACATTGCCTTAGAAAACCCATAGATTACACAAGAATCAATTGGACTATTGCTCAATCACATATGTTCATGACACAGGCTCTGAACCAAGCAGGGTGTATTGGTGCTCACCTTCATCGGCGGGGTCACCACCGCTGTGCGTTGACGCTTGCTCGACGACGGCCCCCTCGCGCGGCTGGACGACGGCCCTCCGTGTCCCCCTAGGGATTGGATCCGAATCCAATCCGTGCTCGCCCAAATGTAGTCGTTGCTGGACGAAGAGCCGCCGTCACCGCTTCCCGCCGACCCGCCATTACCGCCCGACGAAGCAATCCAGCGGTACTCATCGCCGGATCTCTTCGCTGACGACGGAGGGGCGCGCTTCGGCACAAGGATCTTAAATCCGGGGGAGAACTTGCCGTAGTCGTCACGGACCTGAGCACGCGCTTGGGCCGCCTTCTTGCCACGGGCTATCCTCGGCACCGTCGCCGTCTCCTCGCGTCGCCGCTCTGGATGAGGAAGAGCCGAAGAGTGGGAAGATGAAAAGGGGCCGACGGCGACTTCGTGCTTATAGATTGCGCTGGGACCGTGCAGTTGAAAGAGTGTAATATAAGCTCTGTGTCGAAAACACCTGAATAGCCCAGTGGTTCATGTGCCTTTGCTTTATCTTTAGCTCTTGGGTTTGAACCCAACGCAAAGAGCGTTATTTTCTTAATTGTTGTTTGTTTTGCTATTTTTCCAAAAAAATTCTTAATTGTTGTTTTTTTGGCTACTTTTCCATTTTTTTTATTGTTGTTTTTTGCTACTTTTCAAACTATTTTCAAGCACGTACCTAACTATTATCCCTAAAAAACTATTTGTTACAGTCTTTTTATCCCTATCAAACCATTTCAAGAACATATTTTTAAATCTTTTCACCATCTCTGTCCATTATCTAGAATAGCAAGGACATATATATTGATCGGCCAGTCTGTGGTAGCCGATTATATATATACGACTATGATCTATACGAAGCTAGGAGGACAACATTATTTCTGCCATTTATGTGTGGACGGTCAGCCGGCAAAAGCTCCTGACATGCATCATGAGCAAGATCGAGGAGGCCACGATCAACACAAGGTCAACCACGTCCTCGTCCTCTCTCTTTTCGACTATGTACGACTATGATTTATATGAAGCAATGAAGATGGCATTATTGTAATTCGAGTGTTAGTGCTATTATATAGAACGACTTTCACCTAGGGCCCATTTGGTATATGTCTAATGTTTGCCGCACCAAATGAACAGGTGTTAGGCGTGCCACCCCTATTTAGGCTGTAATCATTATCTCTGCCATCTCTGTGTGGACGGTCAGCCTGCAGAAGCTCCTGACATCGTGGGCAGGATCGAGGAGGCCACGATCACAACAAGGTCAAGTATGTCCCCGTCTTTGCCAACTCCCTCTCCTCTCTGAACTCGCGCTGCGGCCATCTTCGATGTCGTACTAGCAGCCGTTGCTATACTAGGAGCTAGTCGTGGCCTCGGAGAGAACGCCAGTAAAAGAGAAAGAGAGAGGAGGAAAAAGATGGGCGAAGGAGGATGATGGCACATTTTTAGCACTGCTTAAATGATCTATGTACGACTATGATCTATATGAAGCGAGGAGGACGACATTATTGTAATTCGAGTGTTAGCGCTATTATATAGAACGACTTTCACCTAGGGCCCATTCCAGTATGTCCCCATCATATCCAGACTGTATATTGATCATCAGTACATCAATCATCGTACGACGATGGCTCATTGTGAGCACTACTTGAACGATCTAATCACTAATACGATCGATATGAAGCGATGAAGATGGTATTGCAATTTGAGACTTTGAGCTAATTAATTAAGATATGCTCACTAAATGAATGTTAGTTGAATATGTACTCCTTTGGACAACAAAACCGTGAGGGCAAAAATCATCGTAATCATAATTATAATCATACAAAAACATGATCAAAATAAGGTCCAAGAGCATTTTTTTAAAAGAAAAAAGTTCTGAGGGCTTTTATAGAAGTCTATCAAGACACAAAGACAAATACTAAAAATCTATAACGAGTTGAAGGGTTCATCTGCCAATGCACATGCGCTGGGCGCGGAACAAAATTTGGTCGCTGTGCGCCAGGTGCCAACTAGCCCGCGTGCACCAGTAATTTTAGGAGAAAATGTCATCTTCATCCACACATATTCTATTCACTTACTCAGCCAAACGAAGGGTACTACAGTAAATTCGGATGGCCCACGACCTATTCACTCCACCGCTCCCATCGAAACCCTAGCCGATCCAAATCAATTCCCCCTCAGCCACCGCTGCTCATCCACAGCTCTCCTCGAACCCTAGCCGAACCACTCGGCTGCGGAAGAGGGCCGGACGCCCTCCTCCGCCGCCACCTCCGTCGGACGCCAGACGCCCTCCTCCGCAGCCACCTCCGCCGGACACCGGACACCCTCAAGCCTCCCTCCACCGGACGCCCTCGAGCCTCCCTCCACCGGACGCCCTCGAGCCTCCCTCCGCCAGACGTCGAACGCCCTCGAGTCTCCTCTCACCCTCCGAGAAGGTGACACCGGCCTCGAGCGCAGAGAAGCCCTCGAGTCCTTCGCCTTCCTCCGCTTCGTCGACCACTGCTACCTCAACGCGTGAAGATGGCTCCTGGTCGAAAGGGGGCGAACCGGCCCTCAACCAGGCGTAGAGAACTAGTGGGTAATGCACCACTGCCCCCCTCTTGCTTTTGTTTGGTGATGCGTACTCATATGAAAGAACTGTTTGAATGGTTGCTTTGGCCTGGTTGATTGAAGAATCAGATGAATGAACTAGGAATGTTTTGTTCTATTATTCTGTTCAAGACTTTAAATTGATGTAGTACTGCTGTTACAGAACAGTGTACAGAACAAGGTTGCAGAATTTTTTCATTAAACGGAGTACTGCTGTTATCCTTTTCATGTAGTGAGCTGTTGGACAGGTTCTAAAAATGTTCAGTAAGTCTTGATGTGGAGTTGTACTAGTGCTTTGTCATTTTAGAGTTCTCTAGAGGAAATCATCAACAGTTATCTATGTATATATGTGAACCAAACTTTAAATTAATGTAGTACTGCTGTTAAAGAACAGTGTACAGAACAGGGTTGCAGATTTTTTTCATTAAACGGAGTACTGTTGTTATCCTTTTCATGTAGTGAGTTGTTGGACAGGTTCTAAAAATGTTCTTTCAGCCTTCATCTATAGTGGGGCTGTATTATTTTTGCTTTCATTGCAGTCACAAATTATTTGACCAATTTCAGTACTTCATCTGATGCGTGGTTTTTTTTCTGGTGAGTACAGAAGCGCCAACAACTGAATATGAGAGGTTGCAGATGCGTAACATTATGCTGAACAATCGGCAGCTCCGCGTACTTGGATTAGGACAGTTAACTACAATTATGAACGCCACAAGAACAAAGACCAAGGTTGCTGATCGTGAAGATTCTGGCTCATGTTGGAAATATGCCCTAGAGGCAATCATAGAGATGATGATATTTCGTTGTATCCATGATTTAATAAATGTTCCTTGAATATTGCCTTTGTGTTGATTAACAAGTATGTGACTTGTTTGTGAAACTCTTTACTTATATGGTTATTCTAAAGTTGTCCCTAGTCGGAGTTCATGTGAGGACACACGTGAATAATGGATTAGCACATGTATCGGTTGATGACCATGTTTCACAGGTCATAGACATGGAGATGTCAAACCAATAATGTGGACACATGTTTAGAACATGGGGTTGGACCGACCCAACATGAGACATAACAATTATACTTATGGTTCTCTCTCTACACAATGTGTACGCCTTGTCCTTAGACCTGAGATTGTCGCATGTACTTGAGATGTGAATCGACCTACTTAGGGGCTATCAAACGCTACTCCATAACTGGGTAGCTATAAAGGTAGTTTTCGGGTTTGTCATGAAGCATGCTACGAGGCATGGTTAGTCGAGATGGGATTTTCCCCTCTCTACCTGAGAGAGATATCTCTGGGCCCCTCGAGTGATCGGATCCAGAAATGCATGGCCATGCTACTTAAGGTTAAGAGTTAACCTAGTAAGGGATTCCGGATCACAGGATCGAGAAAGAGTGGTCAGCTTGGAGCTCGACCAAATATCGTGAGGCAAAGGGATTGACATGTACATAAAGTTGTGATGGTTCGTCCGATATGATCTTTGTGTATGTTTAGGAGTTGGCACGTCTTGCTAGAGGCCGCTACCAACTATTGACCGAGTAGGTAAACTCGTGTCATGTCTAAACATACGTGAACCCATAGGGTCACACACTTAAGGGCTGAAGCCTAATTCGGATTGGATCCGGGTTAGACTGGGTATTGAGTCCTAATGGGCCTCCATTCGCTGAAGCCCATTATAAGGATGTCTATAAAAGGAGGGCAAGGGCGCACAGGGTTGAGAGAGAAGTTTTTCGTGACCTCCTCAAACCCTGGCCGCCACCCCTCCCACGCCCTGGGCGCTCGCGCGGATCTAGTAATCCGGCGTGCGTCGCTTCCTCCCGTACGTGTGGATACCTTTTGGCGGCGCTGCATCTGTAGCGTTTGGACGAACCGCAATAGAGGAGTTGTACGTGGGACGCCGCGACGTGGACGAGGAAGTAGTACGACTACTCTGCCCCGACGTGCTGCATCGACGTAGTACGACTACTCTGCCCCGACGTGCTGCATCAATTCCGCACCTGCGCGTCTAGTGGTAATTCCGTGATCTATAACTGCAGTGATCTTGGTTTACGGGTAGAATTTTTTTTCAATTTGCGCTAGCGTAGCCTACCCGTAGTCTTTCAGCTCACTGTATCAACCTGGAGATGAGGATGACGTTGAACAAGGAGTAGTTGATGAGGTATATGCAATGTTCCATGATGATTACTCATTCGTGTTAATTATGCAGAATTATTTGCTTGGTTCTAATCTCTTGTATCATGTAGGAGGCGATGCTGGATTTGGAGCCTGAAATTAGCAAGAGTTTGCTAGAGAACGTCAACATTCCTGCCAGAGGATCAAGAGCATCAAAGAGAGTGATGGCACTTCAGGAGCAAGACCAACCAGCAAGAATGACTAGGCAGAGGACAAGGGAATTATCTTCAGACCATGAAGTTTGCCATGTTCCAACAGCAGACCCACAAGATGGTTCCACAGAAGTTGCGTTGACCGCTGACAATGCTCATACTCAATCCAACAACCAGAACCAGCTATCTAATGAAGGCAAGTGATTGTACCCTCTCTCCACTATTAGTGATTTACATATTTGCATTAATGGGTCTATGATCTCCACTAATTGATTTCTGAATTCCACGATAGGTCGATGTATCAGCAAAAGACACGTAGGCAGACATTTGGATAGGATTTCTAGAGGGCTAAGCGACAAGATCCAGGTGAACATCGCTTCAGGAAACCTGCGGCCAGAGGTACCTTTACAAGCTGCAAAACTAGCATCAGAGGCTGGTATTATTATACGGAACCATATCCCAATCTTCACCCACTGGAAGCATTACAAGGACAAACAGGCTGCTGCTATTGTTAAGGACTATGAGGAAAAAGTAACTGTAAGTAACCAACCTGTGTTGTTCTATGCAGAAAGATTTATTGTGTACGTGATCTTTGTAGTTCTGCTATCCTACTGAAAACTGAGGTTGACTCTCCTGTGTGATGCCAATAATTGATGTGCCTAAAATAATGTCATAGATTGGTTGCATTTTTTTTTGGCACAGAAATCCATGTTGTATAACTCGGGGCAGTGATAGTGTCATATAGTCAAATGTTTTGACAGATTCTGAACCAAAATATCCTAGTCAGCTATATTTATCAAAAGATTGACATAATTGCTTTTTCTGGGGATTAAAATTAGACTGTACATAGCGTACACCAATCTCGGGTTGCTGTCCACGTCTTAGGACTAGTAAATATGATCAGTACCTGAATCTCTTGTAGTGTTATATCATGCAAATGATGACATCAATACATAATCCTAAGTAAACAATACTTGTGGTTTGTTCTGTAGTGTAGCAAAAGTTTCTAATATTCTGTAGTGTAGCAGAAGTTTCTAATATGATCAGTACCTGTAGTCTGTACCCTGGAAAATCTTATATACAATATTTTCCATGTCACTTTCTATTAGTATTTTTACAATGCTTCTGTTCATAAAAAAATAATGCGATGCCCTAGGGTTGTTAAACAATGGAACCAAACCATATCTTCTCTGTTTCTCATTTTGAGATAAAACAAAATTGCATCTGTGAGGCGTGGCTGCTAATAACTAGAGTGTTTACTTGTAGTCCAGTGCTTTCTTTGTACAGCATAAATCAGCACCTTCTATGTTCATGCTCTTGTCCATTCTTTGTACAGCATAAATCAACACCTTCTAACCATATGTTCATGCTCTTGTCCAGAGTCAATTCAACATTGACACAACCAGTGAGGCGGTGAAAAATGCATGTTCTGATTTGCTCAAAAAAAGGACAACGACAGATGAGATACAAGCTGAAGAAGCAATACTTCAATGGCATTCCAGCAAACCAAGTGAGAACAACTTCACCATTAGGCACTATAAGTGACATGGAGTGGAAACAACTCGTGGAGATGTGGTCTACCGCAAAGCACAAGGTATCCTTACTAAATCTCTCACAATTGTTGCCTTAAAGAAAATGAATCATCTGTCCGGCTAATGTTTGCCTTCCTATAGGACAAATGTCTGAAAAACAAAGATAGCCGTGAGCTTGTTCAGTACCAGCAGAAGACAGGGTCTCGGTGCTACATTGCCCAGTGCTATGTCGCGGTAAGATACATAATCAATGCTAGTGCAACTTTGCTTACTATTTCCGTGTGCTTTTGATTCGTTTCTGAACACTGAAGTTGTTTTACGCTAAATTTTGTATTTTTTTTCCTGGTCCAATGTTGTCTCATGGTGATTACTACTTACTTTTTGTGGTACTTCAACTAAACATATGGGATGATATGGGTGAATGAATAAAATGTTGACCGATAAGCAAATCTGTTGACCTGTACAGTACTGTGTGCATGCAGCAGTAGCTGCAGCTGCAGCTGATCACGCTGACTACCTTCCTTTGTTTCATTCTTTTTTTGCTTGGCATGTTCTTATTCCTGCTATTTCTGAATTCCTGGACCTCAATCAGTTTGATGCTATGCAACAACCAATTTTGCTGCTATGGGTTGGCTAGTGTAAGCTGTGGTGCAAGTTTCTGTTGTTGTTTCGATACTTGCTGATTACAATGTGGGTTCATAATTCATTTACTTTATAATGTTCAGTTTCTGACCTGGAAACTTGGCTGTAATATATTACTAAATGTTTATTTAGTCATAATGGGGTTAAGTGCACAGAAGTTCAGTTTCAGTTTCTCTTATTTGTGCAGTTTCAGTTTCTTTGTTTCTCTTTTTTAGTACTACATATGTGCAGCTTCAGTTACTCTATTTCACTTTTTGAAATTGATGTTTGCATGTAATTTCAGAAGCAAACTAAATATAAGGATGCGCCACCAACTGCGATTGATCTTTTCAAGGACACACATTGCAGCAGCAAGACAGGTTACAGTGAGGATGCAAAAAATGCTATTGTGAGTATATATAAAGCATTACTGATTAGTGTAATTCCTCTCTTGTTCTGGGTTCTTGAACAAGTCATATACTGCTACATGTACTGATCTGAAAAAGAAAAACAGTTCCCTGAAGTAGTGCAGTACTGCAGTTTTATGCTAGTATCAGGTGCCTGTGCATTCAAATTAGGTGGTCCTTGTAAGCTAGAACTACTGAATTGGTTGATAGGCAATTGATGAACCAAACTTTTGGCAATTAAACTTGGTAATAATAAAGTGATAAGTTTAGTTTCAGTCAGATTATAAGTGTGAGCCCTTTATTTCATCTAGACTGTTTCAGTCAAATTGATACACAGACTACTTCTAAATTTAATCTGGCCATGTGCTTTGACTAGGCATTCTGTTCTGCATGGAAAACATTGTTCTTAGCATTGCTCTGCTTATCTATAGCTACAACAGTTGGCATACAAGAAATCTGAAATGTTTTTTTTTGCTATTGCTAGGCCGAAATGGAGGCCATCGCTGCTGAACCACCACAAGAATGGCAAGATCCAAAGACTCCTGCACAAGCTGTAGCTCAAGTTCTGCCGAGAACAACTTTCCTTCGGAATGTTGGCATCCACTCCGCACCGTTGAAGAGAAGCGCTGAAGCTGCTGCAATGAAGAACCGTGTACGTGAGCTTGAGAGTGAACTTACTGCTGAGAAGGAAGGATCAGCAGAACTTCGAGCAAAGTTGGATGATCTGCAGAAGCAAGTAGAGGAAGAGAAGGATGCAAGAAGGAAGCAGGAGGAAGAAACTGAGAAACTGAAGAAGCAAGGCAGTGAGATCCAATGCTTCCTTCGTACCATGTTTGGTGGTAATTATGCACCACCAACTAATGACCAGCAGTAAATTCCCTAACTTGATGAGATGACTCTGGTGCCTTTCTGCCTGTCAGTTTGGTATGGACACAGCAGACCTATGACTGAGACTCTGGATGATTTTTTGGTGATTGACTTGAGCTTTTTGGTATGATTTGGTGATCTGAAACTGGCTGTAATGATATTGAATCTGGTGATCTGAATTTGGCGATATTTGATGCATGTAATGATCTGAAGTTGATGTGTTGCAGCTGTAATGTTTTTGGATATTGTAATGTTGCTGCTGCTGGATATGTTGATCTGTTAATCTGTTGATTTGAATTTGATGATCTGAAGATATTGCAGCTGCTGGATGATATTTCCATATGTTCTTGAAATATGTTTTTTTGTTTCTGCATATGATCTGTGTGTGGGCTGTTTGTGGGCTGGCCCAGGAAAATATGGTATGGGCTAGCCCAGACAAAAAGAAAAACATGTTGTGGGCTAGCCCAGCAAAATTTGCCTTGGGCTGGCAAAAAAACTGGTTGCGTGGCCTCTTATGCTGCTGGGCCAAAAAAATTTGTGCGGGCTGACAGAAAAAATGGGCTGGAAAAAATATTCGCGTGGGCTAATTGAGAACGAAAAAATGGGCTGAAAATAAAATTTCAGAAAGATAAATGGACCGAAAAACTACAAAACAAGTGGGCTATGATGTATAAAAAAGCAGGCTAAACAATATTTTTGGCCTGTTATAAGTCTGCCAACCACATGGGCCTTAACAGGCCGTATTTCAATTTTATGACATTTTTTGACCTGCCAACTCAGCACCACGTCATCTGCCTACATGGCATGGCACAAGGACCTGTGACAATAAACCAATGTCATAAACCTCTGTGACACTGAAAGCCGATGTCATAGATTTGTGACATGAAATATACTGATGTCACAGAATAAATTCGTGATGCGTGTTTTTTGACATTTGGATTTTCGTCAACTGTATGTCACAAATCTTGAATTGTGACATGAATTTCATATATTATGACAGAAATAAAATGTCAATAAATGACACATCTCTTGTAGTGCGCATAGATGCGTTTAGTACCAATAGGTTGAGGAGCACCTACTATGGGTTCATAGAGGAGATTTGAGAACTCAACTACGTGGTTTTTAAGATCCCCCTGTTTCAGTGCCGTTGGGTCCATCTCCCACATGGTGAAGGTCGATAAGTACGGTATCACTACCGTGGGCCTCAAATATGTCGAATACAAAGATGAACCATTCGTACTCGCTAACCAAGTTGTTCAAATTTTCTATGTAACTAACCAAGCAAATAAGAAGAGCCACGTAAGTCTTCAAGGAAAAAGGAAGATTAACAGAGTTGAGAATGTAGTGGACGTGGAAGAATACAATTAATTTGATGAGTTGCCTCCTTTCGGAAATGGCATAACGGTCGAGGAAGAACAACGTGACAAAACTAGCTACATACGTGTCGATCATCATGAAGGGATAATTTTTAAAGGAAATAAACAAGTGAAGTAATTATGAAATGTTTATGTGTCATGTTTTGTATTTGCATTTATGTATATGAGAACACATGTGTAACATATATGTGAATTTGCATTTATTTATATGAGAATGTGCGATATATATGTGAATTTGTATTTATGTATATGAGAATGAATGTGTGATATTTGTGTGAATTTGCATTTATGTATGCGAGAATGAGTATCACAGACGATCCTAAAGTAGATCCATTTGTGATGTGAATTTATCATAGACAGTTCTAAAGTAGAATCATCTGTGATGTGCATTATCATATATGACTATAATTTAGAACCGTCTATGATGTCCAACCGATTTATATTCGGACTTTAGGGTTTGCTCGTGCTCCCACGCACTCAGAGTCCCGCCGCCTCCTCTGTCGGATCCGGATTTTACAATCCTGAATCCTCTGTGATTCTACCGCATTATTCCCTAGATTAGTAGATAGTGCTCACATATACATTACTGAACATCAAAGTACATATCATGTAGAAGCGTAAATATAATAATAGACTTACTTATGGGCCAGTCAGGTTGAAATCATCAAAATGCAGCAGCAGAAATGGAGCACATAGGTGGGACCCTTAGGACGTGCCCACAAGCAGCCAACTGGGGTTCACGACCTAGTTCTTGGCCTCTTCATCTTCTTTACCAGTTGCATCCTAAGGTGTTGTGATCTGACTCTCCTAATTTTGGATTAATTAAGTGAGCAAGGGTGAGCACAAACCACTGTGCTCCATGAGCTAATACGCAAGATGGAGCATATGGTTAATGGGTTAATGGGTCACTAACACGTGGACCCAAGATGTCAAGAACTGTAATTAAAATTGGATTTAAGCTTTGAGTCACTGACATGTGGGCCCTTCACTATGCCTAGGTTCACCTATCAGCAACTTGTTCCTTTTCTTTAAAGAAAATAATAACCCAGCTAGCCCCACCTATCTGTCACTCATGTGATTTCCTTAAGAAAATTATTCAAAAACAATTTGAGAACCCTTGTAGTCCCATATGTTAGCCTTTGGCATAATTTCCAATAATAAAATAAATTGGAAAAGATATTAAAAATGTGCGCCCCAACTGTCAGTTAGACACATTATCTTTTCTTTGTTTATTTTTAGGATTTTCCTGGATTTAAACTTTGGAAGGCCCGTTCTCACTCGTTTTAAATCCAAATTGAATCAAACTTATTTCTAAATGCATCTAAATTCAAGATCTTCCTAACAAAGGCAAAATCATGAATTTTGGAGTTCACTTGAATAAAGGTTATGATAAAATATAATTATGTATATATAGGATGTCATTAACATTTATTTTAGAATTCAAAATCTAATTAAATACACTATTAAAATGTAACTTTGTATAATTAAGAAAAATAATAAAACTCCTTAGCATGCCATTAGGATTTGATTTAAAATACCAATTCAAGTAAGGATAATATTCGAATATAGTTTTGAAGGATGCCTTTGCAATGCATATTAAGGTAATTGGTGCATAACTAGCTAGGCCCCATATAATTAGGTTTTAACTAAATTTAATTTGTGTTAGATGCTGAGTAAAGATAATTAGTGTGCCAAGAGTATTTAATTTGAAGTGTCCCTTTAAAAGGGAACCCTGTTAAGATATGACTCAATTAAAATATAATTAATTATCCCAATAACCCATGGATGATTATTACTAGTAATAAATTTGCTAAACTGCATTTAGACTTTAATTTAACTAATTTGCCAACATGTCAGTAAGTTGTAGTCTTAAGGTCCATTAGTATCTAGGTTAATATAAGAGTTTACATTTTCCCATATGCATGTAAACCCTGTGATTCTTCGATCTATAAGCAGGTGTCCTTTGTATAGCGGACCCCATTTGTGGAGAAGTAAAATTATTTCTCCAACAGTAGCTCTCCTATCCCTTGGCGTTTAGAAGGAACGCCCAAAGAGCAATCTTGAGTCATAGTACTTGCCATATTAGAGTTGACACTTGGTCAAAATTTGATGGACCCAAATTGTAGCTGCCTCCATAACTATGTGTTGAAACCATGATGGACCCTCAGGCTTAATTGAAGTCGGTGGAGAGGGGGATGTGTGGCTGACCAGGGAAAGTTGATGGGCCGACCAGCCTAGAGTTGATGGCCTAGATATCCCCATTTTGGTGTGAAACTGAGTCCACGCACATGCACCATCTGAGGAAGCCAACTTGGCCAGGTAGCCAAGTCTCTTTGACTCGGCTAACACAGTTGGCGGCTTGGATCGAAGGCAATGGAAAGCTGGCTGGGACCTGGTGGGCTTGGTCAGCCGGTAGGCCCTCTTGGCCCATGACGTTGTGCTGCTAGCCAGTTGGCCAGCCAGCCCAGTAGTGGGGTCCGTTGCTCTTTTTCATGATTTTCTGGTGTTTTTCCTTATTTCATGTATTTGTCTTCTAAAATGCGTTGACATGCAAAATATATGGAAATAAAGGTATAATTGAGTATGATCAAGGTTTAAGTCATCACCTTACTGTGCTTATTGCCGAGTTTCAGGGATAAATATATGCATAAATCTCATGTCAACAACTAGCAACAGAGGTGGAAGACGACCCCTGCTAGTAGACCCTACGTGCCAGCATCATCGAGAGGGAGAGAAGAGAGAAAGCACATCAGCGAGAATACACTTCCGTGCAAAGAAAACAAAAATGAGAAGGTGGTTGGCCGAGCACCGACTCACGGTCCACGGCTGGGCCAAAAGAGGAAACGAGCCGGGCCAAGGCTACTATTACAACCTATGATCAATTTTCAATTTTAAAACATTTTCGAATGGTTTTAATTCAAGAAATAAAGTTTAGACATGGAAAAATAGCAAACAAATTTCAAAAAATCTAAAATATTTTTGGAGATGCACTTTAGAACTTAAATAAAAAATTTCCAAGTTTTCACCATGCTTTATATTTAGCTGTTGAAAATAGGAAAACCTTTAATACAGGCCCAAAAACTTTATGGGTTATGGATCAACTAAGTAGCAGTAACAAGTGTTATAAAATGTTTTGAGTGAATAGGCATGTATTTTATAAGTTGCATGAAACTTTGAGGGGAAAATATGGATTGAAATCGATAAGTGAGAAGAATTCTATAGAAGCTCTAGCTATGTTCTTGTGGACATGTAGTGGCCCAGAGTCATTTAGCCAAATAGAGAACCACTTTGAACTGTCAACTAAAACAATCTGTAGGAAGTTCAATGAAGTCTCATGCATTGAACGTTTAGCTAAAAAGAACGTAAAACCAAAAGATCCCCAGTTAATTACAGTGGACCCAAGACCTGAAGATACTCATTTTGCACCTCACTTCAGTAATTGCATTGGTGTAATAGATGACACACATATACTTCTTGTTGTGCGTAAGGCAGACCTGGTAACCCACATCGGCCACCACGGATATGCTACTCGAAATGTGATGGTTGTTAGTGACTTTAACATAAGGTTCACATTCATTGTGGTTGGGTGGCCTGGATATGCACATGATTCACTCATATTCAATGATACTATGTCCAAGTATTCATACTACTATCTTGCTTTCCATATCCTCCTAAAGGTAATTTGTTTGTCTTTGAAGTGATCATTTTTTTTTTTGCAATTTGCATATTCAATGTTTCACACTCTATGTTTATATATTCAAGAAAATATTATCTTATCGACATGGATACCTTAATCGAAAGGGATATCTAGCTACATACAAATGCCAAAAGTTCTATATTCTATAATTTCAACAGGGTCGACAACTAAGAGGAGAAAAAGGAGTGATTCAATTATTGTCACTCTTCTCTTTGCACATCCTTCAGGGTGTTGAAGATGAAATGGTGAATTTTGTTAAAATTGCCAAGTTTTAAAATAAAGTCATAGCACTTCATAACTTTATTAGGGATAGCGCCTTACATGATCTTCTTTTCTGGAGATGTGATGAAGATTACATACCACAAGCCACACAAGAGGCCGGAAACATTTGGACGAATTGGTTAAAATGACATGTTAGTGGATGATGGAGAAATGGGTGCTCTTCATGATTTTATTGCCAATTCATGGATGGCTAATAGACCACAGGAATATGTATTGCTATGCGACCTTTCGTTGGTAGTGTTCGGCTATTGGATTGATAGATAAAGAGGTACAACACGTTTATTCACCTAAGGAATTGATGATAACACGTTGTTCGTATGAGATATTCAATGTAAAAGCAATCTATTGCCAAGATCGAACTGTTGACAGCAGACCGCACGGATGAACAGTGCTTTGGCGTACGAATGCTTGACACGTGTCAAGAGGAAGATCGGACAGCTGAGGCTTGCGTGGGCTGGGGCAGGCCGGGCCGAGTGGAGGTACCAGCGGACCGAGCAAGGTTGGGCCGGCTGGTGGGCTAGGTTGGACCGAGCTTTGGCCTAGTTGAGTTTTGGGGTTTTAGAAAACTCATTTTCTTTTTCTAGAATTCAAATAAACCCTTTTAAGCCCTGGAAAATAAAATATTTTTTATAATTGTTAATGTTTAATTTAATCATATTAAATCCTTTTAATTAATAAAAATTCCAATTAAGCTTTATTTAATTCCAGAAAAATCCAAATGATGAATTTTATTTTAAAAACTTCAAAAAGGATTTGAAAATCAGGATGTTACACATAATTTCAACAGGGTTGACAACTAAGAGTAGAAAAAGGAGTGATTCAATTATTGTCACTCTTCTCTTTGCACATCCTTCAGGGTGTTGACGTTGAAATGGTGAATTTTGTTGAAATTGCCAAGTTTTAAAATAAAGGCATAGCACTTCATAACTTTATTTGGGATAGTGCCTTACATGATCGTCTTTTATGGAGATGCAATGAAGATGAAGATTACATACCAGAAGCCACACAAGAGGCCGGAAACATTTGGACGAATTGGTTAAAATGACATATTAGTGGATGATGGAGAAATGGGTGCTCTTCATGATTTTATTGCCAGTTCATTGATGGATAATAGACCACAGGAATATGTATTGCTATGCGACCTTTTGTTGGTAGTGTTCGGCTATTGGATTGATAGTGGATGTTGCACCTTTTGTGGGTAGTATTGCATTGCTGAAAGAAAATGTACATTTCACTTTCTATATGTGATTTTAGACGTTGCAAAATATTGCCCAATTATCTGCAACTTAGTAAAATTAAGTAATTTCATCTATATTTCTGCAAAAAGAATAAAAATAATCATATTTAGGCTAAATCAGCACACAAACATACTTTCAAAACCCTCAAGGGCATTTCAGACATTTCAACCTTCATCCATAGCTAAAGCAGTCAGTTAACCCAACAAAAAGTCAGATTGCAAAACGACTTCTCAGAAAAAGCTACAACCATTAGCTACAGCTATTTTTTAGCCAAAAAGTCAAAAGGCAACTTGTAGCAAAAGCTACAGCTCCCTAAATAGGGCCTTATTTTCTTTTGTTCTTTTCTAGGTAAAGTTGTTCTAGCATTTATTCTTCTCCAGCAAGTCCTCTGCTGGATTTTCTTTGCCAAACCAACTCACTTGGAAGATGATGATGCTTCCTACACTGAAGATCGACACCGTGCCAAGTTAAGTACAAAAAAAAAATCTCCTATGGTTTTTTTCCAATTATCCCACTACCCAAGCACAGATTCTAAACATCTAGGGAGATCATTGGCAATCTACTTCCTACATAGTCGATGATCATTTCGCCATTGCAACATCCAAAGTCTTTGTTGTTAGATAGCATGGCGGTTAGTGCTGTAATACCATGGCGGTTAAGGGTGAGGGATGTTATTAGCACTGTTAAAAGGTTTTATTCGGACCGTTTTGTTGTCAAGCGTGAATTTTTCTTTAATTTTCTCATTAGGGCTAACTTATAAGTATCCCTGGTGGGTCATATAGCTAGCTAGGAAACATCGATCGGACCTTTTGTTTTCTCAAAACCCCGTACGTCCGTGTTCTCCAATGCAATGTCCTAATTAAGCGTGTGCTGGCTCGGTCGGGACATGTACACTCGCGTCTGCATATATGTGTACGTGTGGCTGACGTACGTGACTGACCAGTAATGTGCATAACTGCATATATATATATATGCATCGAACTTTAATTAAAATGACTAGATATGCATGATTGGCGCCTTTGCAAGTTGCAATACATGCACGTACGTGAAGGCAAAAACGTCCTAGTGTTGCGATAGATATACTTTGAGAGGTAGCAAGCTAAGGGTAGTGCAATTGCATGTTCTAGCTAGCTAGGTGGCTCCTGTGTCCTGGCTCCATTGATGGATGCCATTCGGAGAAGAAAAGCTAAGCTAAGCTGCTCGATCGGCTGCGGTGATTGATACGCACGCAAGATTTTCCTGTTGATTTTTGTCCGATCCATGCGCGCATCGATGTATATATCGTGCAAGCAGCCAAATATATATACGACTATAGCGGTTGCCGTCTGGGACAGCAATTGAATTGAATTGCTAGCCAGAGAGAGAAGAATCGGAGCAAATGCACAGAGCCATACATATCCTATCACCTGTCGCCATCGGCGTACATACGTACTGGTTTACAATTCTGTGTATTGCCTGAGCTATCTGTTGATTTAATTTGCAATTCAATCACTCTACTCCAGCTTTCCTCTCGTCACCCGTATACGACCTATTTTCCCCTGTTGACTAGCTAAATTAACCGATGCAATTTCAGTTCCTGATTTATTTATTTTTTTTTTGTTTGCTAGGAATTTGAATTCCCTGTTTGAGCTGTCGACTCGATCTTCATGCCAAGATCGATGTGCGTGCATGCATATATGTTAGGAGATTGCCTATCTAAGTATGCAAACGTACGATAAATATACAACTTGGGTGCATCGATCCATCGAATCTATTCGGATAATTGATGTTTCAAGACGGACGGTCGACGTAGGTACCTAGGTATATACGGCATATATTTATGTGTGTGTTTGTCATTTCTTTCGAAATAAAAATAAGGAGAAATATATATATATATATTTATATATATATTTATTTATTTATTTATTTATTTATTTATGTGTACACGTTGTGCTCGAACAATTCCAATGCCGGCTAGCTCCCATCGACGTGGACGTCGACGATAGTCGATCGTTCATTTGTATTGTATGTATGCACCGGTCGATCGATCATATCGAATAAAAGTAACGAAGCAGATTACCCAATCAGTGACCGCATTGTATTGTATATAAGAGGACGAATTAGTCAACTTAATTAACCTCATGATCTACGCATATATATACCGGCCGCCGGCGGACCAATATATCCAACGTGGGCCTATATTGCTTAAAGACGCTAGATGTTCTAGATACTCCACTGTATCATATACTTGAACTAGTTAGAGATCTGTACGTTGCAACGAAGTTATAAAAATAGTAAGACGAAACTTACTGCCTGACCAACTTCACACATTAAATATTTAAGAGCAAGCGACAAAGAGAGAAAGGTGGCCGGAATGCGTGAGGAGATGAGGAAAGTGGAAGTGGTGGGTGGTTGTATCCTTAGAAAAAAATAGGAGAGAGACGAATGATCTAGATCAAATTGGATGGTTGTAGAAAGAGAAGAGGAGAACACACCGACAACTATCAACTCCTCTTTATATAATAGTAGAGATAACTGTGCGCTGTTATGGATTTTAAAATTTTATTATACTACATGTTCTAAAACTAATAGGTGGTAAAATTTTTTACAACATACATACAAATATGTTACGACAGTCGCATACAGTGACCAGCCGCACATGGCTACTACAGTATTCCTTGCAGCTACGACTACGATCATGTACTTCGTCTCCACGCACAGGCACCACTACCACGACTACAGGCTTCGAGTCCTCCAACTGCATCTTCGACCACAGTTTTGACCACGCCTTCCACCACGGTGTCTTCGACGACACCTCATGACCACGGCTGCTCAACCACATCTTATCGATCACTTCACTAACTACGCCTTGTCAACCATAGATCTTTGACCGCATCTCTGACCACATAGGTCTTAGAGCACTAACTGTCTTATTGTAGCCAGGGAGACCAACGAGAGCCAGGGAGGCCGTCGACGGCGATGGGGCTACTGGTGCGGTAGATCGGGGTGGCGGTGTCTCCTTCCTACTTGAGGAGGCCTCGGCACTCGGGTGAAGGGGAGCGGGAGCAAGGGAAACGAGAGCGAGGGAGGGGCAAGCGAGGGGAGCGACGGCGATGGGTAGGGTAAAAGCGGAAGGGAGAAGGACATCGCATGAGAGCGAGAGAGAGAGAAGGGGATTCGCCGGAGAGGGGAAGTTGAGATGTGCCTGAGAGAGGAGGAGGTTTTCTGGTCATCGGGAGTGGTTGTGGAGGAGACTATACGCGAGTAGGAGGAGATCGTAAGATCGGACGACTATGAAGAGTCGAAGAAGAATGGGCGGCTGAGAGACGAAGGAGAACGGAGGACTCACTACCAACTCCTCTTTATATGATAGTAGAATTTGTTTTACAGAAAAATATCAATAGCTTATTTGCGTAAACTAAATTAAATAGCTTGCATTGGCTGCTTCCTGCTCCATCCTGTGGTTGTGCATGCACGTTAAATAATTACGTAGCAGTACCAGGTAGACAACACAGACAGACAGAAACCAAAACAAGCTAGCCAGGTAGGTAGCAAGGAGCTGGGCAAGCTGCTGCTGCGCTGGGTGTGGTAGCAGCAGCTATGGCAATAGCATCCTCTTCTTCTTCCTCTTGCGGTGGCCGTCACCGCTCTCTGCTTCTCCTTCTGCTGCTCGTCATGGCAACCAGCAGCAGCTGTTGCGCACGGCCGGCGGCGGCGGCGGAGACAAAGGTGCGGCGGAATGCGATCACGCACGTCAAGGGGTTCCAAGGCCCTCTCCCCTTCTACCTGGAGACAGGGTAGGTGGTTGATAAAGTGGTGGATCGATTTGTGCATGCAATTGAATAACCAAAAATTACGTTCATAGGTACGTCGAGGTGGAGGAGCGGCACGGCGTGGAGCTCTTCTACTACTTCATCGAGTCGGAAAGGAACCCGCGGGAGGACCCCCTCATCCTCTGGATCACCGGCGGCCCCGGCTGCTCCGCCTTCTCAGGCCTCGTCTTCGAGATCGGTACGTCTGTCAGCTTATATAATTGCCTGCCTCCCTCCCAGATCTCTCTTAACCTTTTCTCGCCGGCCAACCGGCCCGGCCGCCTGCAAATGTCCATAGATAGCTGCTCGTCAATGCAAACGACCAACCAAATTACTTGAGATCGATCGGTCAGTGTTCTAACCTCTCCATGTAACCAGAATAATCCAATATTAGCTTGGTCATTTACTACCCTAAAAGAACTAAATTACTCGCTCGCACGCTGACGCTGGTCAGTATATTATCGAGTAAATTTCTCAAAGAATACAACTCAAATACTACGAGTTTTCTGAACCTAGCTTCATCTACACCCGCCTTGCTTTGCGTAGGATTGACTAGGTGCTCTCGAGATTTGTGCAATTGCAAATTAACCCATTAGATCAACCTCCCATTTGAACATTATTCAGGCCTAGTGGAAACTGTAATCGTCCTACTCTGCACAGCAAGCATCCATGCAATATTTTCTCTCACAAGCCACGAGACAAAATTTCCTTTCACAAGACTAAAAGCCAGGGAAATATATATTGGTTTGCAAATTTCATCGGAGGCTAGCGATAGAAATGATAACCACCGGATTTTCTGGATTTTTGAGCAAAATTGTGAATTAAAAAATAAAAATTAAAAATTTGAAAATATTAATTTTAATTTTTTGATTTTCAGATGAAAATGAGGTGAATCCAAAATTTTCTAACCGGTTTAAAAATTTAGTGGAGCCCGCTGGTAAGTGGTTACCGATTAAATTTCGGCGAATCTGCTAAAAACCCATAGGGTCAGTTGCTAACCACACATTCTAATTGCTGGTAAAAAAAAAGGAGAGAGGAGAGGTATGCACGTAAAAGACGAGGGAGATGTCTGTATCAGACAAAGGAGAGGTTCACCTGCTCCCACTTAAGAGCTTCTTCGTTGGTGTAGTTTAGTTAACCATCTCCTGTTTCTATAACCTTCTATGCCATAGTTTGTACCGCCTTCGAGCTCCACCTGCTCCCTAGCACCGCATGTTTGGTCCCACCACATCCTTTTTTTTCTTCCAATAGCTCACACCTTCGCTTTTGCATCTGCTAGATTTTACAACCTTCTTTGCAGTTTCACACATAACAGCAGATGAAATCTGAGTACCTACTATTGACGTCACAGTTTCCTTCTCCTGACCTAGATTTCTATCAGACATCCTATTGGTTGCTCTGTCTTTAATATTACCTTTTAATCGGTATTCTCTATTGCTCCAATACTTTTTATGATTACTGTAGGACCGAAATGGCAACAGAGGGGGGTGAATGGTGCCTTCAAAAACTCCCCAAGTACCCACACAACAAATTAGTCGAAGGAGATGGCTTCTCAGATCGAATACACATGGTCGTAAGCCAACTGGTGGTCGAATACCATGTGATCGATACCTTTGCCCGAACCGACAAAATAACTTAAACAGAGAATACTGCGCGGTCGAAACAAGAACAGAGAAGGACTCGTTTGCCAGATTTCTGAGTAACTTGAGACTCTCTGGTCTTTTGGTCCTAAAACCGGAGGTACTGAAAGAAACAGACCTCTGGAAGCGAGACAATCAAAGAAATCCAAAGTCTTTGCTATGGTCGACTAGAGAGGCATGCTCGAGTACAGAAACATAGCACTTTGGGGCGCAAGACCACGGTAAGGCAGACTTCTCTGAAACGACCTTTGCTCTCGAGAATGTACTGGCCAAGTGGCCTTGAGACAAATTCTCAGTTCTGAGCAACAAGAAGCACACCAAAGCAAATGCGGACTCACACAGAAGAGTTGAGAGAAAAGGATAGCAAGAAGAACAAGCTCTCAAAACAGATCGCAAACAAAACAATCACAACATCTCATAACGACAGAAATCAACTTGAGGAAGAGAGATGAATGATTGATCATGGAGGTTTCTACAGCCACTCCATCGGAGGTACAAGAGCAACCGTGCTCTACCCAGAGACAACTCACACAAATAGAAACGAAAAATTCAGAGTGACTCGGGAACAACCTCCCAGAGCACCCGAGCTCTACCATCTCTATTTATAGCCTTCTGCTATCGGAGGGGAACCCGTAAACCCCCACCTAACACCGGGTTTTTCAACTCACTTTACCCACGAGCTTCCAGTGCTTTACCCGTTAAACCCAACGGCTCCACTGCTTTGCCCGTTAGCGCCAACAACTCCTGTGCATTGGCAGAGACACAGCTTCCTTTTGCAGCTTTCCGCATTTCTCCAAAATGCCACTCCACTGCCTTCCCGGAAGCTTCCTCCTGCCTTGCCGATCACGCTTGCAACCACCTCACAGACCTCGTCGTCTTTGGCATCTCCCAGCCGCTCACGACCTCAGCACCCCCGTGCCTAGTCTCGACCATCTATGCCTCACCACGACTAGTCTCAAAGCCCTGCAAACCATCACAGACAAGAAACACATTCATAGCACGGCACAAAATAGTATCCAACCACCTGCGCCAGAAAGCAAAACTCAAATCATACTCTTACCAAATCGTATACCACCTACGACATGTCGAAAATAGAGAATAGTGAATGCACACGACATATGACCACAATATCAAGCCATACGACCAGATCCCAGGTCTTACGACCAGATACAACGAGTCTACGACTACGTTCAAGTCTCTCGCGCGCTTGCGACCGCTTACGAGAACATCTGACCGAGTTTCACCGTGGTCGAAATCGAAGTCTGCCGACTATCGACCACAGCAGTCGAAGCCTTGACCTCCGACGACCTCTTGTGCTAACGTGGTCGTAAAGCGCCAACTCCTCGATGTGATCGATCATCCAAGTGCCGTCTTCCGGCCGAAGCAGTCGTAGCTTCGACTCACGACCTCAGACTACAGCCAACGTGGTCGTACTAGGCTTCGACCACAGCCAAAGTGGTCGTAGCTGCTTCCCATAGCCTTCGACCACGGCCAATATGGTCGTAACCGGTCGTAAACCCTTCTGATGTTCTCCGATCACGCCCAAAGTGATTGTAAAGCTTTCTGATGAACTCCGACCACTGCCAAAATGGTCGTACTCCCTTCTGGTACCCTTCGACCATGGCCAGAGTGGTCGTAAACCTCTCGGGTGACCTTAGACCACGCCCAAGGTGGCCGTATACGCCCTAAACGCGGTCGTAACACTGCGCATGGCTTTCGACCATGCCCAATCGTGGTCATAAAGCCTTCCGACCACTCGTTCAACTCTTCTACCCGGTTTCGACTTTGGATAGTGTGGTCGTAAGAGCTACAATGTGGTCGTACGGGACACGGCTGTCTTCCGATAACGCACAGCGAGGACGTAAACGACTTGATTCAATTCCGACCACTGGCAGAAGGCTATGACTAGCAGAAATCGACCAAACCAAACTTAGACACAGTCAATTACTCATCACAAACATGGGGTATGACCACATGGTCTCTCAATTACTTGCCCATTACAAGTAATTCGCATGACTCCACCTCGAAAATGATACCTCACAACCTTCAAGTTCAAGTGACCTCACGGATATTATATTCTTCTTTAAATCGAGGGCATACCGAACTCTCATCAATGTACGATATGCTCCATCATATATGTACAATGTAACCATTGCCACCTTAATAATTTTATACTCCTTGTAACCCGCTAAGAGAACAATTCCATGTGTGGAGCTTAGAGATCTTTTGTCAAATATCTCCCTCGTCGAACACATATGAAAGCTACAGCCTAAATCTAATATCCATCTATGAGAAGTACCTGATTGACTGATGACTATTATGTCTGAATCACCTTTACTACTGCCACTGAGCAAGCACCCTTTATTTGCTCCAAACTCAGATAGTTTTTTATCATGTGACTTTCCTCACCATATAGATAGCATACACATGTGCTCATGGTCTTGCCTTTTTTTTTCCTTGTGACTTTTGCGTCTACTTACAACACCTATTGTACCTAATGCTTGATCACTCGACGATGAAGATTCCGACAGCTTTTTTAAGAACTCTACCTCCAATAGATATATAACTAACTTATTGAAATTGAGAGTGGTTTTCTGATGAGAATATTCATCACCAATTGCATCGATAATGATGGTAAGGATGATGTCAGCATAACGACCTTGTCATTCTCCTCAATTTTCTTATTCACACTAGTCAGATGTGTAATAAGCTTGTTGAAGATATTGAGATAATCAACGAACTGTATGCCTTTCTCCATACACAATCTGTACAATTATCAGTTCAGCACACAGTCCTTCTGTAGATATATATGTTGTAAAGAAAAACATAGAAGATGATTCCACCCAATTATCCACACTTTTCCTAGAACAACCAGTACATATTAGCAGGCACACCATTAATTAAGCTCAGGTTAATTTTCCCTCTGTTTTTCTACCATTCATGTTAATTTGCGCGTACGTACAATTGTATAAGCAGGCCCCCTCAAGTTTGACGTGGCCGGATACACGGAAGGGTTCCCACGGTTGGTGTATTTCGAAGATTCTTGGACCAAGGTAATTAAGTACACGATCGATCGTCGTCCTGTATAGCAATTACAGACAGACAGTATTCATTCATGTATGTGCATGCTTGTCTTGTACATGTTAGCTGACATGGTTGATTTACTTGTGTTAGTTAGTGAACCGTATATGTGTACATATATATGTATACAGGTGAGCAACGTGATATTCCTGGACGCGCCTGTGGGGACGGGTTTCTCGTACGCGCGCGAACAAGGCGGCTACAACGTCAGCCTCACCGGCACCGGGAGCCAGCTCGTCGTCTTCCTCCGCAAGTGGCTGGCCGACCACCCCGAGTTCGCGTCCAACCCGCTCTACATCGGCGGCGACTCCTACTCCGGCTACACCGTCCCGGTCACCGCGCTCGAGATCGCAAACGGTAGCCAATTAATTCCACGCATATGCATCTCGAACAATATTAATTAACATCTAGCCAATTACGTACTCTCGTTGCCTGCCTTCATTCTTGGGTACTCCCGGCGGTACGGACAGCCAACCAGCAGGCCGGAGACGACGGGCTGCAGCAGCTGAACCTCAAGGGCTACCTCGTCGGCAACGCTGCGACGGACAACAAGTACGACGGCGGGGGCAAGGTGCCGTTCATGCACGGCGTGGGGCTCATCTCCGACGAGCTCTACGAGGCGGCGCAGCGCGGCTGCGACGGTGACTTCGTGTCGACGCCGACCAACGCGGAGTGCGCCAACGCGCTGCAGGCCATCAGCTGGGTGACGTTCGCCGTGAACCCGGCGCACATCCTCGAGCCCATGTGCGGCTTCGCGCTGCGCACCCGCGGCGTCAGCATCTTCGACGGAACAACTGCTGGCACTAGGGCGAGGAGGCTGCTCGTGCAGGACAACGTCGACCACCCCGACTTCCGAAGCACCACCAACCTCGTCGGCAAGCTGGGCCTCCCCGTGGAGTGCCGGGACAACGGGTACCGTCTGTCGTACATCTGGGCGGACGACCCGGAGGTGCGGGAGACGCTGGGCATCCACGAGGGCTCCATCGGAGCGTGGAGCCGCTGCAACTCGCTGACGCGCTTCCGGCACGACGTGGAGAGCGCCATACCTTACCACGTCAACCTCACCAAGCGCGGCTACCGGGCGCTCGTCTACAACGGCGACCACGACCTGACCGTGACCTACGTCGGCACGCAGGCCTGGATCAGGTCGCTGGGCTACCCCGTGGTCGCCGCCTGGCGGCCCTGGTACTCCAACCGACAGGTCGCCGGCTTCACCACCGTCTACGCCCACAACCTCACCTTCGCCACCGTCAAGGGCGGAGGCCACACCGCCCCCGAGTACCGCCCCAAGGAGTGCCTCGACATGCTCGACAGATGGACCTCGCCCGCCGGACAGCTCTGATCGGGCCTTTCATGCCTGACTCTGCTACACATCCACTCTGCCTCTCCATCCTCAATTCCTCGTGCATGCATCTTACCGCATGCATGCTACTCCAATTCTATCATGTTAATACACTACTAGACTTACTTATTAGCTTCTAATTGATCTGACTGTTCGCGCCACATTAAGTAATTGCGCGTTAATTTATATACACTAGCTAGCATATGCTGCTACTACTAGTCCACTGTATACATGTGTCCATGCTACCAGAGTAATACTCTGCTCTGCTCGATCAACGTTTCGATCAAGTAAATATCAAGAATACATATTAATTCACATGCTAGCTAGCTTAGCATCTGGTATATAAGTATATGGGTGGATTGTTTTAGACTGTAGCATATGGCTTTTTGCTTAAATTTTTTGGATTATGGCTGTTCACAAGAGAGAATACAGAGAGATACTCACGTGAGATTTTGGTTGATATGGATGAATTCGGTACAGTATTTACTACAATTGATCTATAGATCCCACCTTAAAAATATATTCTGTTTGAAACCTAGTTACTATAACATAAACTACTAAAAGTCACAAACAATAAGCTTAAAAGAATATATATATATATATATATATATATATATATATATATATATATATATATATATATATATATATATATATATATATATATATATATATATATATATATATATATATCGCTGAAATGGAACACCAAGGTGCCCAAGCACCAAGCCTCTCTGCCTTTGGATTGCTTTTAGATGCGTGCTAGTGCAATGGTATATAATATATCATGCATGGTAAATCAATCATAGATGAAAAGTCTTAATCATGGATGGAAAGTCTCAATCACACAAGCACACATCTAAAAGCAATCCAAAGGCAGGAAGATTTGATGCCCAGACACCATGGTGTCCCTGTTATTTATACTATATATATATATATATATATATATATATATATATATATATATATATATATATATATATATATATATATATATATATATATATATATATATATATATATATATATATATATATATATACACTCCTTAAAAATATAGGTTGATGGTCGTCGATGCGTTCTCTCTTCTTAGTCATCTGATCTAAATACAGAAAACTTAACCATCTATATCTCCTCTCTCTCGCGCGCTAACTATCCCTCCTCTTACTTCCACCTTCAATTATTATGTTCTCTCATTCTCTCTAGATCTCTCTCCCATGCTCTCCCCCTCGCAGACCCATCACCTCATCTCCCCTCTCCCTCCTCACTGCCCATTGGGCATCTCCCCACCACCACCACCCCATCTCCCCTCTCCCTCCTCCCTTTGACCATCGGGCCCGACTAGTGGGAACCGTGAGGTAGCACGACGCTCCACGACAATGGCCGGTGGATCCGAGAGAGGGACGCTCGGCGATGGTGGCTAATGGATCTGAGAGGCATGCTCAGCGACAGCAGCCGGCGGATCTAGAAGGCAGCAATCGATAGCAGCCAGTGGATCCGAGAGACAGGTGCTCGTAGACAATAGCCATTGGATCCAATGGCTGCCCCTTGCTCCCTCCTCACCTTGGCCCCCCACGGCGCTGTGTTGCCATGGTTCTCTTTCCCCTACCGCACCCACCCCCTACTGCTTTTGTTGGTCGGTGTTGTGCAGTGGCAGTGGCAGTGGTTTCCTCTTCCTGCGCCCGCCTACATGGCTTCCCCCCCCCCCACCACCGCCCAGCAGTCGCACGCCTGGTGAGCCACTCTGGACCGTGGTCGAAGTAGAGGCCGTAGTCGAAGTTGACACTATGGTTGAAGAGGGCTGTGGTCGACGTCAGAGGATCGTGGTCAAAGTCAGGGCCGACCAGGTCGGGCGGGCCGAGCAAGCTGGCACTGGCAGTTGGGCGACAGGGCATGGTTGAAGGGGAAGTGGTCAACAGTCGTGGTCATTGAAGGGTCGTGGTCGAAGGGGATAGTGGCCGAAGGGGGCAGTAGTCGAAGTCAAAGCCATGGTCAAAGGGGGTCGTGGTCGAAGGAGGAAGTGGTCGATATCGAAGAGTTGTGGTCGAAGGGGGCAGTGGTCAAAGTCGAAGGGGGCAGTGGTCAAAGTCGAAGATCCGTGGTCGAAATCGGTGCCGTGGTCGAAGTGTGCCATAGTTGAAGAGGGCCATGGTTGAGGGGCTGTGGCCAAAGTCAAAGATCAGTGGTCGAAGTCAAAGCGATGGTCGAAGGGTACGGTGGTCGAAGGGGTAAGTGGTCAAAGTTAAAGGGTCGTGGTCGAAGGGGATAGTGGTCTAAGGGGGCAGTGGTTCAAGTTTAAGATCCGTGATTCAAGTTGAAGATCTATGGTCGAAGTCGAAGATCTGTGCTCGAAGTCAAAGCTGTGATCGAAGGGGTCGTAGTCGAAGGGGGAAGTGATCGACGTCGAAGGGCAGTGGTCGTCGAAGGGTCGCGGTCAAAGGGGATAGTGGTCAAACAGGGCCGTGGTCGAAGAGGGCAGATCCGTGGCCGAAGTCGAAACCGTGGTCGAAGGGGGCCGTGGTCGAAGGGGAAAGTGGTCAACGTCGAAGGGCCGTAGTCGAAGGGGACAATGGTTGAAGGGGGCAGTGGTTGAAGTAGAAGGGGGCCATGGTTGAAGTCGGGGCCATAGTCGAAGTCGACGTCGTAGTCGAAGTTGACACCGTGGTCAAAGGGGGTCGTGGTTGTAGGGGGAAGTGGTCGACGTCGAAGGGCAGTGGTCGTCGAAGGGTCGCGGTCAAAGGGGATAGTGGTCAAACAGGGCCGTGGTCGAAGAGGGCAGATCCGTGGCCGAAGTCGAAACCGTGGTCGAAGGGGGCCGTGGTCGAAGGGGAAAGTGGTCGACGTCGAAGGGCCGTAGTCGAAGGGGACAATGGTTGAAGGGGGCAGTGGTTGAAGTAGAAGGGGGCCATGGTTGAAGTCGGGGCCATAGTCGAAGTCGACGTCGTAGTCGAAGTTGACACCGTGGTCAAAGGGGGTCGTGGTTGTAGGGGGAAGTGGTCGACGTCGAAGGGCAGTAGTCGTCGAAGGGTCGCGGTCAAAGAGGATAGTGGTCAAACGGGGCCATGGTCGAAGGGGGCAGATCCGTGGCCGAAGTCGAAATCGTGGTCGAAGGGGGAAGTGGTCGATGTCGAAGGGCTGTAGTTGAAGGGGACAATGGTTGAAGGGGGCAGTGGTTGAAGTCAGGGCCATAGTCGAAGTCGACGTCGTAGTCGAAGTTGACACCGTGGTCAAAGGGGGTCGTGATTGAAGGGGGAAGTGGTCGACGTCGAAGGGCCGTGGTCAAAGAAGACAGTGGTTAAAGGGGCAGTGGTCGAAGTTATAAATCCTAGAAGAGTAGTTATCCTATGGTTACTTATTATTGTTGTTCTAGAGGATCAGTGAATTTTGGTATATTACGAATCCTAGAAGAGTAGTTTTCCTACTGTTACTTATCATTATTGTTATTACTAGCTAAATGCCTGTGCGTTGCTACAGATTTTGAAAATTTATCATACTACATGTTCTGAAACTCACGAGTGATAAAAATTTTTAGAATATGCATACAAACATGTTCTAAAAGTTTTTAAATCCGTAACAACACATAGGCATTCAGCTAGTGTGTGTATGTATATAGCATAAATAACTGGGCCCCATAGTGCTTAGGCTCCATGATTGAGATTTTTCATCCATGATTAGGACTTTCTATCCTGATATATTATATATCATAGCATTTGCACACATCTAAAAGAAATCCAAAGGTAGGGAGGCTTGGTGCCCCATTTCAGTGTCCTTTATATATATATCAGGCAAACCCGTTAACATTCATTAATTTAAAAAGGCATCAATTTGGAAAGGAAGCAATCATGGATGGATAGTCTCAATCATAGAGCTTAGGTACCAGGGTGCCCCTGTTATTTATACTACATATATATAAATATGTATGTATGTATGTATGTATGTATGTATGTATGTATGTATGTATGTATGTATGTATGTATGTATGTATGTATGTATGTATGTAGGTAGGTAGGTAGGTATATGACATATGCAACTCTATGGCAAAATTCACTATCAGTAGTCGTCGTTGTCGTCTTCCATCCTTCAAAACTAAAAAGCGTGTGTGGAAAACTGTCTCTTTACCAGCCTCCAAAACGAAACAAAAAGACGATCATCACCAAGCGGAGCTAAGCAACTCCAGCTAGGAAACAAAGCATCCCCTTCATTCCAAACCTTTTCCTAAGAATTCACACAGTACAGTTCCGTTTGGAACAAGGGAATTTTTTCCCAGATCTTCTACAGAAACTGAACTGTTACATATGAAATTCCTGTACTCAAAACAAATCTAAATCCCCTGTCTGAATGTTTTGCGTCATGCTCCTGTGTCACTTCTTGACTCTTGCCTATGCAATATGCCAGTACCAACTTTTTTGCAATCCTTGAGAGGTACCACAACCATCATCCAATACACTATCTAATGGCTGACGATGCGTGGTACCGGATGGCACGGCCCCACCCGTCGCCGGCGGGAGGTGTGGACCAAGCTCGGCTCCCATAGGTGATCCCCTCGATGGGTCTCCCCACATGGATCTACCGACGACGCGACCCGATGGCTGCGTCTCCTCCATGCGACTTCCCCACTCCCAATCCGACTGAGACGCAGCCGTGACAGGGCCCTCTCCCTTCCACTTCGCTGGGGAGAACCATGCATGAATTTGCCAGCATTGACGGCTATGCCGTTGCCAGAGCCGCGGCTATTGACGGCTCGGCAGGTGGGGGCTGCTTGAGGTTGTAGAGTGGGAAGGCAGAGAGGTTAGTGGTCGACGGTGGTGGCTTCGCCTGAGGCTAGCCTTCGCACTTCTTCTTTTTTGCTGAGGTGAATGAACATTTTCCAAACTTCCCGTTAGCAATGGCAATCTCATGTTGTTCTATGCTGTCATGTATTGAGGGCTTCACCGTTTTGAGATGCGATTTGTTTTTTCAATTTTTGCGGACATTGAGTACTAATCTTGCCCATTAGTTGCTTGAAGGAAGGCACACACGCAAATCCTCTTCATTTGCTACCGAGTATATTAAACAGTAAGAAGATTGAATAATTAACTTCGTAATGGCATGGTGGAAAAACTGATTACCACTGCATGCTACGAAATGCTATACTCAAATAGCCATTAGGAGAAGTTAAAACTAGCATACACCTGTATCAATCAAGGCTCACCTAAAGAATATTTTTTTTGTAATAATCCATATTTTATACGAAATAATAGAAATATACCCACGCAAATATTTTTTTTACAGAAATGGCCTTCAATCGCCTATCCTTTGGGCGACTTGATCCTATCGTCCAACCATCGCGCAACGCGCAAGCAATCCGTGGGCTATTGGGCGACATGATTGCAGTCGCCGAACCGTCAGGCGACTGCTTCCAGTCTTCCAGTGGTTAGGCAACTGCAAATCTAGTCGTCCAATCCTTTGACGACTGGAGGCCGTGCGGCCAATCCCCTCGGCATTTCTTCCACCCACACCACACGGTGAAGAAAAGGCAGAAGGGAAAGAAAGAAGAGAAGAGGAGAGGGAAGAAAAAGAGAAGAGAGGGAGAGGGAGGAGGAGAGGAGAGGGAGAGGAAGATGGAGAGGTTTTGCTATTTCTGTTAGGTAAAATGTTTTGTATGTTGTAGTCAATATTTTTTGTATGAAGTAACTAGTTTATTTAGTATATAATTAGTATCCATAGAAAATTGTACTTGTAGAAAAGAATAGTGCAACTTTGGTATAGAAAATTTAGTCAATGTAGTTATAAAAAATTAATAGCCGTAAAAACCTATAGTTGTAGGAAATTTAGTGAACATAGTTGTAAAAAAAATTAGCATCCGTACAAAATTGTAGCTGTAGAAAATTTAGTCAATGTTATGTACAAATTAAGCATCCGTAGAAATTTATAGTTATTCAAAATTTAGTCAATACTTTTGTACGAATTAAATAGTTTGCTTTGTACAAAACAATAATAAATAACATGTATGATTAATTATGAATGAATGTAATGTCATTCGTATATTGAAAAAATCATGTGTACCGTTATAACTGGTATATTGGCATTTAAATCAATATATCATGTAAATTGTCGAAACCCATTAGGAAATATTTACAATAGGAGAGAGCTCGAGTAGCGAGATAAGAGCGGCATCAGTGCACAGTTTGCCGATAGGGAGTTAATGCTATAAGGGTAGTGTCGTTGGTTATAATAGGCGAACGTTCGCTGAAATGTAAATTACAGAACATCAGTACTTCTATAATGTACTATATGATTTGACTAGTTGTAACATTGAAAATATATGCAGGCAGACATTAGTAATGCCGATGTCCACTACATTGAAAGTGCATTACAGTGTCGGCACCGTTCATGAAGGTCCGAATGGTGTTGACTTGAGCGGTTTTATACAAGCCACTCTAGTACACCCGAACGGCAAGAATGCTCAAATCGCAGATGTGATGTACTGGCTCACCTACAGTTTCTCCTTGGATCCTGAGGTGTGTAGTGTCATCATACAAGGGCGTTGGAGCTGGTCTTCTATGGACATTAGATGGGAGTTGAGAACATTGGTGCGTACTATTGCATGGAAGGAGTTTATGCAAGGGTGCCGGCACCGTGGGTACGAGTACGCGATGCTTGTGCAACCGTGCCCAACAGAAGTTGTACAAGGTCATGCTGACGGCTATCATCTAGGAGGTATGAGCAGCTCGGATGCCCAGCATGTTGGTCAATAGAAGGAAGTTGCTCGTAACGAGGCCGATGCGGTACATAGAGGAGAGGAAGAATGGTCATGGTATGGTAAGGCTACAGAACAAACTGATGAAGGGGAGCATATGGAGTACATACTGCATCAAATGGAGAGTGATGACCAGATGGCTTGGGCTGAAGAGGAAGTTGTACAGGAGGACGACGATAGTTCAGATGAGGACGAAGCACCTATCCTGTAGGAATGGAATTAGTTTGATGCTGAGGGTGTTGCCGCACATGACAAGCACGAATCACCGTGGGAGTATCATGGCATAGAGGTTCAATTGTATTCAATGTTTGCTGATAAGGCATTGCAAGTTGTGGGCCCTATCCATGCAGTGGACTTTTCGGGTGGTGAAATCTAACTAGGAGTAGCACAGCGTGAAGTGCGAGTAGGCCGATTGTCCTTGGAGGGTGCACGCACATAGACCGAAATATGAGACTCATTAGATTGTGTCGAAGGCAGAGCCACAGTCCTACATTCTCAATAGTGTTTTGCCAAGACATCGTAACCTAATGTCTACTTTTGTAGCCAATTTGATGTAAGGAGAGATAGTAGAGAAGGATATGGAGGCCACGCACATCATGGTGGCTATCGAGAGAAATTCAAGTATAAGATTAGCTACATGAAGGCGCGGTGTGCGAAGTAGAATGCTTTGCGCAGCGAGAAGACCAAACGGAGCAGCTTTATGCAGTGACTACACCAGACAGGGCAGCTTTCTACAGCGATAAGACCACACGGATTAGCTTTACATAGCGACAAGACCACGCGGGGTAGCTTTGCATAGCGACAAGACCGCACGGGCTAGCTTTGCGCAGTGACTACACCAAATGAGGCAGTTTTATGCAGTAACAAGACTACATGGGGCAGCTTTGTGTAGTGATAAGACCACATAGGCCAGCTTTGCATAGCAACTTTTTCGAAGACAAGGCAACATTCTGCCTTGCAGGCTGCTCATATGAAATAAACACACCATGCCAACTCTTTGGCTTATAAAAGGAGATGGAAGAAATCTGAGAGAACACTACACAACCAAACCCAACACTACATTGAAGCCTAGTTCACCACGTTGGGATAGACAAGAGATAGAAGAAGCAATGGGGCAAGATGATGAAGCTGATGAGGACATCCTTTCCATAGATACAACCGTGCCGACTCCACAACAAACTCAACAAACTGAAACTATGATACAAGGACCAATGACTCGAGCACGAGCATGTCAACTTAACCATCAGGTGAATGCGTTCCTAAGTTTGCATACAAATATTTCAAAGAATGGCATACTACTTAATTCTTGTGATGATTTAATTATCCTTAGGAACCATGGGAAAGAACCACACGGGCTCAAGTGTAGAAGTGGAACTGTCAAATGCAATCCAAGTCCTGTTCACGAGTTCAACTCAGATTCGGCCTGTTTAACAGCGTCTACTTCAAACGGCCATAACTTTTGGTCCATAAGCCTTCTCGGGGCCCATGAGTACTCTTTGGAAAGCTCTTGGAGTCTACATTTAGATGGATCTAGTCTCACCTCCAAACTCCATCTGAGCCGATTAAAAACTACCAAACAAGTCACATCACTTTTCCAGTCCAAGTCAATGTGGGCCTTGAGCCTTTTATCACCACTTAGGCTATTTGGGCTGCCGCCGTCTTCATGGGTACTGTTCATATGAACAGTACCATGAATAGTACCACACCCTTTTTCCTTAGATAAGTGCGGCTTCCCCCTCCCCTATTTAAGGAAGTCGCACCCCTTCAGTTTTCCATGGGTTTTTCTTAAGGGATTATTCTGCTTAGCAGTTTCACCGCACGTTTGGTTGAGGAACCCCAACTTGTGAACTTAATCTTTATTCAGAATACAGTTTCAGATTGCATCTTGTACTCTCTTGCTTGTGTTCTCGATTCGCTTACAGGAGATAGCCTTCTTGGCGAGGTCAACCGTGTTCGGCACGGTTGATAACCAACGGAGCAGTGGTGTAGTGATTGCGAGGGGTTCGATCTGTTTTGGTCGGAGCCTTTGGATCATCAATGTCGTATTCTCCACAATCTACTTATCAATACCTTTCGGAAGATCGGGCCATTGTCACATTAGGTGGTATCAGAGCAATGGTTGCCCGTTAGGTAATTACAATTTCCCTTTTAGATTAATTTTTGTTCATCGTCCTAAAAACCCTAGAAAATTAGCCCACAAAAATAATTGTTCGTAGTGTTCTTCCGCTGTCCCAACACCCGTTTGAGCCATTGCAATTTTTCTTTTCAGTTTTGCTTGTTGAATTTTTGATTACATCGTCGTGTCTAGTTGCTGAATTCTAGTTTTAGTTAGAGTCTAGTTTGATCTTTGTGTTCCTTTGTGTATTTTCATCATTGTGTCAAAACTTCTGCCGCAACAACACCCTCCGCTGCATCCTATCTGCTAGTTTCGGTTTGCAAGAATAGGAGAGAGTTTTTGGTTGTCCAGAAGAATTGGTTTCGGTTGTTTAGAAAAAAATAGAGAAAAAAGAGAGAAAACCTTTGCAAAAAAAAAAGAAAGAGAGAAAACCTTTGCCAAAAAAAGGAGAGAAAGAGCCCATCTTTCCCGAAATTTGGAAAATGCATCAAACCTACGTCAAAATAAGTGAAAATTGGTGGAGTTGTTCTTCATACATCCAAAAGCCTCCAGAAACAAATTTGAGCAATTTAAACCACGGGATCAAAAGTTATACCAGTTTCAATTGAGGCCGAAACGAATTCAAGTCCGTTTCCGACACACCTTCAGTAAAACGGGCATAACTTTTGCATATGGTGTCCGTTTTCGATGTTCTTGTACTCGTTGGAAAGCTAACGACGAGCCTGATCCAAAAAAAATGACAAACCCAAAGAGGCATCCTCTGAGGACCCAAAAATCGGCCATCTTTGGCCTTGAAATCACATCACAGGTTTTTGGTTTCTGTTTTTGCCAATTCGTTCAATCTTCCCTTCGGAATTTGGGGTTCGTCTCAACTGCAAAGTCATAGATCTCGTCGAAACCTTTAAAATGAGTATATATAAGCCATATAAAAAACTTGCTTTTTCATCGTTTGAGACTAACTGTTGTCTCTGCTCAATCTAGTGGGCTGTTTGCATTGCATCGATACCGAATTTGTTGTCTTTTGTGCTCTACGTCATGCAAACAATCTTGTGCTCTACAAAGAAGTTTGAGTAGATCGGTTAGCATCTCTTCTAGCACTTGTTGTGAGGTTTTCCATTGCTTACATCAAGTCACATTGATCATTGCGTGTGCGTGCTTCGATTAGCTAGCTTTGACTAGGCTAGGATCAGCAACTTTGACTAGTACTTTGTATAATTTTTTAACTTGCATTAACTGATCTGATTATTGCTGATCCTTGCTACCATATTGAAGCCTTCCAAGCTCCACCTACTCTTGATCAGAACAGGTCCCCTCTTGCAATTGTACCCACGCTCGACATGGTATCACGAACCAGCCACCGGCTGTACCACCTGCTGCATTGGTAAGAACACTTGTAAGAGTGTGGTAAGACGATTGAGAGTGTGTGATTCCACTTTCCACCACCTAGTAGTTGATAGGGATAATACCTTTGTGTTGTCTTTTGTTTACTAACCATGACAGGTGAGTCGTCTGAAGCGCAAGAGTGTATTTTAAAGGGAGAACTCATGACGCTCTTGGATAAACAAAGCACTACCATTAATGAGAACATCAATAGGAAGCTTCAAGCTAAGACGGATACATTGCAGCGCCCCGTCGATGAGAGTATTGTAGCACTCACTACACGCCTTGAAAGAATGGTGAATCGGCCACCAAACAATAGATGCGAGTATGATCACGATGCAAGCCAAGATCGTGAGGAGGGAGATGATAATGAGAGACAAAACCGTGACACCGGTGCTACATTTGCTGCCCAAGATGCACGCCAACGACACCGCCTACATCAAAACCGTCACGGTATGGGAGGTAATAATTTTCAGCACCACAATGCTCGTGCTAATGATGACCCATTTGCTAAAGTCAAATTTATCATACCATCTTTTTTGGGTGTTTATGATGCTGAAACTTATCTAGATTGAGAGATGACAGTTGAACAAAAATTTAATGCCCATCTAGTTCCTGAAGTGCATAGAATCACAAGCTACTAGTGAATTTAAAGATTTTGCTATCATTTGGTGGACTTAAGCAGTTAATTCTGGTTTAACACCTGATACATGGGATAGATTGAAGGTAGCTATGCATGCTAGATTTGTTCCTCCTGCTTTTAAACGTGATATGCGTAAGAAATTACAGTGCTTAGACCAAGGTAATAAATCTGTCGAGGAATATTATCAATAACTACAAATAGGCATGCTACGTTGTAATGTTGTAGAGGATGAGGAGGATAAGATGGCTCATTTTTATGGGGGCTTAAGGCGTGAAATTCAGGATATAATTGATTACAAAGAGTATAACGATATCAATATATTGTTCCAGCTTGCTTGTTTGGTAGAAAAGGAATTGCAGAGTAGGCAACAAAGGACTAGGAGTAACTTTGGAAGTATGTCTACATCGAGATCGACACCGGGGCAAGCCAAGACAGCCACACCTCCTGCTTTTCGAGCTGCTGCCCCCTCTGTGAGTAGGGCATGTTCAGCAACACTGTCGCCACCATCACGTGCACCCGAGACGAGCAAATCTACTAGTGTGCAAGCACCAGCACAGAGCTCTTCATTGGTTGCTTCCACGGGCCGAACGACGAGCATTGTGTGCCACCGTTGTAAAGGGATGGGCCACTTCATGAGAGATTGCCCAAGTCAGCGGGCGTACATTGCGACAGAAGATGGTGGTTATGTAAGTGCTAGAGATGTTGAGGATGGATTTGCTCTTGCAGCTAACCTTGCAGGCAATGGTGATGATCATGAGACAGATAGCGATGGTGAGGAAATTTTAGGTACCGCTGCCACGGCGAATTATAGAACCATAATTGTGCAGCGAGTACTGAGCACTCAAAGAGAGCAAGAGGAGAAGCTACAACGTCAAAATTTGTTTCAGATGTTCCTCATCATCAAGGATTGCTGTGTTAGTGTTATAATTGATGGCGGGAGTTGCAATAACTTGGTGGATTCAGGATTGGTCAAGAAGCTTGGCTTGACCACACGTGCGCATCCTCACCCATACCACATTCAGTGGTTCAACAACAGTGGTAAGGTGAAGGTAACACAATCTGCGAGAGTGCATTTTTCCATTGGTTCCTATCATGATGTTGCTGATTTCAACGTAGTACCTATGCAAGCCTGCTCACTTTTATTAGGTCGTCCATGGGAATTTGATACCGATGCAACTCATCATGGTAGAAGTAATAAGTACTCTCTTATGCACAAAGGAAAGAAAATAACTTTGCTACCTTTGACACCTACTGAAATTGCTAATTGTGATAAAGAGCTAGCTGAAAATGAGAAGAAAGAACTTGAACATGATTCTGAAAATCAGTAAGTAGTGAAGAATGTTTTCCCACCTAAGAAAGAGAGGTTGGCATCTAGTTCTAGGACTGAGGGAATTAAATTAAAGAGTTGTGCCATGCTTGCAACCAAATCTGATCTTGCTGAAATTTGTCATAATGATATGCCATGCTATGCTTTGATATGCAAAGATGATTTATTTTCACTTGATGATATATCTAGCTCTTTGCCGTCTGTTGTCACTAACCTTTTGCAGGAATATAAGGGTGTGTTTCCAGCTGAGATACCCCCGGGGTTGCTGCCTATTAGAGGGATTGAACACCAAATTGACTTAATTTCAGGAGTGACTTTGCTAAACCGTGTGGCGTATAGGACCAATCTGGAGGAGACTAAGGAAATACAGTGACAAGTTCAAGATCTTTTGGACTGAGGGTACGTACGGGAAAGCCTTAGTCCTTGTGATGTTCCTGTTCTTTTGGTTCCTAAGAAAGACGGTAGTTGGCGTATGTGTGTTGATTGTAGAGCCATTAATAATATCACAATACGGTATCATCATCTATTCCTAGGTTAGATGACATGCTGGATGAGTTGAGTAGTTCGATTCTTTTCACAAAGATAGACTTGCGCAGTGGGTACCACCAGATTAGAATGAAATTGGGAGATGAATGGAAAACGGCATTTAAAACTAAGTTCGGACTATATGAGTGGTTATGATGCCTTTTGGTTTAACTAATGCACCTAGCACTTTCATGCATTTGATGAATGAAGTTTTGCGTGCTTTCATTGGAAAATAGTTTATTTTGATGATATTCTAATCTATAGCAAGTCAAATGAAGAACATCTGGATCATTTATGTGCTATTTTTAATGTTTTGAGATATGCACGTTTGTTTGGTAATCTTGAGAAGTGCACCTTTTGTACAGATCGAGTATCTTTTCTTGGCTATGTTGTTACTCCACAGGGCATTGAAGTTGATCAAGCCAAGATCATCGCTATCCAAAGTTGGCCGCCTCCTAAAACGGTCACACGAGTGCGGAGTTTTCTCGGGCTCGCTGGTTTCTATCGGTGTTTTGTTCAGGATTTCAGCACCCTCGCTGCACTACTGAATGAGCTTACAAAGAAGGGTGTTCCTTTTAATTGGGACACCAAACAACAACAAGCTTTCGACGCTCTCAAAGATAAGCTAACACACGCCCCTTTGCTTCAACTTCCTGATTTCAGCAAGACTTTTGAATTGGAATGTGATGCTAGTGGCATAAGTCTTGGGGGTGTGTTAATTCAAGAAGGAAAACCTGTTGCTTACTTTAGTGAAAAATTAAGTGGTCATAGTTTGAACTATTCTACCTATGATAAACAATTATATGCTCTAGTTCGAACTTTGGAAACATGGCAACATTATTTATGGCCCAAAGAGTTTGTAATACATTCTGATCATGAATCCTTGAAGCATATTCAAAGTCAAACCAACCTGAACCGCAGACATGCTAAGTGGATTGAGTTTATTGAATCTTTTCCCTATGTCATTAAATTTAAAAAGGGCAAAGAAAATATGATAGCTGATGTGTTGTCTAGGAGATATATCATGCTTTCACAATTGGACTTCGAAATCTTTGGGTTAGAGACAATAAAGGAGCAATATGTGCAAGATGCTGATTTTAAAGAGGTGTTGCTAAATTGTCAAGAGAGAAAGGGTTGGAATAAATTTGTGGTGCATGATGGGTTCATATACCGTGCTAACAAGCTATGTATTCCAGCTAGTTCCGTTCGTCTTTTGTTGTTATAGGAGGCGCATGGAGGAGGATTGATGAGTCACTTCGGTGTGAAGAAAACCGAGGACATTCTGTCCCACCACTTTTACTGGCCAAAGATGAGGCGTGACGTCGAACGCTTCATTGTCCGCTGCACTACATGCCAAAAAGCTAAGTCACGACTTAATCCTCATGGTTTATACATGCCTCTTCCTGTTACAAGCATACCTTGGGAAGATATTTCTATGACTTTGTTTTAGGGCTTCCTAGAACAAAGAAGGGGAGTGATAGTATTTTTGTTGTCATGAATAGATTCTCTAAGATGGCTTATTTTATACCATGTCATAAAAGTGATGATGCTACAAATGTTGCTGATTTGTTCTTTAAGGAAATTGTTCGCTTGCATGGTATTCCGAATATGATAGTTTCAGATCGTGATGCTAAATTTCTTAGTCATTTTTGGAGAACCTTATGGGGTAAGTTGGGAACTAAGCTGTTATTTTCCACTACTTGTCATCCCCAAACCGATGGACAAACTGAGGTAGTCAATAGAACATTGTCTATTATGCTTAAGGCTGTGCTTAAAAAGAACTTAAAAATGTGGGAGGAATGTTTGCCTCATGTGGAATTTGCTTATAATCATTCGTTGCATTCTACCACAAAGAAATGCCCTTTTGAGATTGTTTATGGTTTCATACCTCGTGCACCTATCGACTTGTTGCCTCTTCCAGCTTCTGAGAAGGTAAATTTTGATGCGCAACAACGTGCTGATTTGATACGTAAGATGCATGAGACAACTAAAGAGAGTATTGAGATTATGAATGCTAAATATAAAGTTGCTGGTAGTCAAGGACGCAAGTATGTTACTTTTGAACATGGTGATCTTGTGTGGTTACACTTGTGTAAAGAACGATTCCCTGAATTGAGAAAGTCTAAACTCATGCCTCGTGCAGATGGTCCTTTTAGAGTGTTGAACGTATTAATGATAATGCATATAAGTTAGATTTGCCTGCAGATTTTGGGGTTAGCCCCACTTTTAGCATTGCAGATTTGTGACCTTGCTTGGGCGCGGAAGATGAGCTTGAGTCGAGGACGACTCCAATTCAAGAACGGGAGGATGATGATGACATCCTTTCCATAGATACAACTGTGCTGACTCCACAACAAACTCAACAAACTGAAACTATGATACAAGGACCAATGACTCGAGCGCGAGCACGTCAACTTAACCATCAAGTGAATGAGTTCCTAAGTTTTCATACAAATATTTCAAAGAATGGCATACTACTTAACTCTTGTGATGATTTAATAGTCCTTAGGAACCATGGGGAAGAACCACGCGGGCTTAAGTGTAGAAGTGGAACCGTCAAGCGCAATCCAAGTCATGTTCACGAGTCTGATTCAGATTCAGCCTGTTTAATAGTGTCTATTTCAAACGGCCATAACTTTTGATCCAGAAGGCTTCTCGTGATCCGTGAGTACTATTTGGAAAGCTCTTGGAGTCTACTTTCAGATGGATCTAGTCTCACCTCCAAACTCCATCTGAGCCGATCAGAAACTACCAAACAAGTTGTGTCACTTTTCCAGTCCGAGTCAAAGTGGGACTTGAGCCTTGTATCACCACTTAGACTATTTGGGCCACCGCTGTCTTCATGGGTACTGTTCACATGAACTGTAACCATGAATAGTACCGTACCCTTTTTCCTTAGATAAGTGCGGCTTCCCCCTTCCCTATTTAAGGAGGTCGCACCCCTTTAGTTTTCCTCGGGTTTTTCTTAAGAGATTATTCTGCTTAGCAGTTTCACCGCACGTTCGGTAGAGGAACCCCAACTTGTGAACTTAATCTTTATTTGTAATACAGTTTCAGATTGCATCTTGTACTCTCTTGCTTGTGTTCTCAATTCGCTTGCAGGAGATAGCCTTCTTGGCGAGGTCAACCGTGTTCGGCATGGTTGATAACCAACGGAGTAGTGATGTAGTGATTGTGAGGGGTTTGATCTGTTTTGGTCGGAGCCTTTGGATCATCAATGTCATGTTCTCCACAGTCGACTTATCAGTACTGTTGTGGTTATGGACCAAACAGACAGAGTGATATAGTAGTGGAGAGTTAGGTGAGCAATGCTTAGGGTTTCCCCTATGGCCTGTATCGTATATATATATATATCCACATGGGGAGTGTTTTTACAGTAGTACCCTTACATTTGAGTATCCCTCTCATGGGCATTTATGCCATTGTACACATCCCATTTTGGGTCTTACATCCTTCTAACAGGCCGGCTGGGCTTAGGTGGGGGCCACCCCTACAACAGGAGCCTCTCATGGTGATGGACTTCACGGGCCGAAGCCATGTTGTCGAGCCATTTGGCCCCCTCCGTCCCCACGACCTGTGAACTTCTGTATTGCTTGATGGAGCCTTATTGCTTGGTGTAGTCCCCGCCTTGTACGGAGGATATGGATCCTGACTGGCTGTCGAAGCCGTCTTCGGCCTCGGGGTCCTTCGGAGATGGGCTCGTGTTGCAGACGTGCCGGGCGTGATGCAGGTCCAGCTGGCATTCATGGCGCCGCAGCCGAGTGCGGGGTCTTTGCGTGGAGGTGAGTCCGAAGCTGACGCGTCGTGGAGGTGCCTTCCGGGGTCGCGCTACCGGCGTGGAGTCAGCCTATGGCCCAACAGCTTCGGGGGCCAGGGTAGACGTCTTACTGGCGGCAGGAATCACGCTGATCTGTCCGGGGTGGACAACCGCAACCACATGCGTTGTCCCGATGGGAAGGCACACACGGTGGGACGCGGCTGGCGCGCCATGGACTGTCAGCGGTCGCACGGCCACGGTCATGCGTCCCTTCCCGAGAGGGGCGAGACGCGTGGTGGGATGCGATTGGCGCGCCGTGCGTCGCCAGGCGGCCCGCAACTGTGCGGTCTGGTTGCCAGCGGTTGGCGCGGCGTAGGGTTTGAGGCATCGTGGTCACGCGCCATTGCGACGCTTCTCCTTCCGCCGGTTGACGTCCGGCCGGTTGAGTTCCCGCTGGTTGAGAATGTCGTCGGTTGGCCTTTCGCCAACCTGGCGGTTCCCCGCCGGGCGAGCATGGATATAAGTACGTCGGCACCACGGCATGTTCCTCCCTCATCCCTGGTTTCTCGTCTTGTTCCTGCGCGTGGTTATCTTCTCACGAGTAGGCCTACTTTTGTTCATCTGCGTTCGATGATTGCGTCTACGGACGCTAGCATCAGCGGGCATTGATGAACAAAAGGAGGCTTATTTATGGGAATCAGTGGTTACGCGTGCGGCATTTGGTAAGAGCAGGGAGACAACCACGCCGAGGTCGTAGCCAAGGCTGCCTGGTCAATGGCCTGAGTGCGTCGCCCTCTATTTCGCTCGCTGGCCTTCCACCGGTTGAACTCCCGCCGGTTGGACTTCGGCCAGACTAGCTGGTTTTCCGCTGGTGGGGAGATTGGGCTGCGAAGCTGCCCCCGGCACGTGAGGCCGATCCGGAGGTCCGGCCGAACCTCGGAAATATGGGTCGGAGCTGGCACTGTGGTGGATCCGCGTGACCAAAGTCGAAGTGATCTTCGAGTTCGCTGCGTGGGCTTGCGAAGCCGAGGCGATCGTCTGCGCTGCTCCACGAGTTCAGTCAGAGCTGACTCCGGGGTCTTCGCGCGGGCTGGAGACCGAAGGGCCACATTGTATTCCGCGGCTCTGGGACGGTGCCACATCGGCGTTGTTAGGCCGGTGTTTGCGCGTCTGCAGATTCCGCCCCCTAGGGGCAGTTTGTGAAGACGAAGCCAAACCCGCGCAATCGAGGTCGAGGTGGTTTGCGAGCTCGCCGCGTAGGCTTGTGAGGGCGCAGCGGGGTGTCACTTCACGGGAATGGAGCTGAAGTCAGAGCCGGAGCCGCTCTGCGGAGGCAGATCCTGGGTCGGAATTGTAGCCGAGGTTGACCGGTCAAAGGTCCGCCGATGCTGCATTGACGGCCCCGAGAATCGTGCCGATGCGCAGTAGAGGGCATGCCGTGTCGTGCGGCCTGCATTCATTATCGAGGGGGCAGATGCGTGGCAGAACGTGATTGGCGCGTCGTGCGCTGTCAGGCCATCGCACGATCGCGGTCGTGCGTCCGTTTCTGACGGGGCATGATGCGCATGGCTGGCCGTGCCGCTTCGACTTCAATCGTGGGGTGGCGAGCGGTTCGTCTTCCGCCGGTTACACCTACCGGCGGTGCGGGGGTGAAGGGGCTTTAAATACCCCCTGTGGCACCACGTCTGCGCTCTCTTCCTCACGCCTTCTGATGTCTTTTCCTGTGCCCTACTCTCTTGCCTTCTTTGCTGCCGCACCGCCCTCATCGTCGTCTAGTTCCCGGAGAGCAATGGCACACAGTAAAGAACATGCTCAGTAGGCCAGCAGTAACGCCATCTCCCGGCGGTTGTCGCCGCTCGAGGTGAAGTATACGCTCGAGGGGCGCGATTCAACGCTGGTAGACAAATCTACTGGTTGAGCAATGACACAACGTCGAAGGTGATATCCTCGCTTCTCGCCTGGTCGAGCTGGCCAGAAGACACCTGGAGTTGCACCTAGCCTAGGGTCCACAGTAGTTGGCCCCCAAAACCCTGGAGTGGGATAGCCGACGGCTGGAGCATGCTCCGAGGGATGTCCATCTAGTCAAAGGCGTTGGCGAACAAGATCTTCGCCGAGCTGCCCCTGTCGACCAGGACACACTTGGCATCACAGCCTGCATACTGGCCTGGACAACCAAGGGGTCCTGGTGAGGGAAGTCGACGCCTGCTGCATCAGCCATCGTGAACGTGATGTCAACTTGCGCCCAGTCGAGGGGCATTTGGGTAGGATATGTGGTGACATGGTGTAGTCGATAAGCGTAGGCCTTCCTTTGCCACTCAAACAGGAATTCTAATGATGAGCCCATGTGATGGCATTAATGATCCGGTGCGTTTCACTGTCGGGGGCCTGTATGCACAACGCAGTAAGATTGGCATGGACCAGTCGGCCCTCAGGGGGCTGCTAGACATGTGCCACCACCAGCGCTTTGGCTTCGAGTGCTCTATCCCTAACGGAACTCTCTTAGAGCATTATGATGGTCGTGCAGTGCTGGGTGAGGTGGTCTCCGCAATTATGCACCTCACACCACAACCCACATTGTTGGCCATCGTCACGCCCATGTCCGTCGCCGCCGTCGTGACCCCGGCCTCTTCCACGAGCTTGGCCCCTTCGGCTGTGGCCCCGACCGGCTGAGGTGGTGGTGGTGTTGTCACCCCCACTTTCAATGTCGAAGACATACTAATGCCGCTGGTTCTTTCAGTCATTACGAGTAGAACCCTCCTTCACAGGGTTAGACGCGTGCTTTGAGTTAGAGGCATCCTCCCGATGTTGTTGCGCATCCTCTTCTGCTCTCGCATATTGCTCCATCTTGTCGAAGAGTGTGTCAACTGACTTTATAGGCTTGCACACGGTATATTTAGCCAATGGCCCTAAGCGAAGACCTTGTATTGTTGCATTGATGATGGTTGTCTCATTTACATCTTTGACCTGGTAGCAAATCTTAGTGAAGCACTGGAAATATTCTCTGAGTCTCTCCGAAGGTTTCTGCTTGATGGTGAAAAGATGGTCGGCATCTACCCACTTGACGTAGTTTCCTTGGAAATTGTTGTACATGCAGTCCCATATCTCCTCCCATGCCTATATGGAGTTCGGTGAGAGGGTAAAGAACCAGGAGAGTGCTATCCCTTGAAGGGCCAACGGCAGTCCCTTTGCCTTTATGGATTTGTCGTCTCCGGCAGTCTCAATGGTCATTTCGTAGACCCATACGAACTCCTGTGGGTCCGTATCACCCTTGAATGGTTCGACTATGGGCATCTTGAAATCCTCCAGCCACACAGCTTGCCACAGACTGGCGGACAGAGGAGACTCCGCATCCACGTGCCAGAGCATACTACCAGCAGGAGTATGGGCTTCGCGACTATCGGCCCTATCGACCGCGACCTCCACCGCTATTGTTGTGAGTGTTTGCTAACTCCGAGTCTCTTGCATCTCCCACATGGCACTCTGGATGTTTGCCAGCTCATGTTGTAGCACTTCGAGAGTCACCGCTAGCGCATCCTCTACCGTTAGTGCGACGGGACCTGCTAGCGTGGAGGCGCTTGGCATGAGGTTGTTAGTGAAAACAGCTTGGACACCTGAGTTAGTAGGCGTGCTAATGCAGTGGGGCGGCGGTTGAGAGTAGGGTCGACAGGAGCACGTAGGTCGACAGATATGCCGGCACGAAGGTCGAGGTCCACGGCCATGCCTACACTGGCGTCATGGTCGACGGCCGTGGCGCGGGCGCCGTGGTCAACAGTCATGGTGTGGGCATCATGGTTGATGGCCATGCCATCATGGTTGATAGTCATGCTAGTGCTAGCATTGGAGCCGGCCTCCTGCGCCAGTGCAAACCGCTCACCGACCATGGTGCCGATGTGTCACTGCCATGGGGCCAGCGTGCCTTCTACCACCGGCCTTTGCACACTGGCCACAGCATTCGCTGCCACCATACTCCTTCGCTTGGTCACTGATGTTGCTTTCTTTGGCGCCATTGCTTTTCTCAAGCTCACAACTTGTTCGTCGGTCCTCACGGATGGCGCCAACTATTGTTGCTACGGGCCAAATAGTAGAAGAGGGAACTAGTAGAGTGAGTATGAGAAAATGAGCTATGCCCTCCCTTGTTGATCCAAGGAAGTATATACACATGGCCATAAGATTTTATTACAACAACACCCCTACCATGGGGTACTATTCTAAGGGTACACATGTCGTTGTGCCTTATTGAGGCCTCTTGGCCCAGCAGGCCAAATGGATACCGGTGGGGGCCATCCCCACCACAGCCACCTTCCTTGAGACCTGGCAACTTGAGATATTGATATCATAATGGGCTGTAATGACTCCCTTGAGACTTGGCAACTTGAGATATTGATATGCATAATGAACAACTATCAGAAATCGTGCCAGAGTTGGTCATCTGAGTATGGCATTATATGCCGAGTCGAAGTCGACCACATCAAAGGAGAGTTTTTCTATCCTAAAGTTGCTCAGAGAACCGAATGTAACAGGCAGAGAAACTTGGCCAATAGGCTTGGTCGAAGAACCCGGTACAATTCCATGAAATGAATATCATACATGCTTTATTCTAGTACAAGGAATTTGCATCTTGTCTAGGGCACTAACAAATAAAATATTTAAAGAGCTGCCACCACCAATCAACATGTGATTCATTTGACAGTTGTTGATGGTGGGCTCGACCACGATCGAAAACTGACCAGGTTGAGTTGAGAGGATCGAACAATCACACTTCTCGAAAGAGATGGTGACTTTCAACCACTTAGGCAAATTATTAACAAGGGAAGGGTCAATAGAGTTTACCTCACACTGACAGCCATATACTGTCACTTGGACTCGTATGCGGACAAACCTCCATATATATATGCTCGATAGTGTGCTTCAAATCCTAGAATGGCATGTCATCATCCTCGTCCGAGTGCTTTCGACCGCTTGACTGTCCCAACTCCTCAACTGTTGGAAGTGGGCCCTTGCTGGAATAGTAATCCTTTAGTTTCTGTTGGAAAACTTGGCAATTGCAAAGATCGTGCCCCTCTTTCTTATGAAGAGGGCACCACCTAGGCTTATTTTTCTTCCTCGCGGATGCCTTGCTTTTGCCCCGATTGGAGTATTGTTTGGAGTTATGTGGCTCCTTATCACCCATATCTAAGACCTCCTTCGACCTTGCGGCGTGAGGCCTATGGCTCTTGGCCTTGTCTCTGGGTTTCTTGGCCTTCTCCTTTCTCTTGCCACCATCACCTTGCTCCTTAGAATGGCGATCGACCTGCTCAATGGTCTTGGTCCATTCGACCGCTTTGATAGTAGTTGCATACTGATCGGCCATCTCGAAGAGCTCAACGATGGTGGTTGGAGGGTTTAGGGCGATGTCCTCTATGAATCTCCGATTGCGCACCCTCTGTCTGAATGCCCTAATAACAGAAGCGTCAGAGACCTCTGGAATTGAGTTTTGAACCTGGCTAAAACACCGGATGAATTGTCGTAAGGTCTTATCACTGCCTTGGCGCATTCGATGCAGGTCGCCCTCCTTCCTAGGGTAGTTGTATGTACCCTGGATGTTAGCCATCAGAAGGTCATAGAGATGCTGCCATGAGTAGATCGACTCAAAGGGCTGGTTGAGCAACCAGGATCGAGTAGATCCTTCGAGCACCGTAGGAAGGTAGTTGGCCATGACATGCTCACCTCCTCCTGCTGCCTGAATCGTAGTCGTATAAATCTAAAGGAACTCAATGGAATTCTGAGACCCGTCAAATTTCTTCGTGCTCACCAGTCAATACTATAGTGGCTAGCGCACTGCTCGGAGCTTGGGCATGAATGTTCAGCATCCGGCAACAATCTCCTGGTGTCTCCTTTGTGGAAATGGGTAGTTAACATCGTCAGGCAAACGCACTCGGCGATGACTGATGGTGGGGGGACTGGACCTGTAATATGTCTCGTCCACTCAAGGATGATACTCGTAGTCCATCTGTTGTTGTAGGTTCCTTGCTCGAAGTGGTGATTGAGTGTTGACTTGCTGAATCGAAGCAATCTAGGGCATTCTTGTCCAGCTGGTATTGCGATCGGGAGTGTGATGTGCCCCGTCACCATACTGACTCCTGCGAGGCAAATTTCGTGAACGACTAGATGCAGTCGTACCTTATCAACTCTCGGAGTGACGTCGGCGAGGTTGCTCAAGTCGGGCCATCACATTGTGGAGCCTTCGTGCAATGTCTTCAGTGAAGCGGTCATAGCCTGGCGCTCAAGCGAGCACTTGAGTCGAGTTCTCAACCAAGTCATTGATCCGTTGAAACTCTCATGTCTCTTCGGACTGGTACTGGACCCACCCAGGCAAAGCACTCTGGGTAGCAAGTCGCCTTTACCAAGCAGTCTCAGGATCCTCAACCCTTGATGCAAACTGGGGCTACTTCAGAGGAGAGCGAGTATTTCTAGGATTTCTCCCACGCTCATCAGAGTACTGATCAGGCTCATCACTGGAGGTCTCATCACCATTCCCACGAGAGGAGGGAGAGTGTGATCATCGGGGAGCATCCTCAGGTCAATGAGAATCTGAGGGCAGGGCAAAAACCTCTTGTCTAGAATCTCCACTTCTGAGGGATGCCCCCTTGTCCAAAGAATCATCGAGAGAGATTGTCTCACGGCCTGGAGTAAACTCTGCCAGGTAGGAGAAGTCTGGGTTATAACCATCCCCAGCTTGGTCTGTTCCCTATGAGAACGCGGACGAACATGAAGTGTGCCCACCCATTGCCATCACCAGGTTGACCAGAGAGTCACCACTAGTAGTTAGCGATGTGCTCCCTAATCGGCAGAGTCTGGGGCTCTCCAAAATTGCAAGGGGCGACGCTGTGGGACTCGAACACTTGGGAACAGATCCATCATTGCATTGCGAGTCCCCATCATGGTCGGATTAACCCTTACCGCTTAGGGGAGATGAGTCCTCCATTGGGCATACTGTTGTGGGGGACTTTAATCCCTCATTAACATTTCCAGCGACATCTCCAGGGAGACATTCACCATCGGAAGCAAGCATGGTCTGCTCGTAGTCGTAGCAGGCCTCCATGTTGATACTCGCGTAATCGGCCAAGTCGAATTAGTTCTCCTCGTTCTATTCATCTGCCATGAGGACATCAGCAAGAAAGAAGGGAGGATCTGATGACAAGGCAATTACTGGAGTCTTCAACGAAGGTCTCAGAAAAATCCCCACGGACAGCGCCAACTGTCGATGTTTTAATATCGATCTTACATATGATTTGTTTGGATTCGAGGATTTTCTCAATAGACCTAGAGTATGCACATGCAGAGTAAAGACCCGGGAATCTTTATCTAGGTTCAGACCTTCTCCTCAGAGAATAATAACCCTACGTCCTGTGTAATTGCTAATCACCAGAAAAAGAATTACAATAGAGTCATGCGAATGGCTAGCCTCCTCCCCCCTTCTCTCTTACGATTGCGTGGTCTTAGAGGACTTACGACCAAAGAAGTAGTCGTAGTAGGACTTACGACTATTTGGTCGTATAAGGACTTACGACCAAGGGGGTAGTCGCAGTAAGACTTATGACTACGTAGTCATAGAAAGACTTACGACCAAGGGATAATCGCAATAACTCTTACGACTATGTGGTTGTAGAATAACTTACGACTATATTGTCGTAGAAGATCTTACGACTATCCTGCCATATTTACCTCTTATCGACAAGGGATATATTCATGGAATATAATGACATAATAATTTGAGGATTATTTTATCCTCGTTAAGTCTATATAAATAAAGTCACTATAGTATACTACAATTGACTAATATACTCTACTTTAAAAAGATATTTTGTTTAAAAGACTATAGAAAACCATTTATTTAAGAAATATAATTTGTAGAAGCCACTACAAACAGTGCTAAGGAAGAACCAGTAAAATTAGGTTTTACTTCTGATTTGTTTGCCTTCTTTCACTGTTTCTTTTATCATTTTCAAAGAGATTGGATTGGATCATCTTCAAAGAGAGCTCGTCCCAAACTTTTGTTGGGCCTTCATAACACAGGCTTGTCATGGCCAAGCCCATTACTCGTCCCAAGAGAGTAAAATACAAAAAGGTGTATATGAGATAGAACATTAATATCATTCCCCTCTTCGTCTCCTAGCTTGGAAACGTTTTATTTGTGTTTGATTTACTTGCCTTCCTCCGCAAAAGTAACAAAAGAAGCAGACAAAGTAGGAAATCCTTGTCCTAAATGGTTCGCGCCGCCGCCGAGGAGAAGGCATCCTCGCCGCCGCCGCCGCCGTCGTCCGAACCGGACCTGGAAGATGATGAGGAATACGACTACTTCTACCTCAGCGACCGAGGGGGCGACGAGGACGAGGACGAGGACGCCGCCGCCCTGGAAGAGTCCGTCCTCGGCGGTCTCGAGGACGACCGCAGCCGTGGCGATTCCATCCAATTTTCCTCCTCCTATGTACTCGGCTAATCCGAAACCCTTGTTTTCCTCCTCCCATCTTTTGTTCCCCCCTTTCTTGATCCACCCTCATCATCGTCTTGTTGTTTCTTGATATCACAATATTCCCGCCCTATCTAATCTGGTGTGTTGGGTTTATTTCCAGGTGATTACCCAAGAATCCCTCTTGGCAGCCCAGGTGATCGCGTCATTACAATCTTTGTTAGAGCTCTAATTTCTACAATAATCGCCAAAATCTGTTGTTGCCTCTTGGCTCTTGTGATTGATGTTAATCTGTAGAGGGAGGATTTGAGGAAGGTGATGGAGCTGCTGGGCCTGAGGGAGCACCACGCCCGGACGCTGCTCATCCACCACCGCTGGAACGTCGAGAGGATCTTCGAGCTGCTCGACCGCAGGGGCAGAGACGCCCTCTTCGCTGAGGCCGGGGTGCCCATGGCCGAGGGTATAACTGACAACAGCAATCTGGTGGCAAGGGGGCCGGCGGTGATGTGCAATGTCTGCTTTGAGGATGTTCCACCGGCATTGTCCGTCGAGATGGACTGTGGTCACGGCTACTGCAACGAATGTGAGTGATAGTCTTGCTTGGATTTGGCTTAGGACCTGGAAAACAATGCAAATGTCACACCTTTGCGTATGCATTAGCTGTTTCGGCCACAATCTGTCACTCCTATATTGCAATTTGCAACAGCATACAGTACCGTGCCCACACTTCTCGAAGCATGCTACTGTGGTTGTTTAGAGCCAAGGAAACACTGAAAAAGGTTACATCTTCGCATATGAAATGATGAACTAGTTAGGTGACAAATCTCTTTTGCAAGTTTGCTTGCCAAAGCAGCTGCTTTCTATTCTACAGTTCTCAAAGCATGATAAAATGACACTGATATGGTGTAGAACCAACCAAGAATATGATGCAAAGGTTGCTGCTTTGCATGCGTATTGGCTATTTCGTGATGTTGTTAGCTGGTCATGGCCAGTGTCAAAGAGTGGATTGCTGTAGTGTGCATCAAGTTGTTTTTTTTTTACAGCTGATAGTGTGAAGCACTAGAATAGCAAGTGCAAGTTCGCAATTTTATAAGCTATATTCACAGAAAGGAAGGACTATTGCTTGTTCCCATGAAAGGAAGGACTATTGCTTGTTCCCATATAAAAAGAGAAGGATAAACTCTTTATCTACAGTCTGTAGTTTGTTATAGTTAATCAAGTTTAGATTGTTTTGATGGTTCACAAGCAGAGATCCTGGACATTGAATAAGACTAGACGAGGAGTTTTGTACTATTTACTTGCCAGTAGGCAATGGAAAGGAATATAAGTGGTCTCGTTTCATATCTAGTCTAACAGTATGTCATTGTATTTGCTTCTGGAAAGTTAGGTAGCAGGTGCCCAAAAAAGGGGGGAAGTCAGATATGCAATTAGCAGCTGCCATAGAAACCTGAAACTGCTATTTCTCCACAACTACACATGCTCATCACAACAGCCACTTCACAGAAACCATGAGCCATCCTCTGCTGCAGTGGTGCTAAAGAACCTCTATAGCGCACTATCTTAAAACTCTGCTATTGGCATGATTACATTCTGCAATGTTTTCCTTAGGGAAGTCATTAGTTATGTGCCCAAACTTCTTGAAGCACAAGGTTAACATTGTTTATAGCAAAGGGAAGTAATCCAAACGTCACACAACATGTGCATTAGCTGTTTGGATGCTGTTAAATTGCTGCAGTATATGATTGTTATAGTAGCGACATGTGCATTAACTGTTTGGATGCTGTTAAATTGCTGTAGTATATGATTGTTATAGTAGCCTTTCTAATAGTTGATGCTGAGTCATGGTGTTTGAAAAGGAGTCTTATCCTTTTGAGTGCTGGTGCACTCACATGATCCCCATTTTCTGAAAGTTATCCATCTGATTGCGGTATTACATCCTATTGACATGATCAGACATGCCATTATTTTTTATGAGCATTGTTGAATTCTGTTAGATGTTTATTATACCTGTGTATTTTCCCTGTTATATAAGGGGGTTATCTGCATATATGCTATACCTGTATGTGTATATATACTAACCTATTGGCCTCATGATGAATACAAGCGTTATTCATAATATGCTATCAGAGCGTACCTAGGGTTTGCCAAGCTGCCGTCGCCGCTAGTTCGTCTCTCCATCCAGCAGCTGCTGTCGCCTAGTTTTGCCACCTCTGCGCTCACCATCGCCCGCTAGGTTTTCGCCACCATGACCTGGTTTTCATCGCTGCCCGCCTGGTTTTTGCCGCCGTGCTTCTTCTACCCATCGGTCGCCTTGGACATCATCGTCATCGGTTGGAGTCGCTCGTAGCCGGGAGCCGTGGGATCTGCCGTCACCGTCGCGCGCAATCGCTCGTAGCCTGGAGCCGCGCGATCTGCTGGCATTTGGACGCCGACAACTCGGCCGATTGCCTATCCAAACGACGATGCTGGCCTCTGCTCCGGCCACCGAGGCTATCAGAGAGCATCGTCCCCCTTGGTGCCTTGACCAGCCGTCTTGTCGCCGCCAAGATCCAGCGTTGGCTGCCAAATCTCGCGAAGTCTCCCACCGCCGTCTGGATCGCCTCGTCCGCCGGATCCTTCGCCTAATCGATGGGTCTTAATACCGCCCAGAGTTGACGTTGCTGCACTTCGTCGGCTGCCATCAGTGCTCCGTCGGAGTTGCCAATTGCCGTTGGTGCTCCGGATCCTTCGCCTGACCGACGGGTCTCAGTGCCGCCCAGAGTTGACCTCGCCGCATTTCATCGGCTGCTGTTGGTGCTGCGCTAGAGTCACCAAACCCGACTGATCAAGAGCTTTGGCTATTTTGGCGTCTCGGTCGGTTCTTAAACCGATCGACCGAGTAAAGAAGGTAAGGTAAAAAAAGAAAAAAGAAAAGAAAGAAAAAGAAAAAAAGAAGAAAAAACATGTCCTTTTCAGGCACGGTTTCTATTCCTAACTGCCCGGTGATCTTCAATGGTCTCAATTATCGGGACTGGTTTTAGCATATATGCCTCCACATGCGTGGTCAGCGCCTTTGGGAGTTTCTTACTGGCAACTTGCCTTATCCAACTCGTTCTACTCTTCCTGCTGAGCCTGTGCTCTCAAAGGATGCTTCTAAAGACGCTCGTACATAGGGCATATGAGGCTTTTGAGGATGTCATGGAGACATTTCAGACTCAGTACGCTGTCTATAAGACATAGACTGATGAGGATGCTCGTGCTTCTACTATTTTGGTTGCTAGTATGGAGGCGCATCTCACTGGTGATGTGGTTGGCTTGACTTCTGCACAGGCGATGTGGGCACATCTGCGCAACCGCTACGAGTCATCTGGTGATTCCTTGTACCTTGCTGTTGTGCGTCGGGAGTAGTCGTTGCAGCAGGGAGATGTCACCATGGACGTGTCCTATACTCAACTATCCACGATATGGCGTCAGATTGACTCTTTGGGACCAAATGTTTGCCACACTTGTCAGTGCTGTCAGCGTCAGCAGACTCACCTGGAGTTTCATCGCATCTACGACTTCTTGACATGTCTCCGGTCTGAGTTTGAGCAAACTCGTGCTCAGTTGCTGGCTCGTGACCCTCGTGTGACTTTGTTGGAGACTCTTGCAGCTGTTCGTACTAAGGAGATTCGCCTTCGTGGTGCAGGTCTGCTGCAGTCACCATTGTTTCCTTTGGTTTTGGCAGCTTCTACACTTGCTGCGCCTCCAGTTACTCCCTCACCAGTTGCGCCTCCACTAGTGATAGCTGCTGTTGGTAGGAGACTCCACTGCGCCTATTGCAACAAGTATGGACATGTGGAGCAGTTCTGCTACAGGAAGAAGGATTTTCGTCGTGGTGGCCATCCTTCGAGGGGCACTGGAGGTTGGACATGTGGAGCAGTTCTGCTACAGGAAGAAGAAGGATTTTCATTGTGGTGGCCATCAAGGTTATTAAGGCGGTAAGGCGAGGTGCGGCGACCCACCCCTTCCAGACGCCTAGGCGAATAAGGCGTGCGGCGAGGCGACGCCATACACATACCCTAACCTACCATGCAACAGCACAAACATACACTGATAAGGACCAGAACGGAAGAAATCTCACTGGGATAAGGACCTGTTCGTAATTCCCAAAATCCTCGAGGGCCAAATCGGAAAATTACCCTCATAACCCTAGCGCCGCCGCCTGGGAACAAAGGGAGCCTGGCATTTTGCGTCTCTCCTGCGCCTCCACTTGCTTCTCCCCCTTCTTCTCCATCCACCGGCCACCACCATTCCACTGCTCCTCCCTTCACCTCCCTCCTCTTCTCCACCGACAGCGCCGCCACCCCGACTTCTTCCTCTTCTCCACCGGCGACCCCTCCACATCCGGCCGCCTGTCCCTCCCCGCCGCCTCGCCATCACATCTCGGCTGTCCTCACCTACTCCTCCACCAGTCCGCCTCTCCGGCCGCAAGCTCGCTCCATCTCGACCGCATCCACCGCCCTCTTCTCTCTCCCTCTCTCCTTCCTCTCCCTCTCCCTCTCCCTCTCTCAACTGGCGCAAGCCTTTGGCGGGAGGTGTACGCGCGCAGCTCCCTCTTTTTCCCCGCACGCGCGCATCGCGCCGCTCTTTCCCCGCGCCTTTTCGGTCCCGCGGCGTCCGCCTCAGCCAAACCGACGCCTTGGCGACGACTTTTGCCGCGAGGCGACGCCACATGCGAGGAGGACGCGGCGAGCACGACGCCACCATTCCAAAACCGCTCGGACGCCTAGGGGACGCCTTACTAACCTTGGTGGCCATCCTTCGAGGGGCACTGGAGGTTTCTCCTCTCAGAGGAGTCCTGGTGCCTATGACACTTAGGAGCTTCTCACACTGCTGGATTGCATCGCTGCTTTTGCATGTCTGGTTTTGCTGGTTCTGCTGCTCAGTCTTCCAGTGAGAGGCCATCTTTTCCTTCTCTTTCCTCAGGTATATCACTTTGGATTCTTGATTCTGATGCTTCCTTTCATATGACATCTGATTCTACTAATCTCACTTCCATTAGCCTTTAGCTGTTCCTATCACTGTTCAAACAACATATGGTACCTCTCTTTTTGTCGCAGGGTGAGGCGCCCTTTCAAATTCATCCTTTCATGTTCCTACTGTTTCTCATGCTCCAAAACTAATCATGCAGCTCATATCTGTTGATCAACTCACTGATCATGGTTGTGTTATTCTCGATTCTGATTCTTGTTGTGTTCAGGATCATCGCACGGGGGCTCTGGTTGGTACTAGCCCTCGCCGCTGTGACTCACAACAGCTTTGGGAGCTTGTCTGGCTTCGTCTTCTTTCCGCTGTCCCTGTTAGTCTTGTCGCCTCCACCATCGCCTCCGCATCTGCTGCATCCTCCAACTTGTCTTTTGCTTAGTGGTATCATCATTTAGGACATCTTTGTGGGTCGTGTCTGTATTCAATACTTCGTAGTGGTCTTTTAGGTCTGTGTCTGGTGATGCTTCTCTAAATTGTCAGAGTTGTAAACTTGGCAAACAGTTTCAACTCCCCTATCCTTCTAGTGAGTCAGTTTCTGAGCGTCCTTTTAATCTTGTTCATTCTAATGTATGGGGGCCAGCTCTTTTCGTTTCGAAAGGAGTTCATCAATATTATATAATTTTTATCGATGATTTTTCTAGGCATACATAGATATATTTTATATCATATCGTAATGAGGTTCTATGCATCTATAAGACTTTTGCCACCATGGTCGGTACACAGTTTGACTCTTCTATTCGTGTTTTCCGTGCTGACTCCGCTGGGGAGTACTTGTCAGGAGTTCTTCGTGGTTTTCTTACTGAGAAGGGCATTCTCTCTTAGTTTTCTTGCCTCGATGCTCATGCCAAGAATGGTGTAGCTGAACGAAAGCATCGTCTTCTTCAGACAGCTCGTGCTCTCATGCTTACCTCTACCGTTCCACCACACTTCTGGGCTGAGGTTGTTTCTATTGCCACTTTTCTGGTCAATATTTAACCCTCTTCTGCTCTTTAGGGTGGGATCCAGATGAGCGTCTCTATAGCAAGACTCCTGATTATTCCAGTCTTCGCCTCTTTGGGTGTGTGTGTGCGATGTCCTTGCACCCTGTGAGTGCACTAAGCTGATCACTCAATCCGTGGAGTCTGTTTCTTTGGGCTATAGCTCTGTTCTTTTCAGCTTTTGGCTTTTTTACAGTAACTAGCTTTTAAACGAAGTGTTTTTTAAGATGGGGTCTACTAGTTAATTGTAATACATATTGTACCGACTTTATTTATATTAGCAAAAACTGCACGTGAATTTTTGTTACTTTGTAATATCTCGTATGAACAGTCTAAAAGTCAAAAGCTGCAGCCAAAAGCCATAAGCCGCAACCAAAAAGAACAGACCCTATAGCGCTGGGCACAAGGGCTATCGTTGTTGGGATCCTGTTGGCCGACGGATGCGGATTTCTCAGGATGTTACTTTTGATGAGTCTCATCCTTTCTATTCTCATCCTCCTTCCTCCACCGCAACATCTTTTGTCGAGCCACTTTCTTTCCTGACTTTTCCTTCCACCCCCATAGTCACCACTCCACCACAGTCTTTGGTCTCTCCGGTGCCTTCTTCCCAGTCGGCACCTTCACCACTGGTACCCTCTCCAGAGGTTACTCCTGATCTTATTCCTTCTTATCCTCTCTGCTATACTCGTTGTCTGCAAGCTGAAGATTCCTCTGATGTGCCCTCTCCTTCTGATGGGCCATCATCTTCAGCCTCTCCCTGATATGCTCTTCGTGATTGCCAGTCTATTCAGCCTCCTGAGCATTTTGGCTTTGCTGCCGCTGCTCTTGCCGAATTGACTTCTTATCGTGATGCTATTGTTCATGAGGAGCGGCAGCATGCAATGGCAGAAGAGATCGCTGCCCTTGAGCGTACTGGCACGTGGAATCTTGTTTCTCTTCCTGCGCGTGTTACTCCTATCACGTGCAAGTGGGTCTATAAGGTTAAGACCCGCTCTGATGGTTCTCTTGAGCACTACAAGGCTCGTCTTATAGCGTGTGGTTTTCAATAGGAGCATGGATGTGACTACGATGAGACTTTTGCTCCTATCGCTCACATGACCACAGTTCGTACTCTCCTTGATGTGGCCTCTGTTCGACAATAGTCTATCTCTCAGTTGGATGTCCAGAATGCCTTTCTCAATAGTGAGTTGCGTGAGGGGGAGAGGGTCTACATGCAGCCGACCCCTGGGTATTTTGTTCTTGAGGGTATGGTTTGTCGCCTTCGTCGATCTCTCTATGGACTTAAGCAAGCTCCTTGTACTTGGTTTGATTGTTTCTCTTCTATTGTCGCTGTAGCTGGTTTCTCTGCCAACGCTTATGATGCTGCTCTTTTTATTCACACTTTGTCTCGTGGTCGGACGCTTTTTCTTTTGTATGTTGATGATATGATTATAACTGGAGATGATTCTCAGTACACCACTTTTGGCAAGGAGCGTCTTCATGAGCAGTTCCTCATGTCTAATCTGGATACTATTCGTTATTTTCTTGGGATTGAGGTTATTTTTACTCTGAGGGCTTCTATCTGTCCCAAGAAAAGTATATCTAGGTTCTTTTGATCGTGCCTCTCTTACTGATCAGCACACCGCTGAGACTCCCATGGAACTTAATGTTCATCTTCGTCCCACTAATAGAGAGCCTATTACTGATCTTACTCACTATCGTCATCTTATTGGAAGCCTTATTTATCTTGGTGCCACTTGTCTTGACATGTCGTACCCTGTGTATATCTTGAGTAAGTTTGTTTCTGCTCCCACTCAGCTCCATTGTAATCATCTTTTTCGTGTTCTTCAATACCTTCATGGAACTATCTCTCATCGCCTCTTTTTCCCTTGCTTCTGCTCTTTACAGCTCCAGGCATATTCTGATGCCACCTGGGGTAGTGATTCCTCTGATCGTCGGTCTCTTTCTACTTATTGTGTTTTTCTTGGTGGTTTTCTCATCGCTTGGAAGACTAAGAAGCAGACAGCAGTTTCTCGTTCGAGTACTGAGGCTGAGTTGCGAGTTATGGCTTTGTTGACTACGGAGGTTACTTGACTGCGGTGGTTACTTGAGGATTTTGGTATTTCTGTTTCTGCACCAACTTCTCTTTTGTCTGACAGTACATATACTATTAGCATTGCTAAAGATCCAGTGAAGCATGGGTTTACAAAGCATATTGTTGTTAATGCTTCCTACATGCGGACATAAGTGCAGGACAAGGTTGTTGCTCTTCAGTATGTGCCTTCAGAGCTCTAGCTGGCAGACTTCTTCACAAAGGCGCAGACCAGAGCCCAATACAACTTCTATCTCTCAAAACTTTATGTTGTTGATTCATCATAAGTTTGAAAGGGGGGTGTTTGATATATATTATACCTATGTATTTTTCTTGTTGTATAAGAGATTATCTGTATATATGCTATACCTGTACGTATATATATACTAGCCTATTGGCCTCATGATAAATACAAGCGCTATTCATAACAAATTCTTCTCAAATTGGGTTTCAAATTGTTGTAAAAGGCTTATCCTGAAGTAGTTCTGGTCCTGGACCATCTTTTAAAAGTTTATATGGTAAAACTGATCTTCTGATACGTGCATAAAAAAAATTGAGTTGTTCAATTATTAATTTATCTTCTGTGGAGCTTACATCCTGTGCAAAGTTTTAAGGAAGCTAGTAACTTACTAGTGCATTCTGTGCCCTCACCAGGCTGGACGGAGTATTTCATCATCAAGATAAATGAAGGGCAGAGTCGGCGTATCAAGTGCATGACGCCAAAGTGCAATACCATCTGTGATGAAGCAATAATCAGGAAGTTAGTTAGTGCAAAAAGTCCAGATACTGCAGAACGTTTCGAAAGATTTTTACTGGAATCATATATTGAGGATAATGATATGGTTAAGTGGTGCCCTAGCACTCCACACTGTGGAAATGCTATTAATGTCAAAGGTGATATTTACTGTGAGGTGGAATGTACGTGTGGACGCCAGTTCTGTTTCAATTGTTTGTCAGAAGCCCATTCTCCGTGTTCCTGCTACATGTGGGAGCTTTGGATTAAAAAAAGCCGAGATGAATCGGAGACGGTGAATTGGATGACAGTCAATACCAAGCCCTGCCCCAAGTGTCACAAGCCTGTGGAGAAGAATGGTGGCTGCAACCTGGTCACATGTGTATGCAGGCAATCATTCTGGTGAGACCCTGTATGTTACGTATATGTTTGCTTTTTTGCATATTTCTTTCTTAGCAACCTGTGAACTGTGATAGGTAATACTTTTCTATAATTATGTATATTCCTTCTGCTTGGTGTCTATCCATGCAAGCTGAAAACATGACAATTTTTTTGTATCACTGTCCTTTTAAATGCAAGTGCCAAATTTATTGTTTCACTTGCCTTTTTTATTTGTGCCATTTCATGATTGCCTATACTTCACCATTGACCTTGAAATTAGCTTTATGGATTATGGAGCTTACCAAATGTTGCATATCTGTTCTGATTTTCAAGGTCTCTATGGATAGGATAAAGGCTAATTTGAACTTTTCAATTTTCATGGTCCATGCATTCATGTATTTTTATATTGCACATTTTGTTGGATATTTATTATTGGGAATGTTTCTGGAGCTAATTAGGCATCTCAAACTGTCGCTTTATATTGGCTTGGTAGTAATTTTTCTGTCCTTATTTTCTCAGCATGTCCATTATTAGTCTCCATCTTCGTAGAGTCCTGCATACATTATTCATTCCTACTCGATCATGCCAATCATCTCTCCCATTATAAGATGGAAGTCTGCATCTAGCATATAATGGGCAGGAAGAAACATTGCATCAGAAAATCAACCAATGTTCATGGCTTGATCGTCATATAAATCCTACGAGCATGACTTATTGGGTTTCTAAGTCTTTTTCCCAAGTTGTTCCTCTTTTTTCATAATGTAGATTAGCTGTCCATTCATGACATGGATCCACCCTCATTTTTCCTGAAATCGATCGTCTTTGACTTTTTTAAAACTTATTATTCCTCTATCAGACCCAGTAGGAACTTTCTTTCCATAATATCTCACAAGATCATCAGATACAGAATGTTAGCCTGGTCAAGGCTTAGAAATAAAGTGTGAAGGTATCTTGAAGAAACTAGTTGATTACTATTGTCACCATCCTTATTCTATTTATAACTTACAAGTTATAAGCACCTTACAGCTAGGTTGACACTGTTCACTGTTGGCTATTATTGTAGATTTGTAGTAACCACATTGCTGCTCTATGTTTCTGAAAAGATAGCCATAATCCCAAAGTTCCACAACTAAAGACTGTATCTTTTGTTTAGAAACCAACAGGCATTCTCTTGCTATAACTGAAAATCTTGCATGGTCTTCTATGAGTAGAGCTATTTCTACGTGAGCTCTATGCTGGTGCAAACTACTGGACCATCATCTAATGGATTGTAACATGGGGCCTTGTAATGACTTTACGGTACTTTCTTGCATGTCTGATAGATTGTATAAAAGCTTCAAGTCATATGGCTTGGTATGTCTTCTTTGTTATGTTGTGCACTGCTTGCAGCCTTGCATTACTGGCTAATGAGAAATTCTCTTCTTGATATTACCCTCTTCTGTTCTTATTAATTAAGTTTAAGATGTAGGTTTTATTGATGTAATTTTTTCTGGTGTAGTTGGTTATGTGGTGGCGCTACTGGTAGAGAGCATACATATTCAAACATTAGGGGCCACAGTTGTGGACGCTTCACTGAAGACCAGACGAAGAGGAAAGAACAAGCAGGTCGGGACCTTCGAAGATACACACACTACCATGACAGGTACAAGGGTCACATGGATTCTCTCAAGCAGGAAGTCGGGCTCAATAGTGACATCCTGGCAAAAATTTCTATTTCTGAAAATAAGGATTCCAAAATAAAAGATTACTCTTGGGTGAAAAAGGGACTGAATAGGCTCTTCAGGTCAAGACGTATTCTCTCATATTCCTACCCGTTTGCATATTACATGTTTGGCGATGAGATCTTCAAAGATGAGATGACCCCCCAAGAAAGGGAACTAAAGAAAAACCTATTTGAGGATCAGCAGCAGCAGTTAGAATTCAATATCGAAAGACTCTCTGGTTTCCTTGAGAGGGACTTTCAGAATTTTACAGATGGTGAGGTCTTGGACACCATGAAGCATGTCATAAACCTGTCTGATGTAGTTGATACACTCTGCAAGCAAATGTAAGAGGTTGCTTTAATGGAGTTTTTCCATTGTAGCATTACTTGAGTAGTAACTCGACAATTTTGCAGGTACCAATGCATAGAGAATGAATTGCTGTATCCCCTCCGCACAAATCATAGTATTGCTCCATACAAGTCTAATGGCCTTGATAAGGCGTCAGAAATATCTGTTTGTTTGGATTCTGCTGATCAAAGTTCGGAATCAATGAAGTCTAATCTGGATGAACACGAAGCTCAATCTTGTTCAGGTATTACCGTATCTGGTGTACGCTTTCCGTTATCACCTATCGCTGATGTTTTTATCAGCATTTTTTTTTTCGTGACACAATTGCATGTTGCCACCATTCTTCTTCCTGTTAAGCCATCAAATGCATGCAAAGCCTACATGAGAAGACAAACCATCTCACTGTACGTTGTACATAATAACCATTTTCCAATAGAGTCCAAGTAATATAAAGTTCACAATAGATATTTAATTATTTGGTTCTCTTTCTGCTAGAATCAAATGTTGTTGAAGGTTCTTTCAGTTGTGCCCTTACTGTGAGGCTGCCCCTGCAATGTGTCCTTGTGCTTCTGTGTGATATTATTCTCGCGGATTATAGTCACATTAGAAGAATTGCCATATTATTGGAAGGTACCAATCTTTGTGTTGCTGCTGCTAGCTTCTCACTTGATTTTAATGTGCTTTCTAGGGCTGACACAACTAGGAAAGCGGCCTGCTCAGCTGCATGGGTCGAGTTCTGATAATAGTGGGTGCCCGTCTCGCAAGCGAGAAAGGAGAGATGGTCGCGATGGTGCAGCAGTTTTTGACCTGAATGTGCCAGCTGAAGGGGCTGACAGGGTGTGAGACAGCGAAATGCGTGGAGGCACATTGCCTCAGTGTACAGCTGACCCTACTATAGCTTCAATACCGGGAAGAAAATTCGCTCCTGCTGCTTTTGGTTGCCGGCTCCCCTTCTTTTGATAGATGATGCTCTATCAACAAGTTTCTGCATGCATGGTTCAAAATTTAGAGATGCATGCAGCGTGTTGAATGGACCGGACCACTAAGGAAGGGTTCAAAATAGTAGGTGCGATTGCCAAGGATAATGGCAATCGCATATATAGAGATGTATATACATGCTCTTCTTTTGGACTTGGTTATAAGTGAGTAACTCCATATGGTTAGTGCAAAAGAGCCAATGAATGATTTACTAATTGGCACATTGTTATAGAGGACTAAGCCACGCGTGGTTGTTGCATTACTTTCACAATATATATGTTGCTGTGTTTTCTGCCTGCCTGGAATGTAATTTAAGGTGAACATGAATATATGACGTGGTTAGGGGGTGAAAAGTGGATCGCAATTCCCGAGGGGGCGGCTGTCGCCAAGTCAAAACCCTGGGTTTGTTGCAAGGGCATTTCAGTCATTCGGCAGGAACCTGGGAAAGGTTTGGCACGTGTGTGACGGGTGCGCACGTGACGTGGGCTTTGGGTTTCTCCTGCAGGATATGTAAATCGATCGATTCGAATCGCCGCGCGCACTTCTCGGTTATGAAGAATACCGCTTGATCACTGACCTAGCTACATCGTAGTTAACCAAGTGCAACGATGATGATGAATATGATGTTTTACTTGCTTAAGTTGTTTTGCTCAACATGTATGAATCAGGGTAGTCGCAAATGTACTTGTAACGTCTCCGTTTTCAAGGGCGTGTACGGACACGGCATTCCGCAACTATTCACGCATGAACAGTTATGGAGTGTCGCGCAAGAGTATACCATTGCATGCTTACAATAAAGTCCAGCATATATTTCACATATGGAATAACATCCAGTTTTGACAGCGGGCGCGTGCAAGCCCAAAGTATAATTACATTACAAAAGCTCCAAGATCCGCTTCAAGCGTGGCGAAGACCTAAAGCCACGGGTCCTCGTCGAAGAAGAGATCCTCCGGGACTTCCTCGACGGGGAGACCTTCACCTTCGTCTTGAATATCTAAAGAGTGGATTTAGCAAGCCGTGAGCCAAACAACCGGCTCAGCAAGCCCCAAAGGAACTCTATCTTACTACATGCACGGATTTACAATGGAAGGGAGTATACTTGGTTTATTAACTTGAGTGAATGCAGTTTTATTTGCAAACATTTTGATAAAACAGACCCAAAACTACTTCTTAAGATCTCAGGGGTTTTTCAACAAAAGTTAATTAACCAACTAATCAAGTTAAAGCATGTACAAAACTACTTAAGCTTCGCTGCTGGAATCACCCAAGTGACACAACTCTAATAACCGGGAGCACGGCGTATTCGAATACCATTTATTTGACTCTGCAGAGTGCTCAGCTTTACCCACACGATCCCTTAACTCCCGCTAAAGAGTTAAGAAAGTCAGGTCGTTTCACTGCTCAATTCTTTATATAGGCTCTACCTGGTAGAATTCACTCGGGTCTGGCACAATAAAACTCCCGTCCGTTTCGAGTGAACTCTACCGTTGTTAGGCACCCGCAGCACGGCCTACCTAACCTCGCTTTCTCAACACCAAGCCTTCTCAACACCTGTAAAGTTTCAATCGAGTTGAGCAGCTACTAAACCAGTGTTGATAAGTCAACTCATGTGGTTGAGCGATCACTATGTCATTTGCTCAGCGTAAGTGTCTAGTCTTTGCATTTCCCGGGGTCCGCGACCTCCAACCTAGGGTAAGCGGTGGGCGAAAGCCGTCTCGCGGCGCCCCACAACACCCTTACCTTAACTTCAATCCTAGGGTAAGAGATGGGCGAAGACTGTCTCACTGCTCCTTCCCCAACTCTTACCCTACCTTGTGCACGCCGGCACTCTCCACTCTAGGGCACGGTGTCTCATTCCACCCTACCCTAGAGTCGAGTTTGCAAATCCTATTGGCTCGCAGCCATAACCTTATTAGTGTAAGACTTTGAGTGATAATAATAACTTACAGTTATCTAGATTACCAAGTAATTATTTCTAGGGTTAACAAAGGCATTGTTACAAATTTAACATGGCATTTGTCGGTGGTAGGTTTAACTACATAATATGTCATTCTAAACATTTTATTTTACTTTGAACTAGCTTTTCAGAACTAGCTTAATGCAAATAACATAGTAACATAATTAAACATCATGGGATACAATATGATCAAAGGATTTGGGACTTGCCGTTGATTTGGACGATCTTGGCTAGCTTGAACGAAGGAGCACTGGTTCCTGGGACTGCACTTGAACCTCCGGAATCTCCGACACTAGCGTAAACATGTAAAATAATTAAGTCCATCTTGAGACTAATCAAGCGAGGAAAAATAAACTAATTAAAAAGGAGTAAAATGCATAAATCTCCAAATAGGGAATTTTAGGAATTTATCTGGGATGAATCTGGAGGAATGGAGGTCAAAAATGGGTTTAGGACATTTTTCTGAGCAAAGTGGTGAAATTTGGGATTTTCTGTGATTTTCTAGGACTTATTTGGATTTTCTGGAATTTCTGGAAATTGGAAAATCAATTGGAAAATCATTTGAACAGTAGCGGGCCGGCTCGAGCTACAGTGCGGCTCGGCCGGGGAACGGCCCGCGCGGCCGACGACCAGCGCGGCCCACGGGCGTGCGCGCGTGCGGCACGGTGAAGCAGGCCGAGAGGAGCGGCCCACTCCCGCGCGCGCCCGGGTTGCTCAGATGAGCGACAGGCGGCTCGGGTGGACGGTCGGATGGGGCAAGGCGAAACGGTACGGTGGAAGGATCCAACGGATGAGGGGAGGTGGGGTTATGAAGATCGGACGGCTGAGAAGGGCGGCCATCCGACGGCCGAAGTTAGACGGCACGGAGACGAGGGGACGGCTGGGATGGAGCCACGTCCATCGTCTTCCTCCTCTCGCCGGGCGCACGCAGCAGAGGGGCAGAGACGGCGGGGCTCCGCTCTCTGGCGACGGCGAAGGGCTCCGGTGGCAAGGGTGGGTGCCAATGGGTGCGTCTCAACACGGGGAGTTCATTTGTGGAGCTTGGGAGGCAAGGGGATCAGTGGTGGAGGCTGGAGGCAGAAGGAGGTGGTTTCGGGTTCGCGGTGGTGTGGGAGCTCTCCGGTGGCGAAGGGGTCAAATTGGCGGCGGCTACACATTCAGGGGAGTCTAGGGCTCACCCTGGCGGTGGAGTTGGGAGCTGGGGTGCTGTGGAGTAGCCTTGCCACGGAGAGGGTGCTTCGGCCAGCGACGGGCTTCGACGCCGGAGCTCCTCGAGGCTTCTCCTGGCCAGAGACAAGCACCAACGTGATTAGGGGAGTATGGGGATGCTTTTAGCGAATGTAATTGGAAAATGAGCAAGGGAGAAGGGAGATTGGCTCCGGGGTGTCGCCGGCTCACAGGGCGGCAATGGTGGAGCTACGGGCGGCGGAACTCCAATCGGTGGCTCTGGGAGAGGCTCGGGAGCAGTGGGAGGCGATTGGGGTGGTGGAAGAGCTCGAGAAGCGAAGGGGGAGTGAGGAGGCCGAGGCAGGTTTTATACCCGGGCGGAGGGAGGGGATTTCGTGGGGGGGAGGAGGCACGACACGGTCACGGCGGTCAACCGGGAGGACTGGCGACGACCGACTTGCGGGGGAGAGGGAAGGGAAGGGAGGGGCTGGCCGGTAGGGCTAAGCGGAGGAGGCGGCGACGCATGGCGCGGGAGGAAGGCAGGGCGAAGCTTCGGCGCAAGACCGGGCGCGACTCGGTCGCAGGCGTGGCGCAGGTGCGGCCCCAACGTGCGGCGCGTGCGCGAAGAAGAAGGCGGGGAGGGAGGAAGGCGCGAGCGGAGGAGAGGGAGCGAGGCGGCGCCAGGGGAGGAAGAAAGCGGAGAGGGGGAGCGGCGCCAACGGGAAAGAGGGAACGGGGAGGCGCCGGGGAGCGGGAGAAGGCGGAAAGGGCCGGGGCGCCAGAGGGGAAAGGAAAACACCCGGCCGAAAAAGGAAAGCGGGCGCGGGCGACTTTCCCAAAAGGGAAAGTTTCTGAAAAACACTCAAAAATTCAGCAAAAATTAAGGAAAATTTTTGGTTTGAAATTTTGGGGCTTTTCAGTACTTCAGGTAACGAACTCAATTTGCCACTAAAATCCTGAAAGTTAAGCTAGGATCCACATGTAGTAAGCTTTTCCGCAAAACGTTGTGTCAGCCATCCCTTTATAGCTAGCCTGCATGACTCCTTGAAATGTCTTTATATATAAGTTAATGTAGTCGGGTAAGTCTTGCGGAGTACTTGTGTACTCAGGGTGCTACACCCCATGCATGTTGCAGAAAATGAGATCCAGTACGTCGATTTCTGTGAGCTCTGCTGGAAGGTGCATCCGTCTCAAGATGATTAGTGTTGTCGTGATGCAAGTACCTCGTAGATGGGCCGGCCGACATAGTACTTGTCATAGATGTTTATAAGTACTCTTTATGGCAACTCCCGTTTAATTAAGTTTGTATCAGTATCGTATGTGCTGAGCTCATAGTCGCTTGAAAAAGCTTGAATAAACTGGTTTGTGCAACTGAGCTTGCGAACTTAAGTTATTGTAATCCGCACTCTCGTTTGTAATATATTTGTATCAAAGTTGTGGTGTTTGAAATCAGGCTGTACCGGTGTATGATCTGGAAAGTGTATGTTTGTGGTGACAGATGTGAAAGGTGGATGATTCGGGATCCCCCGAGGACACCCGACAGACTACCAGGTTTATCCCGTTTCAAGTGCATTTGGTGCCGGTTGTCGTTAAGACGATGGCAGGTGCACTTGAGCCGGTATAAATTGGACAGTTCTGCCACACTAGGTTTCCTGGAGACACTTGCCAATTTTCATCAATTTTGGAGGTCATTTGCTTGATCTTTTGCATTTTAGAGGTTTTGCTCTGCTCTGGCAGGCAAAACCAGTAGTACCGGTTTCTGTATCCGGCAGTACCGGTTTTGGGTTGCCCTGCCCAGACTGTTGAACCAAAACCGGTACTATCGATTTCATATTTCGGTAATACCGATTTTGGGAGTTAGATTTGCTCTGAGTTTGTTTTTTTCTCTCCTGACTTTGCAAAACTGGTACTACCGATTTCACATTTCGGTAATACCGATTTTGCCCCTGAGTATTCTGTTTTGTGGTTGTTTCGCAGATCCGTTGCTAGATTTGCTTTCGCATTGTGTGCTCTGGTTCCTAGGAAGGCTCAAACCATTAGGATACAAGTGCATTGTTAGCAGATGTCGCACATTTTTTTATTTATAGTTATGTAGTAAGAATTGGCCCAACCAAGCCCACTCGTAAGTACTTTCGTACATTTCGACACTAAATATGAAGTTATATTGGCACTTGTTATGAAATTTTTTTTCTTCTATTTTTCAAGTCAATAGAGAAGGCACCCCCTGAAGCAACCTTTAAACACATTTGTCTTCTTTACCCCCAAAACTTTTTTGACATGCAATAGACTACATAGATGTTGTTGTGTAGGAGTTTCAAAAATTTTAGAAATGATTTACTATTTTCTATAGTTTAAATGAATTTCTGCGTTCTTATCGAAAGTAATTCTAAATTGAATTGTGTGTACCTCCAATAAGATTCAAACAAATTCATAAAAATTATATTTAGGCTCATATGTTCCAATCTAACCCATGTCTCGGAGATAGATGAAAAATTCATTTGTTTTCTAGGGATAATTTAATCTTCTATTTCCAAATTACCATACAATAATTGTAATAATATCTAAATTTGGTCAGGAAATTCTAAATATTGTCATGGGAACATATTTTGGGTGTATATGCTTGTTGTAAATAAAATTTTAAATGATTTCAATAAAGGGGGACTACACATTGTTCACAAATGGATGCATCTCTCACATAGTTTCATATAACTCAAGTCAAACTTTGAAATTTGCATACCTCAGAACATTTTTGAACTCGTATGCACCTCAAATTTGGATACAACCTTAAATTTGCCTCAAGATAAGAAAATATAAATTTACATTGTCACTTTTTATGCAAACAAATAGTTTTTCAATTTTCGAAGTAAATAAAGAAGGGACCCATGTGAAGCAACTTTCAAGAAATTTGTGTTCTATAGCCGAAACCTTTTTAGAAATGCAATAGACTACATAAATGTTGATGTGTAGGATTTTCAAAAATTTTGGAAATGATTTACTATTTTCTATAGTTTAAATGAATTTTTGTGTGCTTATCGAAAGTAATTCCAACTTGAACTGTGTGTACCTCCAATAAGATTCAAAAAAATTCATAAAAATTATATTTAGGCTCATATGTTCCAATCTAACCAATGTCCCGGAGATAGATGAAAATTTCATTTGCTTGCTAGGAATAATTTAAGCTTTTATCTCCAAATTACCATAGAATAATTGTAATAATATCTAAACTTAGTCAGAAAATTCTACAAACTTGCATGGCAACATATTTTGGGTGTATATGCTTGCCATAAAATTTTGAAATTATTTTTAGAAAAGTGATACTATAGATTGTTCACAAATGGATACATTGTTTCATGTAACTCAAGTCAAACCTTGAAGTTTGCATACATCTAAGCGTTATTGAACTCGTATGCACCTCAATTTTGGATACAACCTTAAATTTGCCTCAAGATAAGAAAATATAAAGTTACATTGTCACTTGTTATGCAAACAAATTGTTTTTCAATTTTCAGAGTAAATAAAGAAGGGACCCCTATGAGGCAACCTTCAAAAAATTTGTCTTCTATACCCCAAACCTTTTTTTTTGAAATGCAATAGACTACATAGATGTTGTTGTGTAGGATTTTTAAAAATTTTGGAAATGATTGACTATTTTCTATAGTTTAAATGAATTTCTGCGTGCTTATCGAAAGTAATTCCAAATTGAACTGTTTGTACCTCCAATAAGGTTCAAACAAATTCATAAAAATTATATTTATGCTCATATGTTCCACTCTAGCCCATGTCCCGGAGATAGATGAAAATTTCATTTGTTTGCTAGGGATAATTCAACCTTTTATCTCCAAATTACCACAGAATAATTGTAATAATATCTAAACTTGGTCAGAAAATTTCTAAGCTTGCCATAAAATTTTGAAAAGATTTTAGAAAAGTGATACTATAGATTGTTCACAAATGGATATATCTCTCACATTGTTTCATGTAACTCAAGTTAAACTTTGAAGTTTGCATACCTCTAAACATTTTCGAACTCGTATGCGCCTCAAATTTGGACACAACCTAACGTCTACCTCAAGACTAGTTGTTTACGAAGTTACATTGGCAATATTCTACATTTCTATAATTTAAATGTATTTCTGACTATTTTGAGCTTATAATCCATAACCGAAACAGTGCTAAAACAATCTGAAACAATAAAGCCAAAAATCTCATTCATTTCGGCCCAAAAGGCCCATAACCGCGCCGCCTCCTTAGCCCAGGTAGTGGCCGCGTCTCTCAAGGGCCGTCTGATTTCGATCGGACGGCCGAGATCGAGCCGATCCCAAACAAAAAGGCGTCGGCGGTCCCTTTTGCTAACCGTAGCTTTCATTCTATCCTCCTCTCTCCTCTCACCCAGCGTTGGTGGCGGCCGAATGCGAGCCCGCGAGGGGGGCCTGGCGGCGGAGCCCACATGCGCACGATGAGGTGCACGGGGCCCCTCCCTAGCCGGATGCGGTGCGCGGGGCCCCCTCCTGGCCGGCGGCCGCGTGCGAGGCTCCTCCAGTTCAAGAACGCGTCGGAGATGGAGGTGCGGCTCCTTCAGTTGGAGAACGAGAGCCTCCGCGTCAAGAACAAGCAGGTACGCGAGCGGCTGAACATGTGCTCTTATCCTCTCCCTCACATTCCCCTGAATCGGCGAAACCCTAGCCCCTAGGTCCTGTGGCGGCGACCGGCGGACGCGGGGCACCGCGAGCACAATGCGGCAACCGGCGGGCGTGAGGCGTTCCCAGGCGGCACCCCTAACCTGCGACTACTGAGCCGGGCTGCACACGGCCGTCATGGCGTGCCCGACTTGCCGAGTGCTGGCAGGGGCAGGCACCAGGGCGCGACGCTGGCCGCCGGGCACATCAGCGCAGCGGTTGACTGCAGAGATGCATTATTGGTTTTGGCCGGCTTGCAGAAATGTATGTTGCTGCAACTCATTCCTATCTTTCATCGCCCTCACAAGTAATTCTCATTACAGGACCCTATAGTGCCGCGTCATTTTCGTCTTCACGATCTATGCACCTTCGCACTTCCCTGGTCAAGCAAACAGCACGCAACATCAAGGGGAAACCAATGCAAATAGTACTATGTAGCGAGGTTGCAGCACCTACACCTGACGAAGGCAGTGCTGGTGCCTGTATAGGTATCTCCTGAATCCGATGGAGTAGTGTTCCTTTGAGTTAGTGACCATCATTATATTTTTCACACTTCAATTAATGTATATCTGAATGAATCTAACTCCTGTTTGCATTGTCCTGAATCGTTTTTTTCCACCTCTAAATGTATATCTACCAAAATTAAACTAGCTGTTTCCATTATGTTAGTGCGTGACAAAAATACAGCGCGGATCATTTTCTAGCAGAGTAATAACTACTAGTATACTAGGATTTGCTTTCTTCCACTTAAGAATGCATTTCAGTAACTACTAGTGCTTCCTTTATTCAATATATAGTATAAGATATGCTAGTTATTACCAAACCAGCAATGAAATTGCACTATACAATTCACTCGAAGAAAAGTATTCTTGGTCATCTGTTGTTAAGGTAAATTAGGCTCATATATATTTGGTTCTGCAAGTGCTAGCTGAAAGCATGCTGTTCCATTCTTAATTATCATCAGTTGTTACCTTTGTCCCTATCCAAATGTTGTAAAGGAAATGGAAAACGTTACCAAGACAACCAAACAAATGGTTCTTTTTATTAAACTGTAATAGATAGCACGAGCAGCTGATTACATTACCGTTACCACTCCCTTGGCTGAACCAAGTAGCACCTGGTTTGTGCTACGATGATTCTTTTGTGAACTCCTAGTAGTGAAGTAGTAACATCTTTTTGCTTGTTCTTTAGTACATCGATAGGCATCTTCCTTATGCATGTTTTGTATCAACCGTATATGCTTGTTCTGTTCTAGCCTTGAGTTTGAGCTCTTTAATAGATCAGTGTAAGCTTTAACAAGTTAATTAGTTCATGCCTTGGCCGTCTGGTACTAGCATTTTAATGGCAATTCGTTGTGTGCATTGTCTAGTATGCCGTGAGATTTGCACATTATGTTGTTGATTAGTCTCTTACAAAAATGTCTCTTTTTGTAGGGGTGCTTGAAAAAAGTGAGAAAAATTCTGGCATCAACAGTGGAGGCTCTCAGTGTTACTACGCATTTGAAGATGATGGAAGACACTAATGCCCTCCTTTGTCCTTACAGAACTTCAATCAGTGTTAGGTCAATTCTATCATTTTGGTCATTGAATACATGAACTATGGTCATCTGACTTTCTATGAACTATGGACATATATGTGAACTTTTGTGAACATTTGAATGAGCAGAAACCGTTTGTTAATTAATGTTTATTTGGATTTGTTACTGCTGATTTGTTAGTGTGCAGGTGGGCCTTAGATTGGGTCCACTATAATTTTAAATGGGCTTTGAATTTGATTGATGTCATTTAAAATTTGGCTGTGTAATGGGCCAAACCCATAGGAACGGGCTGAAATGCATCTGGACTGTGGTATGGGCTAAACCCATCGAAATGGGTTAAAATGCATTTGGGCTGTGTAATGGGCCTAGCCCATCTTATTTGGGCTATGAATTCAGCCTAGGCTGACTTCAGACATGGCCCATTTGATTAATTATGACAAAAAATATTCGTCACAAAATCATGCTATGTTAGCTTCTAAAACGTCACAAGCATTTGCCACGTCAGGTCCACGTCATCAGGAAGTGCACATGGCATGTTCTCATATGATATTTAGTGACTTTTTTCAGTGAGCAGTGATGATATTAAAATGTCATGAAATTTAAGATGAAGTATTATTGTCACAAGTTTAATGACAAAAAGACCGCGGTTCGTCACAGAAGGTCTTTTATAACATCAGATATGTGACGAACCTGTTTTCGTCGCTGGAGCGTCACAGAACATGTGAAATGACGTATTTCGCCTGATCTATGACATAAACTGGTCGTCACAGAATGTCATATTTCTTATAGTATATTTAGTTGCCTTTTTATGACGTAGTGCACATTTTCTAATTTTATTTGTCCTAGAAGACACATGCAAAAGTCAGGCTTATACAAAATATTTGAGGCTCAAAATGACAATTTATGTTAAAATTTATTGTATAGGCACACTACAAACATAACTATATGATTAACAACATATGCATGGATTTAGTATTTAGTTGCCTTTTCAACGACATACACTACTAGAAAACGAATCATCCCTCACAGGCTTTAGTTTTCCTGACGAGCCCGCATAGAACGTGAGGGATTTCAATTTTTGTGACGGGCCCACGTAGCATCGTCGCAAAAATTAATTTTCCTGTCGGGCTCCTTAAGCCGCAAAGGAAATATACTATTTTTGTGACGGTATTACATGAACCGTGAGGATAATTGGAACATAGGCCCGTGAGGCTTCTGATCCAGCCCGCCCGCTATTCGTGCAGCACGCCATTGAGGCTGGAAACCCTAAGATATTTTCACAGCTGCCGCCTCCCCCCCATCCCCTTGCGCCCGCCTCCTCCGCCCGAAAATTTCGCAGCCGCCGCCTCCTCCCCATCCCCTCGCCCGCCTCCTCCGCCCTAAACCCTCGTGCGCCCGCCACCTCCTCCCCATCCCCTCGCCCGCCTCCTCCGCCCCAAACCCTCGCGCGCCCACCGCCTCCTCCCCATCCCCTCGCCCTCCTCCTCCTCCCTATCCCCTCGCCCGCCTCCTCCGCCCCAACCCCTCGCCCGCCTCCTCCGCCCCATCCCCTCGCCCACCTCCTCCGATCCGCCCCATCCCCTCGGCCCGCCGCCCCAGGTCCGTCCCGACGCCCCGCCTCCCCAGGTCCTCCCCGACGCCCCAGCTCCGCCGCCGCGCGCCCCTATCGATCTGCTCTCCTCCTCCCCATCCCCTCGCCAGCCTCCTCCGCCCCATCCCCTCGCCCGCCTTCTCCGCCCCATCCCTAGGTCCGCCCCGACGCCCCAGGTCCGCCCCGCCTCCCCAGGTCCGCCCCGCCGCCCCAGGTCTGCCCCGACGGCCCAGCTCCACCCCGCCACCCCAACGCCCCAGCTCTGGCCCGCAGTCCTGCCTCCCAAGCTCCCACCCCCGACGCCGCAGCTCTGCCCGCCACCCCAAATCCGCCCTGCCCCCCGACACCCCCGGCTCGCCGTCCATAAAACTCTGTTGTTGCAGGTACATGCATGTTTGTTACTTTTTTAAGTTGAATGAGGATCAGAAAAGCAGTGAGTTGGAGCTGCACAAAATTGTTGGGAGTCAGTTGGGAGTGTTGACGCACATATGTAGGAGTCAGTTGCTTTGTTTTCCCAGTATAAATACTCAAGCAAGAATCAGAAAAGGTGTGACTTCCGCACCACAAAAAGATTATTGTTCTGTCTCGTTTACAATTGTCGTATTTGGTACAGCTCGTCCCAAATCCAACAAAAACTACTTAGTTACTGTAGCACATATGTGATCTTGTTGCTTTGATTTGTTCTTTCTACTATAGGTCTACAAATAATGTTAACTAGCCTCATAGGCGCGGCGCCATGCCGCGCCAGCCACCGTATGTACCGAAGTAAAAGAGGCGATAATTCGTGAGGAGTTTTTTAAAAAAATCGAGGGCACATGCGTATTTTCAAAAAGTCAAAGGTCTTTTTCGTAAAACAATTGAGGACCTGTACGTAACTAAACGAGGACCCGTATGTAATTTAAAAAACCGCGGGGCGCTATCCTGCAAAGTATACAAAAAGTGGAGGGGTGTTTTCAAAAAAAGTGTTTTAAAAAAACTGGCAGGGACCTTTTCGCGAGAACCAAGGACCTTTACGTAATTTCGGAAAAACACAGGGACTTTTTTTTTGCAAAAACGGTCTCCCGACCGTACGAAGATTTGGCCGCCACGCGCCAGCCGGAGCGCGCGCGGGCGACGTGGCCGCCTCCTCCGCACGGGCATTCCTCCGCTCGTAATAGGGGGAGTATTTGTTTTGTATGTTTCACGGTGTAAGGCCTTTTTTTAAGAATATATGAAGTACTGGTACTACAACTTAAGGTATCGACAAAACCAATAACTTAGAAGTACTAGATGTATATCACTACCCGTAAAAAAAGACGTACTACTTCACAAAATATGCATTTTTTTTGTATGGTATCGATCCGGTGTAACTCCTATATATCTCTATGTAAACCCAATCATGTAAACAAAAATTCTTAAAAAGTTACTGAATGTGGGGGGATATCTATCATGTAATCATATCAATATTTTCCCCCTTTGTGATATGTTGTAAACGCAGTTTATTTTTGAATTTTTTTTTTGCAAATGCAATTGAGTTTGATATTGAAACATTGCGGCACTGTATCGTCCGAGAGATACTAATTTTGTGGACTATTTCAAAACTCCAATACTACTCGATAGTTCACGCGAGTTTAAATAGAGGGAGAAGAGTTAGCACTACTTATACCTTTTACAATCCTCGTTATTCAGCAATTAATTATCTATACTAATATTGCATTTCAGTATTTCAATTAACGGCTGCATCAACTTCGTCAACAATATTAGTTCCAATGTTAAGATGTGCATAAAAAGTTCTTGTCTTGCACTCCCTCCATTTCAAAATATAAGGTGTATATATATTTATTTTGTTTCAAAATATAAGATGTGCATGCAGATTTAAAGATATTTTCTCACTCTCTCGTTTATCTTCTCTCTATCTTCAGGATTACAAACACTCACACTAACTATTCTCTCCCTTATTCCTAAGACATCCACAACACAAATATGATAGTTATTTCCATTTACCTTTAAAACATCGAGGTGATACCTATACACACCCATTTCATAATCCCCGTGCCGTAACTAACTTAAATACAACTTATAGAATGAAATGGAGGCTAAGAAGCATGCGTACCAACATAATGTACATTTTACCAAAAAGAAAACACACACACACACACTTCCCTCTGGTAGAGGGAAACAGGGAATTAAGTACACATTAGGAAGAAAACAGACACACACCCAGAAAGAAAAAACAAATAGAAAAGGCTGCTAGCTACTCCAACAGTCCAGCTCCAGCCTAGTGCAACCAGTTTGTTCCTTTCTTTCACTTCATGCATCTCATGATAATGAATTCGAACTAGGCCTTTTTTTCCGTCACTCTAATATTTCTCTCTCTCAGCCTCCTCTAGTTAGGTACGTACATGCATGCATCAAACTACATGAAGTCCACCTCAAAGAAATGCATGCTGCTGCTGTTCTTGCCGGCGTTGCAGCTGCTGTTCTGCTGATCTGACACAGGCAAGCACGACAAGATGGTGACGTGCACCCTCCTGGCAGCGTACATCCTCTCCAAGGTATATTCATATACACATATCTGTCCATCGACCATTGATAATTGATACATTGAAACAATTGTATAGTGGCTGATATACAAATGCAAATATAGTGGCTGATATACAATTGTATACAAATGCAACATACCTAGTTTTAATAAATATAATTTTATGCCTGATATATTTGTGTTATGCACACAAAACTATTTTATGGCAGACCATGAATGGATGTATAGTGGCTTGCAGCGTGGTAAAGCTCTCTCAAATGAGTGGATTGAACAAACTACACAGTTCTTAGATCATGCATTCTCAAATCCTAGGATAGTTGAAGGTGACACCATTAAGTGTCCATGTGCAATGTGCAGGAAGTATTTTAGGCACAACAGGCATATTATAGAGTTGCACTTAAGTAAATATGGGTTTAGGTCGAACTATCAAACATGGACAACACATGATGAACAGGATCCTTCAATAGATCACGAGGAAATCAATGAATGTAATCGGATGGACAATCTGTTGATTGACCTAGGCGGTGACCATCCACCGGGAATTGATGAGGAGCCAACGGCCTCTACCCAGGCTTTCTATAGAATGGTCGCTAGCGCTGACGAACTAGTCCATGAGAACACAACACACTCAAGTCTGTCTGCTGTCGCTCGTTTGCTAGCTATGAAGTCACAATACAATATGTCAATTGCACACTATGACGATGTATTACAAATAATTCATGAATTTTTGCCTCCGGAGTCTAAGTTGTCCGAGGACTTCTACCGTTTGAAAAAGTTGTTAGAGGGTCTCGGAATGCCATATGTGAAAATTGATGTGTGTTATAATAACTACATGCTTTACTGGAAAGATAATGAGCATAAGACAAGTGTGACTTATGTGATACCTCTCGCTACGAGGTAGGCTATAATAAAGTCCCACGTAAAGTATTACGGTACCTACCCATTATAGATAGACTACAAAGGTTGTATGCACACGAGGAGACAGCAAAGCTAATGCTAAACATGGGCATAACCTGAATCTCATTTACTTATAGTTGATGGTAAGGTGGCAAATGACTTCTCTACTAGTTAGTACACCCATACTTGTGAGTTGTTTATGAGGCTAAACTAATCTTGAGTATATGCCAACCTGCAGCTAGAAAAAGCAGTAGCATATATAGCTACCTTCTTTGCACAATTTTATGTTGAATTAACAAGAACACTTAGATCTTCACATGCATTTCTGGGATGATTACGTATGTCATGTGGATTTCTCTATCCAACTCTCTTTTTTTGTTGCTATGGTCTTTTATGTAGTTATGAAAACTAGCTACCGTGCATGTTGTACAAGACATGATATTGTGGGATGTGTATTTAATATAGGATTATGATAATTCAAACAACATTTACTTGTTATTACAGCTTCTTCAACTTAAGTTGACATAATGTTTTCACCTTGCAGCAAGGGACTAGGACTGGGCTTGGGACTGGATCCTCTCATGTGGGCTCACAATCGGATAACGGTGCTGTCGATGGTAACGTTGATGTAAACGACAGGGACAACTGCAGTGGCGACATTGATGGCGACAACAACCATGCTGCCATGTGATTTTCAGTGATTTTTTATAGTTCTTTTGACTAGCTGAACTTGAATGTAATGGAAATAGAGACTTTTGTATGCGGTACTTGATTTTAGATGTCTTTTGGATGGATGAACCAATCTGGAGGTGAAGTTTATGAATTGGATGCTTGTGTGAATATGAATTAATCTATGGATTGTTTATGAAAATCGAACTTTTTATATGTTTGTTCAATTATGTTTCTTGATTGATGCAAGGATGGTGTTGTGATTAATTTGATTATATGATGCACAGTTGTGTAAGATTTAGATATCAATGCTTATCTTGTAAGTTATTTGCTAATTCATTCTGGCTGAAAAATCTGTTATAACTAGAATGCAAAATTTTCTGCCATAGGAAATCAATTTTGCTCACGGTTCAAATCGTCAGCCTATATTTTCTTGACGGTACCATAAACAGTAAATGAAATACATTTTCCTGACGGTGAACTGTCAGAAAAATTTATTTTTTCTCGCGGGTCTGATTAATTTTCCTGACAACTTGGTCCCTTAGAAAAATTCATTTTTCTTGCGGGTCAGGCTATTGTATTGACGGTGACTACACCGTCAGTAAAATGCATTTCGCTGACAGTTTGGCCCGTGAGTGAAATTAATTTTTCCCTCACGGGTATAGTACCGTTAGGTTAAAGTATTTCCCTCATAGGTATAGTACCGTCAGGTTAAAGTATTTCCGTGACGGGTAAAACCATCAGGTTAAATATCCCTGACGGGTATTCGTCAGCCAATTTTAATTTTCCTTTCCAGCCAGCCCTGAGGGGTTTTGCCTGACGAGAACCCGTCAGGGATATTTAACCTGACGGTTTTCTATATTTTGCTGACGGTTTTGAACCGTGAGGGATGATCCGTTTCCTAGTAGTGATAGTGCATATTTTCTAATTTTATGTGTACAAGTAGAGATAGAAGCAAATGTTAGGCCTAGACCAAACAATTGAGGCTCAAAGTGACATTTTATTTTAAAACTTGCTGTTTTAGCACACCACAAATATAATTAGATGGTCAACTAAATATACATGGATAAAATATTTAGTTTCTCTTCCAATGACGTAGTGCATATTTTCTAATTTTATGTGTTCAAGTAGAAATAGAAGTAAATGATAGGCTCAAACCACTCATTTGAGGCTCAAAGTGACATTTTATGTTAAAACATGCTGTTTTAGCACACCACAAATATAATTAGATGGTCAACTAAATATACTTGGATATAGTATTTAGTTTTTCTTCCAATGATGTAGTGCACGTTTTCTAATTTTATTTGTACTAGAAGACACATAAGCAAATGTCAGGCTTATACAAAATATTTGAGGCTCAAAATGACAATTTATGTTAAAATTTATTGTATAGGCACACTACAAATGTAACTAGATGATTAACAACGTATGCATGGATTTAGTATTTAGTTGCCTTTCCAACGACGTAGTCAATATTTTGTAATTTTATGTGTACAAGAAGAGATAGAAGCAAATGTTAGGCCTAGACCAAACAATTGAGGCTCAAAGTGACATTTTATGATAAAACTTGTTGTTTTAGCACACCAGAAATATAATTAAATGGTAAAGTAAGAATATATGGATACAACATTTAGTTGCCTTTTCAATGACGTAGTGCACATTTTCTAATTTTATTTGTACGAGCAAAAATAGAGGCAAATGTCTGGCTTAATCTATATTTTTGCGGCTTAAAACGATATTTTATTTTAATCTTGTTGCTTTGGAACACCACAAACATAATTTGACGGTCAACTACATATGCATGGATTCGGCATTTTGTAGCCTTTCCAATGATGTACTGCATATTTACTATTTTTATTTGTACTATGAGAAACAAAAGTAAACGTATGGCCAAGAACAAATAATTGAGGCTCGAAATCACATTTTATGTTCAATTTGTTGTTTATTCACACTACAAATGTAATTAGATGATGAACAACATATACATGGATTATTCAACATTTAGTTGTCTTTCCAACGACGCAGTGCACATTTTCTAATTTTGTTTGTACAAAGAGAGATAGAAGCAAATGTTAGGCTTAGACCAAACAATTGAGGTTCAAAATGGCATTTATGTTAACACTTGCTAATTGGGAAGTTATTTATCTCAATTCTCAAATTTTGGTTAAATTTCATCAAAAGTTTGATTTTTTTCGTCCGAAATTCGAACAAAATGAACGAAATTTTGTTCTGTCGTTCCTTTCGCCGGTAGACGAATTTTTTTTGCATCCGAAAGATTAAACCCTGATCACCACTCACTTGAAAGCCTCCTCCCTAGACATGATGGGACCAAACTAGGTAATCCTTCACAAATTAAACCTCGCTGGACCAAGTGTCTCCTGATCACATCCGGATTCTCCCATACTTTCTTATTCTCGCAGTTATGGCGTGCTTCACTGCGGTATCAACAAATGTCGATACTTGCGAGATGTAAAAATCAGAACGTCTCTAGTACATCCATGCCCTATCCTTCTCTAACTTCTTCCTATCTATGCCAATAAAATAATAAAAACATGACTGCATATTTTGTTGTGTTAATTAAGACCTCAATTAAAATAAAAGAAGATGAAGAAATTAAACAAGATCTTGTAATCATACAAACATATCAATCACATTCTTTCTCTCTCTCTTCCTCTCTCTCTAAGTGTAGAAGAGCTAGATCTAGATCTAGATCTAGAAGCATTCCCCTTATAAACCCATGAGCCTAAATAACATGAAATTGGTGCTAGATAATGGGAAAATCATTTGAAGCTACTCCATTGCACAAAGTATCGCCACTAATTTGAGCTCAATTGACAAAAAAAATGGGGAAGAACACCATGGGAGCTCTCATGCAACCAAACCCTAATTAAGCTCTAAATCAAGGGGAGAAACTTGGAAAAGAAGGTAAGAATAGCATAAACTCACCTTAGAGAGCCACCTCCTCCAAGGAAATCAAGAGCAAAACCTCCCCCTGTATTTAGTGCTTTTGGAGCTCACCACGAGCTCCTCTCAGGCAAGTCCGGTCGGAACAGTGGGAGGAGGAAGAAGGTGGCTCGGACTTATACTGTACGCATTTGTGCTGGCGGGCTGTAAGCCGTTGGCCCCCTGCCCTTTTGTGCTGGCGGTCAGCAATACCGACCGTCAGCACAGTAAAACAGGGGCACCAGTACAAATCGTTTCTGTACTAGTGCCAGTTTATTTATCCAAAAACAAAAGATGGAACATGCATGCTTAATTCATCTATGAATTTGGTTTTAAGTACCATCCTTTACATCTATCGGATTGTCTTTGTGAAGAGATACTATTGTTCTGCGCTTATGAAAGATGCAAGGACGTCAACTTTGAGATATTTTGATCTCGCCATATTATTGGTGTTAGGGTGCAAACCCAATTCCCATATCGGCTAGATAAGGAAGAAGTGACTTGTTTCAAGAGTTGAATAAGACCAATTGGTATGAGGCATTTTAGGAAGGAGCCCAAGAATAAATCCGTGAGGGCTTGGCCCAAAGCGGACAACATCATACTAATTGGAAAAAAGTCCTTTTTACCGCCTCAACTATGGCTGGAGTTTGCTTTTCCGCCCTCAACCGCAAAACCAGATATTGACACCCCCTCAACTATCCAAACCGGTTAAGTTTTCCCCCTCGATTGTTTTATCAGTGGTTTTGGCCCAATATTGGACCAACGTACGAGCCTCTGTACGTCGCGGAAAAAGCTAGGTACACCCAGAGCTACACACAAGACTTTGCAAAATTAAATTCTTATTTGTATTTAATTTGCCTATTTGCTAAATTTTAAATCGATTTTTAATTCGTTTTTATTTCGTTCTTATGATGTATATACACATTAGCACAAGTGCAAGGAAGGGTATATCCCCTAATATTTATGTATGGAGTTTTTATTTCGTTTTAATTCCGGCATGTATGGAGTTTGCACATCTTGTTTGTTCTATGCCACTAATATTTTATAACTTCTTTTCCCCTAAAGTGTGTGAGACAGGAACCGGGGAATAACAACTTATGCGGATATAACGTTTGTGATTTCATGCACAATTTGTAAAAGATAAGGTGGTGAGCTCCGATATCCAAGTACGTAAACACCATTCACAATTTAATGTTTCTCGTTGTGTTCGAGCGTTGATTTAATATATATATATATATATATATATATATATATATATTCATATTCTACAAATGACACATGATGACGATGAAGGATTCACTCTGCCCGTCTGATCGGATCAAGGCTATTCAAGAGCAACTCATAGGATTCATATTGGACGAGATCGTAAATCCCCAAGGACCACCACGATGGACGTAATATTCGACCATCCTCACATTAAATGAAATATATATATATATATATATATATATATATATATATATATATATATATATATATATATATATATATATATATATAATATGTAAAAAAAACAGCAGTAAATGTAATATATGTAAATAATAGTATAGTAGTATATTTTATATATATATGTAAATAATAGTATACTAGTATATTGTATACATGTAATGCCTTTAATTGCGTGATGGATCGTATGATATTATTTGGTTTCATACATTTTCAACTCGGTCGAGAACTTTATGTACGTATAGCAGTGTACGTGGTACGCACAAGGGGTATGTAAAATAAACATCAATAAAGAAATGAATTGAAAGGTAAATGCAGAAAACCATTTAGTACCGGCTGCCTACGCAGCGCACGTGGCGGCCCCTTTAGTACCGGGTCATGCAACCGGTACTGAAGCCCGAGGCTTTTATCTCGGTTCCCCAGTACCGGTTGCATAACCGGTATTGAAGGGGGGGAACCCACCCGGTATTAAAGGGGGTTTCTCCAGTAGTGGTATTTTGCAAAGTCTTGTGTGCAGCCCTGAGTGTACCTAGCATTTTCCGCAACGCAAAGAAGCGGGTCCAACAACCCAAAACTACTGATGAAACAAAAAGGGGGGGGGGGGGCTTAACTGGTTTGGATAGTTGAGGGGGTGTCAATATCTGGTTTTGCGGTTGAGAGGGAAAAAAGGACTCCTGCCATAGTTGAGGGGGGGGGGGGGGGTAAAAATGACTTTTTCCTACTAATTGGATATGTGGACGACGACACAGCCAGGGCCCAAGTGCCCAACAATTGGAGCTGTGCATTGGATCACATTCATTAGGTGATGAAGTATTAGTTCAATTAAATATTTTGTATTGTACTATATATTGGAGTTACCAATATCCATAATGTACGTACCGTTTGACAATTATATTCTGTTGGATGTAAAGCCAGCGCAGAGAGAGAGAGAGAGAGGGCTTGCTAAGCTAGCATGGATGGTAGCGCGTTGCTGGTGCTACGCAGAAAGGGAGTTGAAGAAGAGGAGCAAGACTGGAGAAAGAATAAGAAAAGGGCAGGCACCATGGGTGGTGGTGGTGGCCGCGGCGGTGGAAAAACATAAGAAACACAGTTGCACGTATATACGACGCAAGGCAAGTCACTATACTAGTGGTTTGTTGGACCCACAATTATACTTGTATTCCAGTCCTCTTCCCTTTCCATTTTCAGACCTTGTCTTATTTCTATTGTTGGGCGACGAGGCTCCCACCACCTCGATCGTCTTGGTAAGTAGGTGAACTTTTACCACAGGCGCCTTATAAAACGGCATGAAGGGAGTATCGATCATTTCAGTGGATCGAGACGTTGAGAGCTAGCTAAACTATATAGAATATACAATAAGATGCCGTACGTAAGCAATGATGTTATTGGAGCGGCAAGTTGGCGAGGAATCTTTATCAGTGTGAGCAATGACGTTATCACGCTCCAATAACGTCATTGCTTACGCACGTGATGGAATCAATCCACGTGACGTGCTTCTCGACAGATAATTGCTAGTCCTTGAGAAATCAAAAAAACCCACGTTCATCGCACGATTACCGCTGATAAAGATTCCTCGCCAACTTGCCGCTCAACTTTGTGGAGATCAACCCGTGGTCCACTTGCATCGCAACTTTCCTCCCATCGTTTTTTAGAAAACCCACTGTATTTTTTTATTCAACCTGCAACCCTATGTATTTTTGCCCCCAATCCCTTCCGCATCTCCGGCGACAGCCACCCCAACTCATGCAACCCGTACTGAAGCCCGAGGCTTTTAGTCTCGGTTCCTCAGTACTGGTTGCATAACCGGTACTAAGGGGGTTTCCAACCGGTATTAAAGGGGGTTTCTCCAGGTCGAACTGCTCAGCCACCTTTTCAGCCATCGGCTCCAGCTCCTCTGCTCGCTAGCTTCCGATCCCCAAGTCGGCCGCTATCCCTTCCCCGACTGGCTTGAGGTCGAGTCGGGGGAAGTGTGACTTCACCAACCCAAAGGACCTGCCTGATGCAGAGCGCGGTGGCCTTGATCCCGCTGGGTGCTCGCTCGCTTCAGGCACGATCATATCCAGCATGTAGCCGGTGGCACCCTCCAGCTTGAACTCAAAATATTTTATCTTTTTCATCTATAAATTAAGTGATATGGTATTACTACGAGACAAATAATAATCTATTGTACAAGTTAAGTCGTCTTAAAATTACGTGTCAATGTATGAAACCGTGTATTAATTAGCACGATAGAGATGATAGGACGGATCCCACTGACTTTAGACCTTGTCAGTCATCGCACCAAACATACAGAATAAAAAGCTAGGTACTATATGTGCGTCTAGAACAAAATCCAATTTGGCCGGCTCATTAATTTTACTGAGCCGAACAATGCGAGCTTAATTAGAAGGAAGAGCAAGCCGGCCGGAGCCTCTGGCCCTCTGCACCGCAACCAAATGCAGAGGGAGGATGCACACTGTTTATTTGCTCCAGTGGATAGAGACCTATATAACGGAACGGAACGGCGTTCAGCTGAACAAAGATCGATGACCTAACCAATAAACTGGAAACAACAGGACATGGCACTATGCATGGCAGCCTCTATATATAAGAACTAACCTGTAAGCTAGAATCCCAAGCAAACACAGGCTGGTCCAACTTCTTCCAAAAATTGTGAATTGGTAGGTACGTTTCTTGCTTGCTTCTTCATCTTTCTCCACTAGCTGTCGACGTTGACGCAAGCTTTTCGATCGCCTCTCTAATCTCCACGTGATCTCTGCTTCAGTTCTTGTTTGTTTCTCTTTCTCTAGGTCTGTACGTTGTTCCATTTCTTCTCTCCTCCCTCTAGCAATTTTCTAGTCCCAGATCCGAGCCATAGTCGGCTCCGTTTGTGGTATTGAGTCAAAAAAATTCAGCTCAACAGAGCCATTCTAATGCAAAATGGTGCAGGAAAATGCAAGCAAGAAACGTTTTAATTACACCCAAAAACTTTTGATATGTTATTTGTATATGGTATTGTAAGTATATATGACTAACTAGCACTATATATTTTCAGGGTTACATCATGTCTCGTGAGCTAGTTGATTTAAGTCCAGGGCAGCTGCATAAGCTAGCCGATTTGATCCATCGACAAGAAGTGGAGAAGCTTAAAGAGCTCGAGTTCAATTCATATGCAGAGCAACAAAAGTATCTCAATGACGCCAAAAACGCCCGTGATAAGGTGTACCACATCCTTAAGAGTACACAGGAAATGATAGCGCAGACCGAGGCCGAGAAGGACGCCACTAAGCAAGAAATTGCTAAGGATGTCTATGAATACTGCACCAAAGGGATCGGAGCATCCCTCAAATTCATGCGTAGTTACAACATCCGTCTCTACTACCTTGACAAGCTCAAGAACCATAGTGATGACCTCATCAAGCAGCTAAAGTGGCTTGATCCAGCCACCCAACAGAAGGAAGCTCAGCGCCTTGCTCTTGAGGCCGGCATGTATAAGAAAGCCACGCTTGAGTATGCCAAAAAGTATCAGCATTTTGTCCCAAATCAATTCACAAAATGGCTCAAGGAAAACAAAATCGTTTTTGAGGATCTTGTGGAAGCGTACGTATGTCCCTACATTATTATTATTATTATTATTATTATTATTATTATTATTGAGCTCAAAATGATTACAATAATTTTATATTATTATTATTAACATTAAAATTTCACACGATGGGAATTCGAAACCTAAATTGATAAAATTCGATCTCGAAAGTGTTGGATTAAAATCACTCGGCTATTTAACTTTAGTTTATGAAAATAGTAAGATATTGAACTTTACTGAAATTTGTAGAGATTTTGTTGTACTTGCTTAACATTGCTGAAATTTGTTTAACATTGCTGCTGAGAACAAACAAAAGAAATTTTGGAATCACTTAGAGAACATATATAATCTTTGTTTACTCTTTAGATTTAACGATAGTACTTTTGCAGTAGTACATGTAACAACAATTGCTTTCCTGCTTGTCCCACTGTACTTGCAGTAATGTGGCAAAGCTTGGTTTTAGGGGGCCTTTTAAAAATTTGGATGATATCCAAAAGCTACAGGTATGAACTAACTTACTCTCTAAACCTTGCCCTTTACAGGCTTATCATAAATTAATTCCTTAATTAACAATGTTTAAGGTATCATATTACACATTTTTGTCTCAGTTTTTTAATATTGTAATATTATTCCAATTTATAGATAAAAAAAGATTTGTGGTACTGCAGTGCGAACAAGAGGTTTAAAAAGGAAAGAAGTCGGTACACAAAAAATTATGTTTCAACTCATCAAGAGTCAAGATATAGAAAGGATTTAGGCCATGTTCTTAAGAGCTGCAATTTGTTGAACTGAACTAAACTGAATTGAAGTTGTTGAATTTGGTGATTTGAAGTCCATTTTAACCATCTAAACTATATGTAAAGCATAGCAATATCATAATCAAATGAAAGTTTATATCAAAAACTTTCCAACGGTACTTGAATCGTTTTGGAATTTGATTCCGATAAGAAGTTATCAAGCTTTGGAGTTTTGGAGCTGAACTAAACTGAAGTAATTTCATGCCAAAAGAACAGGGCCTTACTTAATCTTGGAATTGAGCATAGTGAACACTAAAGAGGAGTCATTTCTTCATAAAATGGTTCCTTAGAATCGGTTTGAACTTTGGATTGAGCTCATTTTAGTTTGGGGTTTTATGATAGGATGATATCATGATAAATTTTAATCTTAATATGGCGTGTTCCTTGCAAAAGTAGGGGTTATATATTGTATGGTAAAAGTGGTACTGAATATCACTGCAATGTATCATGTTCGTCAGGTATATGACAATATTATTGCGGAAGCGGGACTAGGAAAATCCGGGGTGACTTACTCATTTGAAGCTTTGGGAAAAGTCGGGGTTGTATTTTTGGTTGTTACAGCAGCTGTAATGGTGTGGGACATATACACAGCAGAGGATAAGCTGCAGGCAGCAGTTAAGGATTCAGTGAATGCGTTAACTGCAGTAGTTGCCCTTGAGGTCGGAGACATAGTTACTGCTGCTGTAGAAGCTGGATTCGTAGCGCTTGACATCGAAATCGCTTCTGCAGCTATCACGGTAATTGGAGCAATTGCCGGGTTCGGAATTGGTGTTCTCATTGGGATGGCTGCAGGTGCGCTGCTTGACTCGATTTTCAGCAGTGGAACTAGCAAGGTGAAGATCACAGACGGGCTTACTGTTTGTCGTGTGGGTCCTATGCCCGATGGTCTTCAACTCGCTCGTCTAGTTAAGCGGAATTACCCCGACCTCTAAACTGATTATGCTACTATGCTAGTACTACCGTTGCTAGCTTCTGCTGCTGCTGCTACTACTACTAAACTTATGATCGACTACTACATACTACTATTAGTGTGTGCAATTTGTTGAACTAATTAAAGAGGGTCGGTGGAGACCCTTAGGGTCACAAATTCGCACCCCTAACTACTACTATATTATTGTATTGAAGGGATATACTTACCTCTTGTGTAAGTACGTAAGTGCGCCTATCGTGCACTCCTAAAATAATACCCACGCGTTGTTGTATTCCGTGATGCCATGATCTTATATACTTCATGAATGTACTTAAGCTTTCTTGTGGTATTTGTAACACCCCCATTTCTGGGAGTATTGTGAAACCCTCGCAACTGCCCAGGACTGTCCAACTGCAAGTACATCCAACGAGTGTATAACATTGCCAACACATGCTTAAGAGTAAAAGCAGACTTTATTACAATATAAAGGCTGAAAGCCAAGTATCACAGTAGGGTCAACTGCCCTTAGTTACATTACAACAAAAACTGCCACATGCACGCCTGAGCGGAGAACGACCCTAGTTCCACGCTTCATCGACCTCGTACCGGACCACCTCATCGTCTTCTCCTGCCTCTTCAAAATTTGCTGTTTCTGTTTATGTTTTTAGCAAGTATGAGTACAACTACCGTACTCAACAAGTCACACGGAGCTTAGCAATAACTACATGCATGGTGTATCAAATAAAGGGGAATTCAAGTCTATTATTTTATGTGGATGCAGTTTTAGTTGGGAACCATTTGGAAACCTTTAAAAAAAGGTACTTCATTAAAGTAAAAGGGGGTTTCTCAAGCTTGATTATCATTACTCAACATTACCAATCCATTCCAAAACTACTTATGCCTTGATACTGGATTCATCCATTAAACACAACTTCGTTTACCAGAAGCACGGCGTATTCAAATACCATTTGTCATGACTTTGCAAAGCTGCCCTGCTTTACCCACAAGATCCTTTAACTCCCGCTAAAGAGTTAAGACAACAAGGATGTTCACTGCTCAATTATTTGTATAGACTCCGCCCAGTAGGTGTTAATCTCAACAAGCTCGGATGACCCCACGGATCTCGTCCGACTCATCGCAGTCCTACAGTTGTATGGTTAACCACCTCCCATACGAACTCACCCTCTGTCTCCCCCTTTCCAGTTGCAGAGGTTCAATTGAAGTTGAGCAGTTACTAAGCCTGGTTTGACTAAGTCAAGGTTGACCAAATCAACGCTTGTGGTTGGGCGGTTACTATGTCTGTTACTCAGCATAAGGGTCTAGTCCTTACATTTTTAACTGAGGTATCATCCACGCACAAACCCATATTCAGTACACACTGTACTGCCACCAATCCACAACCAGCCTCCACCCTAGGATAAGGTCTTCGGATCCATCCCTGCGATCCTCATTTATCCTATTTCCAACTTTCCAAAACTCTAGACCAATACCAAACCTTAACAGTAAAAAGATGTGATGTCCCTAACTACAATGATAAGATTAATCTTATATTTTATGTGACTAGGTTTGTCAAGGTGAATATGGTCATCAAGTTAAACTGGGCTTTTCGGGTGGTAGGACATAGCTAATATCATGTCAGTCTAAGCATTTGATGTACATAAAATAACAGTATGAAAATAACATAATGAAAGTACATGTAAATAAATAATTCAGGAAATGTAGGATCAATATGTTCAAAAATATGTGCGACTTGCCTTGCGGATCTGTGATTTCAATTAATTCGTATTCCTCAGTAGGCTGAGCTTGGGCCTGCGCTTCTCCTTCCGGCTCCTGTGCAAACTCGACTCCGGAAGCTAACGCAAAACAAGTAAAATAATATTAATTCCATGCCCGAAGGAATGAGCGAGGAATAAAGAAAATAAAAGAATAAAGAAAATCCGAAAAACTCCATTAAATTGGGCTTATAGGATGGCTATATGGGGAAATGAGCTTGAGATTTGGGTTGGCGGGCTCGAAATGGATCTAGGGAGTATAAACAAACATTTTTGGGTTTGGGTCAAGCACTATTCATCGGGCTCGGGTGAATTGGCTCGGCGCGACCGCATCGCTTCGGGCTCGGTCGGCTGCAACGGGCGCGGGGCGAGCGGGTCTGGTCGGGGCGCGTCGCTTCGGGCTTGGTCGGGCGCGTCCGGCGTGGGCGAGCCGACTTGGCTTAGCCAACCCGGGGCGGCTGGGTCGGGGGAACAGTGCACACCGCACTGTTCTTCTTCCCCGTTCAGCCCGTGCGCGCGCAGCGAGCAGAGGAGGGAGGCGGCGACTAGCGGCGGCGTTAGGGTGGAGCACGACGGCAACCGAGGGCATGGACATGTTCGTTGAGCTGTGGGGAGTCCATTTTGGGTGGTGGGAGGTCCGGTGGAGACGGCAATCGCCGGCGGCGAGCTCCTCCTCTCTTGCGGCTAATTTGAAAATTGAGGTGACCGGGAGGTTTTTAGGGCAATTGGGTCGGTGCTAGGGCATCCTCTGTGTGTGGAAAAGCTTGGAGGGAGGTTGGTCGAAGCTCAGGAGGTCTAGGTTGATCTGGCCACGGTGGAGGTGGGCGACGGTGAAGGGGTGAACGACGCCGGGGAAGGAGAGGGATTCAGAGGCTAGGGCAAGGCTTGGGGAATGTTTCTAGCATTATGGTGGAGCTATAGGCGAAAGTAATTGGAGAATGGCAGAGGGGAAGATCGACATTGGGCTAGGGCTCCGAGTTGGGGATTTTCAGGTTTACCAGCAATGGAGGGGATGGCCGGGGCTCTAGGGCGTTCAGTGGGCTTCAGAGAGGTGTGATGCTCCATTTGAGAGGGTCGGGAGTGCTTTAAATAGGCCAGGAATGGCGGTTCACCGATGAGGGAAAAATATCAGAGTTGCGGTGGTGGTTTCGGGAGGGGCCGGGATAGCTCAAGGGCCTCCGGGTGTATGCAGCTGGCTAGGGCGGTACAGAGCGGCGGTCAAGGGTGTCAGAGGGGTTGGTTGTTGGCTGTGAGAGGAAGGGGCGCAAATTTGGCAGAGGTAGGTGCGCGCGAACGGCGGCGGCGCTGCCACGCTTTGCAGCCGGTCAAGGCGGTGTCAGGGCGGGGCAAACGAGGGCACGGCTCCCTGACAGGTGGGGTGGGGCTGGCAGGAGCTCGAAGCTGCGGGAGGAGCTTGGCGGCGAAGAAACGGGCGTTGGCGGCGAAATATCAGCGGCGGCGGTGGATTTTCGGACAGCACAGTGTCGGCACGATCTCCCCCGTTTAAGGCAATAAAGGCAAGGATTAGGGGATGGATTGCTTTGAGATTAGTGTGGATTAGGGCTATGAAACTGGGAAGCAAAATCAAAACAGGAATTCAAATCCAATTTGATTTTTGGCAAAAATTGATTTCGTTTCAGTATTATCAAGCTCGTATATACTTGTATGCATCACATAATATAAGTCAATATTGCACCTTAATACCTAAGTGCCTATTGTGCACTCCTACAATAATACCCCCTTGATCACCAAAGAAGAAAAATAAAACCCACTTGGTTGTATTTTAAGGATAAACTAGTCTAATGATGAATAAAAGACATGCTGTTGATTCGATGATATCATTTTTTATCGACTCTGGGGGTCTAGTTATAGAAGAAGAAGATGAGAGTTAAAAACTTTCTTTGCATTTAAAATAATAGGATCGGAGGAACTGTTTCTACAATTTTATCAATATCTATCTGCTGAGAGTTGCCCACATCATGCTTCACCCATGTCACTCTATGCCATTTGTGTTGTTGCAGCTGTAACTGTTTTATTGCTAGACGTTTGTTGCTTATTCCTATCGCTCTTATGTCTTCCTCGATGATCCCCTCAACCTGGGCTTTAAAATTAAATTTGGGTTTTCACTTTTATATTATCTCAAATTAATTTTGGTATAAAAATTATATGCTACCCTTGGGGGTACAAGAGCAATGTACCCCCCTTACCAAAATATTAGCCCATTATGCAAATTGAGCTTTAGTATTTTTTGGGTTTTTTGGTTATGGGGGTACATACCTCATGTACCCTTGAGGGTATCGTATACTAATTGAACAAATTACCCCATAGTGTAATACCCTGAAAATTTACATACCTCTTGTTCAAGGTGTTATTGGGGTGTTTTTTTTGTTCTTTACATTTCTTTTTTGTGAGAGAGGATTTGGGTTCAGTTAAATTAAGTTAGTGGGAGGAGTGTGAGTGCATCTTGGTTTTTGTGCAAAAGCAAACGTAAAGAATAAAAAACGGAGGTAGTATATATGTATTACAAAGCATCCCCAGTTACAAGCCATGCATCTCTCTAACCGAGCAAGCTAGTCACCTTCTCAAATTATAAAGACAACCTTCTCAAATTACTCACCTTTTTGGTTGCCCTTGATTTCCTTGATCAGCTTCAAACTTATCTCATCTGTTTTTGCTGTCCTTCCGCTGACCAACTCGCTTGGTCCGTTCACTAGCGTAGAAAACGAAGCCAAATAGGTTCCTGCTTTGCGAGATGCAAGCTGGGAACAAAATGCAATTCAAAATAAGAAAGAGTATAAAAATAAATGGGTTGGGTTGGGAGGTCGAGGTTCCACGACGCTTGGTGAGTGGACACGGCTAAAATTGAATTAGATGGGTTCAAGGCTATTAAAAAAATATGTGTTGGACAGATTTTTGGGAATAAAGATAGACATTTAAAATTGGAGGGTCGATGTTTGAATTGAGCGGATTTGGATTTTATCAAGATTTAAATTGGACAAAACAGAAGAATTTGAATTTATTCGGAGATGAATATGGTGGACGGGTGAAATTTGAATTAATAAAATTTTAATTCGAAGGAATGGAGATCAAATTTGGAATCAGGGTATTAAACTGGTCAAAATGGTGCATTTTTAGGATTTTTGGGAATTTTCTGGATTTTTAAAGATTTTTTGAATTTTTAATCTCGGGTGAACAGTACTCTACAGCGTTGGGCCGGCCCGAGGTGAACAGTGCGGTCCATGCGGGTTTAAAACCCAACTGCTGGGTGGGCCGGCCGCCTCAGCCCAGCGGGGTGCGCGCACGGGCTTGCCCGATGGGCGACACGCACATGGGCACGGGCGGCTCAGATGTGCAGAAGATGGACGGCCAGGATGGATAGCGACCCGGAGCCAATGACCCAGATGCGTCCACGCCTCCCCTGCCCAATCGTCTTCTACCTCAAGCCGCTACAGTGCAGCCGAACAGAGCGGCGGTGGCGGTGGTCGATTAAGCGCCGACGAAGATCGCCGACAGCCACCAAGAGCATCTACGGGTTCCTCAACGTCTTGGGGTCCCATTTTTGAGGTTGGCCGAGCTTGGAAATCAAGGAATTTTTGTCTACGGCGAGAGGAAGTGGTGCGGTTAGGGCACGACATAGGGCAACTTCGGTGGACGTCCGGCGAGTGGCTAGGGTTTCTAACCATCTACGAGCCAAGGCAAACTTGATGGCATATGCGGCTTAGGCTTAGGTAGCTCCGGTTAAGCTGTCCACGGTGCGGTCTTTCCCGCCGGCGCGGTTCACGCCGCCGGGGCTCTAGGGTTACTCTTGGTCCAAGGCGAGCTCACAGTTGAACTCAGCATGCTTTGGAGATGCTAAGGACCAAAATAATTGAACTTTTGTTGAGAATTGAAGGGGATTGCAGAGAAGGACTCACCGGCGTAGGGAGATAGCGGCATCGGCAATGGCGGCGAGGGAGAGTAATTGGGTGCTTGAGAGGGTCGTTTGGGACATGTACAAGCTGGCTTCAATGGAGCTTTAAAGCAGCAGAGAGGCGGTTGCAACAGGAGGCGGTCCGGGGATATTTTTGGGTGTGAGAGCGAAAAGACGACAGAGCAGAGAGGCGGTGGAGAAGCGGCGTCATGCGCAGGCGCCAGCAGGGAGGTGAAGGCGGAAACGCCAATTAGAGAAAGCGCATTTTTTAGAAATTTGCCAAATTGGGAAAGAAAAGAATTAAAACACAATTCAAGAAAAAATCTAAAATTTTTGAATTTTTAGGGTTGTTTCAATCTACCCCCTTAAAAAGAATCTCGACCCCGAGATTCAACCAGTCCATTGATTAGGTTTGAAAAACAAAAGTTGTTATAGTCTGATTCCTTTCCTGAAATTGTATCCTTCACTCTTGAGTATGGAATATTCATCACCTTTATAGAGTTTTACTAGTTCCTGCCCCGGTTGGTCATATCTGGGTTCCTTATGCCCCTTTGTTGCCTATACTTGTATATCATCTTGTGTATCATAAACTTACTTAATTCTATCTTATTGTACCTGTGCTCCATTTGTTCAAGCTCTTGCTACTTCGGTTTTGATAGGTAGTATCTTTTTTTTGGCCTTGTCTATCTTTGCTCTATCGGGGTGTATAAGAAGCTGTAAGAGGAAATTTTATTTTGCAGTTAAATCTTTCGATCCCCTCTTCATTCGGTATTTGTGACTGTGAGATTTCAAGGCTTCTTGCTTACTCTTGGACGAACTCTATTGAAACTTTTTGTTGCAACTTAAGATAATACTTAGTGATCACACCACAATAGACCTGTCTTTAATACATTCGTCACTGTCTCTCTTCTTGGGCAACATTAAATATTTGCATCGTAGTTCTTATCTGCTTGTAACCTTGCAGATTTAATCTCAATTGACTATGTCATGAGTAGTCTGTTTCCTTTCAGGTACTGACATCTCGACGTAGAAGTCACAATCCTTCCATCCTGTATATATCTTAGTCGTCATTCCGAGGTGTAATCGTATTATTGAAAATCTTTGTTGAGGAGTATTAGAACTGGTACTGTAACCAATCTAGTCTTCTATATAGTTTAAGACTATAATCTTTTAACTTATGAGAACTCCTCTTATTTCGCTCAAGCTTATACATACTCTCCTTTCTCCTTCTCTCTTACTGTACCTGTATATCATCCTTGTATACACCAAATTATAACGTCTGGTATTTTCATACAGATTGTTTGGTTTTACTTCCCAAATCTCTGTAGATAGTCCGTATAGTAATCCTCTTTTCAATTTCCTTTTGTGTCCCTTTAAAACAAGTCTGGTTTATCTGTCCTAGTGTCCATACTTTCACTGTATTATCCTGATTTTCCATCCGAACTGAGTTAGTTCTTCCATCCCTTATGTAGTCTTGTAAATAATCACAATTACCATACTTCTCTTGCAACAGGTTGAAGATTAAGTTCCCAGTGAATTGTGGCACAAACCTCTTTATTTATTTATACTACTACAGATAGTTCACGGGTACATTTCATAACTCATAGAACTACTTGCTTATACAAAAGTATAAGATAACACTCATTTCATACTCCATTCTTAACCAGTGGTGTTGCCTAACTTTCTGACCGCCTTCTTTGTCGCTTTCTCTTAATCACTTCTTTAGGGTGCATTTGTCTCCTTTTCCATTCGAGCTTTCTTGGATGGCGTCCTTCTTCCTTTGTTGGTAGTTGATATGATGCTAATACCTGTTCTTTAGCTTGTATCCAGGCCTCTTCCTTAGGCAGGGATTTCCATGGGCATTGGGAATGAATATGTCCTTTCTGGTTGCAGTGTAAACAAGTCTTAAGTGTCGTAGTCAGAAAATCGCTTTGCTTGATAATCTTCACATATTCCGACATCTCTTCTTCTATCCAAAAAGCTTGATCAACTAAAGCTTGTAAGTTTGAGAATTTCATGGTCTCGATATAACATCTTATCTTTGGTTGCAAGCCTTCTAGAAAGCACCCCATCTCTTTTTTTTGGTATTAATTTCTTCTGGAGCATACTATGATAAATGATGGAATTGCTGCAGGTACTCCATAACAGATTCATCTTCTTGTCGGAAAGCAAGAAAATCTCGATACTTTTCTGTGGCAACTTTAGAAGAGATATATGTCTTGCGGAATCTACTCACAAACTCTTTCCATGTAATATCATCTTTGTTCAGATACGTCCATTGGATAGTATTCCACCAGTTGATGGCTGGCTCCGATAGTTGATAGGTGGCGAAGAGAACTTTTTCCTTATCCGTACATTGGATGGTTTCTAATCTCCTCTCAATATCTTGTAACCACTTGTCGGCGCTTAGAGACTTTGTTGCTGATGAAAATTCAGGTGGTCGAGTCTTAAGGAAAGTTGTAAACTTGAATGCAGTTGCACTTGACATTGATATTAATTCTTCTGGTGATGCTTTTGTAATGAGTTGTTCCAATATCCTTGCTTGTTGTTCTAGTATTCTGACTTGTCCTTGTCTGCCTTCAATCCGGGTTTTCTCTATGATAGATACAGCTTCTGTCATGATGGATAAGGCTTCCGTCAAGTTGAATTGTCTGCTCTGATCTTTGTTTTCCATCTGTTGCACCATCAATTCTTCAGTTTATTCAATGACACGAGTTGACTGTAACCGATACTTAAGAATCAGTTCTGTAACATTTTTGGGCTTAGCAAAGAAAAGTGAGACTGAAATGGGGTAAAAGCAAGAAAGAGGTAGGAAAGAAAACGAAGTGAGATTAAATGATCTTTCTAATTGCTTTTGCAAGACATTTCCTCAAAATTTCATGTATACTTGCATGGATAATCCCACATCTTCTAGTGTTTCACTGTTCACGAGCTTATTCATTTTTTTACTTTTTTTTACTTCTGTGCATAGGCTTAGAATCCAAGGGCCCTTTTTAAATTTTGTTTCTATTTTACACTAGGGCTACACTATCTCCTAATTATGACATCGTTTTTTATACCCCAAATAAACATTAATATCATTCATTAGATCCACCGAACACATAATTCCTATTGCATTATTCTAGCCTTATTAATTATATCATGGTTATCTAATTTCTACAAAAATTCCAACTCCAACCATGAATATAAATCCAACATCCTGTCTATTATAATCCAAGATTCTCATTTTAAATCCACCGACATCTTTTGTATCCCTATTTCCTAAAAATCCAACTATCTCCATTATCAACCCATAATCTCAATCGGCTCATCCAATAATCAACTAAGCTTCTCACTATCTACTTCTCAATTAATTCATCATTTTAAAATCCACCAAGGATGGGATCACTGATCGGAATTATAATCCAATAATCACTATCGTTAACATCCACCAAAAATATCAATTAATCAAAGCCTAAAATCCAATAATCATTATCATATTTTCTTATTACCAAGACTCAGTTTATTTATTCTTCTAATTAATTCAATCCAACAAGCTCCATCACTTTATCCATTCAATATTAACATAATCCACCAATACCGCTTGATCACTGACCAAGCGCAACGATGATGATGAATATGATGTTGTGGTATCAAAGTTGTGGTGTTTGAAGTCAGGCTGTACCGGTGTATGATCTGGACAGTGTATGTTTGTGGTGACAGATGTGAAAGGTGGATGATTCGGGATCCCCCGAGGACACCCGACATGTCCCGTTTCAAGTGCATTTGGTGCCGGTTGTCGTTAAGACGATGGCAGGTGCACTTGAGCCGATATAAATTGGACGGTTCTGCCACACTAAGTTTCCTTGAGACACTTGCCAATTTTCATCAATTTTGGAGGTCATTTGCTTGGTCTTTTGCATTTTAGAGGTTTTGCTCTGTTCTGGCAGGCAAAACCGGCAGTACCGGTTTTGGGTTGCCCTGCCCAGACTGTTGGACCAAAACTGGTACTACCGATTTCATATTTCGGTAATACCGATTTTGGGAGTCAAATTTGCTCTGAGTTTGTTTTTCTCTCTCCTGACTTTGCAAAACCGGTACTACCGATTTCACATTTCGGTAATACCGATTTTGCCCCTGAGTATTCTGTTTTGTGGCTGTTTCACAGATCCGTCGCTAGATTTGCTTTCGCATTGTGTGCTCTGGTTCCTAGGATCAGTAGTTCTTCCATAGCTACGTGATTCTGGCTAGTTTGCGTTAATCGGGCTCGAGGTGATTTTCGGGACATAGGCCACATTCTTCGCATCGACGAGAATTTGATTTGGCTCCCATTCACCCCCCCTCTGGTCGCCTTCCCGGTCCTTCAAGAAGCAAATGTTAGGCTTAGACCAAACAATTGAGGCTCAAAGTGACATTTTGTGTTAAAAGTTGTTGTTTCAGCACAACACAAATATAATTATATGGTCAACTAAATATACATGGATACAATATTTAGTTTCCCTTCCAATGACCTACTGCACATTTTTCTCATTTTATTAGTACAAGCAGACACATAAGCAAATGTCTGGCTTATACCAAATATTTCAGGTTCAAAATAAATTTTATGTTAAAAGTTATTTTTTGGGCACACTACAAATATAATTAGATGATGAACATCATATGCATAGATTTAGCATTTAGTTGTCTTTCCAACGATGTAGTGCGCATTTTCTAGTTTTATGTGTACAAGCAGAGATAGAAGCAAATGTTAGGCTTAGACCAAACAATTGAGGCTCAAAGTGACATTTTATGTTAAAACTTGTTGTTTCAGCACAACACAAATATAATTAGATGGTCAACTAAATATAAATGGATACAATATTTAGTTTTCCTTCCAATGACTTTGTACTAGAAGACACATAAGCAAATGTCAGGCTTATACAAAATATTTGAGGCTCAAAATGACAATTTATGTTAAAATTTATTGTATAGGCACACTACAAACATAACTAGAAGATTTAGAACATATGCATGGATTTAGTATTTAGTTGCCTTTTCAACGACATAGTGCATATTTTCTAATTTTATGTGTACAAGTAGAGATAGAAGCAAATGTTAGGCCTAGACCAAACAATTGAGGCTCAAAGTGACATTTTATTTTAAAACTTGCTGTTTTAGCACACCACAAATATAATTAGATGGTCAACTAATAAATATACATGGATAAAATATTTAGTTTCTCTTCCAATGACGTAGTGCATATTTTCTAATTTTATGTGTTCAAGTAGAAATAGAAGTAAATGATAGGCTCAAACCACTCATTTGAGGCTCAAAGTGACATTTTATGTTAAAACTTGCTGTTTTAGCACACCACAAATATAATTAGATGGTCAAGTAAATATACTTGGATATAGTATTTAGTTTTTCTTCCAATGATGTAGTGCACATTTTCTAATTTTATTTGTACTAGAAGACACATAAGCAAATGTCAGGCTTATACAAAATATTTGAGGCTCAAAATGACAATTTATATTAAAATGTATTGTATTGGCACACTGCAAATGTAACTAGATGATTAACAACGTATGCATGGATTTAGTATTTAGTTGCCTTTCCAACGACGTAGTGCATATTTTGTAATTTTATGTGTACAAGAAGAGATAGAAGCAAATGTTAGGCCTAGACCAAACAATTGAGGCTCAAAGTGACATTTTATGATAAAACTTGTTGTTTTAGCACACCAGAAATATAATTAAATGGTAAAGTAAGAATATATGGATACAACATTTAGTTGCCTTTTCAATGACGTAGTGCACATTTTCTAATTTTATTTGTACGAGCAAAAATAGAGGCAAATGTCTGGCTTAATCTATATTTTTGCGGCTTAAAACGATATTTTATTTTAATCTTGTTGCTTTGGAACACCACAAACATAATTTGATGGTCAACTACATATGCATGGATTCGGCATTTTGTAGCCTTTCCAATGATGTACTGCATATTTACTATTTTTATTTGTACTATGAAAAACAAAAGTAAACGTATGGCCAAGATAAAATAATTGAGGCTCGAAATCACATTTTATGTTCAATTTGTTGTTTATTCACACTACAAATGTAATTAGACGATGAACAACATATACATGGATTATTCAACATTTAGTTGTCTTTCCAACGACGCAGTGCACATTTTCTAATTTTGTTTGTACAAAGAGAGATAGAAGCAGATGTTAGGATTAGACCAAACAATTGAGGTTCAAAATGGCATTTATGTTAACACTTGCTAATTGGGAAGTTATTTATCTCAATTCTCAAATTTTGGTTAAATTTCATCAAAAATTTGATTTTTTCATCCGAAATTCGAATGAAATGAACGAAATTTCGTTCTTTCCACTACTACAGAAAGCCTAATACTAGACGCCAAATCACAAACGGTTTTGTAAAACCGTCTGTGACGTACACTATCACAGACGGTTTTAAATTGGAGGCCGTCTGTGGTGTTTCTGGTTGGAAAAAGGAGTATCACAGACGGTTCTTGCCGCTGAATCGTCTGTGGTAATGGAATATCACAGATGGTTTTTATTATAAAACCGTCTGTGATATTCTAGATTATCACAGACGGTTTTTAAACATAAACCGTCTATGTAACCCAAAATATCACAGACGGTTTGTGTTAAGAACCGTCTATGATACTCCTTTTTCCTGCCACAAACACCACAGACAGCCTCCAAATTAAAAGTCCGACAAACAGAGATTCCCAGATTTTAATTCAAGACAAATTTAATTCATTACAAAAGTTCAACAAACAAAGATTCCCAGATTTTAATTCAAGACAAATTTAATTCATTACAAAAGTTCGACAAACAGAGATTCCCAGATTTTAATTGAAGGCAAATTTAATTTATTACAAATATAAGAGAAAAAGAGATTCCCAGATTTTAATCTTCTGGGCTTCATATGCTTCTTCTTCAACTTCTGGAGTTGGAGGATCAGCCGCTGAGTTCTCGAATGTCGTGAAGATCGTCCTTGCCCTCTCCACTTCCTCCTCTAGCCTGGTAAAATTATTAGCATGGACCATAATCTCAAAGAGGATGCCATGATAAACTTCAGAATCGGCCGATTCTACTTGATCGGAAAGGTTATCCATCACACTCTGCACTTCCGCAAGAGCTTCCTCCGCTTTGTGGACATTGTAGAGAAGAACGAGGCTGAGGGCGGTTTCCTTTTCGTGAGCAGCAACGAGACACCTCTGTCGACGGCAGATGATGAGGTCTAGTTGACGTACGATATTGGAAGCGAGTCGAGGAAGGAGAGCAGGGCGTGAGCGGAGGAGCTGCTCCAGACGTAAATTGTTGGCCGCCTGTGTAAGGTTGCGGCCAAACAACTCATGATGGATAGATGAGAGGAAGGAGATGAAAAGAATTTTAGATGTCATTGTTGAGAAATGTGGTGATGATCGAAGAAGATGAGAGGGAGAGGACAGTTTAGATCGAAGAAATGGAATAGTGCGTGCATATATAATTAGCATTATCACAAACGGTTCATATTCGAAACCACCTGTGACGCTTCGTATATAACCGCCGTCCACGCCACCGTCGCCGTATAAGGCAAGGATCTTGTTTACTGCACATTGTGTTAACATTTGGAATATATTGTGTCAAATGATCTTGTTTATTGGAGCATAGCTAGCATTTCCTGAGGCTAGCCAATAAATAGAAACAGATTTAGGGGAATATCACAGACGGTTCAACAACCGTCTGTGATAACCTTCGATTATCACTGACCCATAAATTCAGACGGTTCAGAAAACCGTCCGTGATGACCTTTCTGAACCGTCTGTAATACGGTTTTCTGTAGTAGTGTTCATTCCTTTCGCCGGCAGACGAATTTTTTTTGCATCCGAAAGATTAAACCCTGATCACCACTCACTTGAAAGCCCACGCCGGCGTCCTGGTTGTTTGTTACGGACGTACCTCCTCCCTAGACATGATGGGACCAAACGAGGTAATCCTTCACAAAACCTCGCTGGACCAAGTGTCTCCTGATCACATCCGGATTCTCCCATACTTTCTTATTCTCGTAGTCATGGTATGGACAAGGAATCTGCTTGGTCTTCTTAGTAGCAGCGTGCTTCACTGCGGTATCAACAAATGTCGATACTTGCAAGATGTAAAAATCGGAACGTCTCTAGTACATCCATGCCCCACTACTACAGAAAAGGTCATCACAGACGGTTCAAAAATGTCATCACTTAACTGTACAGGTGATCCTTGAATACTTAACCATTTGGGAGATGGTGGACAATCTAGTTCTGGACCCGGCTGTCCCTGACCAGCACATTTGGCGTCTCTCCGAGAGTGGTATTTACAGCAGCAAGTCTGCTTATGAGGCCTTCTTTTTTGGTGCGATAAGATTTTCTCCCTGGAGACGGATTTGGAAGAGTTGGGCCCCCCTGAAGTGCAAGTTCTTCATTTGGCTTGCTGTTAAAAATTGCTGTTGGACTGCAGACCGTCTCGCGAAACGTGGTTTGCCTCACCCGGCTGTCTGCCCTCTCTGTGACCAGGCTGAGGAGACCGTCCAGCACATTCTGGTGGCATGTGTTTTCTCTAGACAGGTCTGGGCGGTTATTCTTCACAAGCTTGGCTTTGGTTCCTTGGCGCCCCAACCATCTTTTAACAGTTTCTCCGGTTGGTGGTGCAAGGCCATTAAAGGTTTGCCTAAAGACACAAAGAAGGGCCTGAACAGTTTGATCATTTTGGGTGCCTGGGAGCTTTGGAAACATAGAAATCTTTGTGTCTTTGAGGGAGGTGGCCCTTGTATTCAGTTGGTGCTCCAAAATGTGAGGGAGGAATGTGGTCTCTGGTGCTCTGCTAGAGCCCGAGGCCTCAGCAGATTGCTATCCTCTAATTCTCTTGTGTGGAGCTGAGTTAGGTTGTGTGTGTTTGCTGGTTTTTTCGTTTTTCCTTTTGGTGTTGTGTGGGGGTTTTTTAGGATTGGTCCCTCGACCCTTTGTATCTTGCTGGTGGGGCTCCTTTGTACCCCCCCTTTTTTCTTCTTAATGAAATGACACGCAGCTCTCCTGCGTTGTTCGAGAAAAAAAAACAAAAACATCATCACAAACGGTTTTGTGAACCGTCTGAATTTATGGGTCAATGATAATATGAGGTCATCACAGACGGTTTTCGAACCGTCTGTGATGCAAATATCACAGACGGTTTTTAGTTAAAAACCGTCTGTGATATTCCCTTCTATTCCTAAACCTATTTCTGTTTATTGGCTAGCCTCAGAAAATGCTAGCCATGCCCTCTGAAACAAGCAGATCAACATGTACATGTATACATCCAATTCACATCTCAATTCATTTCACAAACATAAAACATCAATTTTTATTAAGATTAGAGTATACCATTACAATATCTCAAAACAACGAGCAGGTTACACAACAAGAACAACGAGCAGGTTACACAACAAGAACAACGAGCAGGTTACACAACAAGCAAAGATCCTCTATGCCTTCTCGCCCCTGATGCAACGCATGAGCTGAATGTCTTTGACGACCACCATCGTCGGCGTTGATTGAGCGCCTGCCCGGTTGGCACGAACTAGATGCTTCTGCGTCGTCTGCAAGGAGGAGGACAGCAAGGAGGAGGAGAACAACAAGGAAGAGGACAGCAAGGAGGAGGACAGCAAGGAAGAGGAGACCAGCAAAGAGGCTGGATTTTGGTTATATTTATAGGGGAGGGAGAGGGAGGGAGAGGCGGGAATTCGAAATTTTTGGCGCGGGAACGGAAAGGCGGAGCTACAATCCGTGGGGCTGAGGATCGATGGGCCCAGCGGTCAGATTATCACAGACGGTTCTATATATAGAACCGTCTGTGAATTGGAGCACGAATTTTATATACCGATGCAATATAAACAACTAGTCTGAAAAGATAAAATAGCAAAGGTTTATATGTTTTATATATACTCATTTGAAAGGTTTCGACGAGATCTACAACTTTGCAGTTGAAGAAAAATCCAAATTCCGAAAATAAAACCAAGAAAAAGGGCAAAAACAGAAACCAAAAACTTGCGACGCAGGTTTAGGTCCAAAGATGGCCGATTTTCGGGGTCTTGGAGGGCGACTAATGCAAGCTGGTCATTTTTTTTGGATCGGGCTCTTCGTTAGCTTTCCAACGAGTACAAGAACGTCGAAAACGGACACCGTATGCAAAAGTTATGCCCGTTTTACTGAAGGTGTCTCAAAACTGAACCATACTCGGACTTAAGCGGGAAAATATGAAATTTTGAGGGATTGTAAGGCGGGAAAAGTATCACAGACGGTTTTTATTATAAAACGGTCTGTGATACTAGAATATCACAGACGGTTTTACAATAAAAACCGTCTATGATATTCCAGATTATCACAAACGGTTTTTATTATAAAACCGTCTGTGATATTCTAGTATCACAGACGGTTCAGCGGTAAGAACCGTCTGTGATACTCCTTTTTCCCGCCACAAATACCACAGGCGGCCTCCAAATTAAAACCGTCTGTAATAGTGTAAATCACAGACGGTTTCACAAAATCATCTGTGATTTGGCGTCTGCTATTAGGCTTTCTGTAGTAGTGCCCTATCCTTCTCTAACTTCTTCCTATATATGCCAATAAAATAAGAAAAACATGACTGCATATTTTGTTGTGTTAATTAAGACCTCAATTAAAATAAAAGAAGATGAAGAAATTAAACAAGATCTTGTAATCATACAAACATATCAATCACATTCTTTCTCTCTCTCTTCCTCTCTCTCTAAGTGTAGAAGAGCTAGATCTAGATCTAGATCTAGAAGCATTCCCCTTATAAACCCATGAGCCTAAATAACATGAAATTGGTGCTAGATAATGGGAAAATCATTTGAAGCTACTCCATTGCACAAAGTATCGCCACTAATTTGAGCTCAATTGACAAAAAAAATGGGGAAGAACACCATGGGAGCTCTCATGCAACCAAACCCTAATTAAGCTCTAAATCAAGGGGAGAAACTTGGAAAAGAAGGTAAGAATAGCATAAACTCACCTTAGAGAGCCACCTCCTCCAAGGAAATCAAGAGCAAAACCTCCCCCTGTATTTAGTGCTTTTGGAGCTCACCACGAGCTCCTCTCAGGCAAGTCCGGTCGGAACAGTGGGAGGAGGAAGAAGGTGGCTCGGACTTATACTGTACGCATTTGTGCTGGCGGGCTGTAAGCCGTTGGCCCCCTGCCCTTTTGTGCTGGCGGTCAGCAATACCGACCGTCAGCACAGTAAAACAGGGGCACCAGTACAAATCGTTTCTGTACTAGTGCCAGTTTATTTATCCAAAAACAAAAGATGGAACATGCATGCTTAATTCATCTATGAATTTGGTTTTAAGTACCATCCTTTACATCTATCGGATTGTCTTTGTGAAGAGATACTATTGTTCTGCGCTTATGAAAGATGCAAGGACGTCAACTTTGAGATATTTTGATCTCGCCATATTATTGGTGTTAGGGTGCAAACCCAATTCCCATATCGGCTAGATAAGGAAGAAGTGACTTGTTTCAAGAGTTGAATAAGACCAATTGGTATGAGGCATTTTAGGAAGGAGCCCAAGAATAAATCCGTGAGGGCTTGGCCCAAAGCGGACAACATCATACTAATTGGAAAAAAGTCCTTTTTACCGCCTCAACTATGGCTGGAGTTTGCTTTTCCGCCCTCAACCGCAAAACCAGATATTGACACCCCCTCAACTATCCAAACCGGTTAAGTTTTCCCCCTCGATTGTTTTATCAGTGGTTTTGGCCCAATATTGGACCAACGTACGAGCCTCTGTACGTCGCGGAAAAAGCTAGGTACACCCAGAGCTACACACAAGACTTTGCAAAATTAAATTCTTATTTGTATTTAATTTGCCTATTTGCTAAATTTTAAATCGATTTTTAATTCGTTTTTATTTCGTTCTTATGATGTATATACACATTAGCACAAGTGCAAGGAAGGGTATATCCCCTAATATTTATGTATGGAGTTTTTATTTCGTTTTAATTCCGGCATGTATGGAGTTTGCACATCTTGTTTGTTCTATGCCACTAATATTTTATAACTTCTTTTCCCCTAAAGTGTGTGAGACAGGAACCGGGGAATAACAACTTATGCGGATATAACGTTTGTGATTTCATGCACAATTTGTAAAAGATAAGGTGGTGAGCTCCGATATCCAAGTACGTAAACACCATTCACAATTTAATGTTTCTCGTTGTGTTCGAGCGTTGATTTAATATATATATATATATATATATATATATATATATATATATATATATATATATATATATATATATATATATATATATATAGGACGCTGAAATGAGACACCTAGGTGCCCAGACACCTAGGCTCCCTGCCGTTAGATTGCTTTTAGATACGTGCTAGAGCAATGGTATGTATGGTATGTAATATATTAGGCATGCTAAATCAATCATGGAAGGAAAGTCTTAATCATGGATGGAAAGTCTCAATCACACTAGCACGCATCTAAAAGCAATCCAAAGGTAAGGAGACTAGGTGTCCAGACACCTAGGTGCCCCTGTTATATATATATATATATATATATATATATATATATATATATATATATATATATATATATTCATATTCTACAAATGACACATGATGACGATGAAGGATTCACTCTGCCCGTCTGATCGGATCAAGGCTATTCAAGAGCAACTCATAGGATTCATATTGGACGAGATCGTAAATCCCCAAGGAGAATTCCACCACGATGGACGTAATATTCGACCATCCTCACTTTAAATGAAATATATGTAATATATGCAAATGTAATATATATATATATATATATTTCCTATATATATATATATATATGTAAAAAAACAGCAGTAAATGTAATATATGTAAATAATAGTATAGTAGTATATTATATATATGTAAATAATAGTATACTAGTATATTGTATACATGTAATGCCTTTAATTGCGTGATGGATCGTATGATATTATTTGGTTTCATACATTTTCAACCCGGTTCGAGAACTCTATGTCAGAAAGCCTAATACTAGACGGCCAATCACAGACGGTTTGACAAAACCGTCTGTAATTGACACTAACACAGACGGTTTTAATTTGGACACCGTCTGTGTTAGTGGCGTCGGATAAAACGAGTATCACAGATGGTTTTATTAAAAACCGTCTGTGATAATCTGGGATTATCACAGACAGTTTTTTATTAAAAACCGTCCGTGTTGTATAGACTATCACAGACGGTTGTTGTTAAGAACCGTCTGTGAATGTTCACAGACGGTTTTTAACAAGAACCGTCTGTGATGTCCCTTTGTCTGTCATATTCTGTTCATGATTAGAGGTTAATATATAAGTACACATTGCTTCTAATAACTTAACTACAGAACTACTGAGATAAGAGATCACAAATTAAAGGCAAATTTATTAATTTCAATTAGAGGCAAATTTATTACACAAGTTGCACAGGTAAAGAGTTTCCCAGATTGTAATCTTTTGGGCTTCGTACGCTTCTTCTTTGACTTTGGGACTTGGAGGATCAGCCACTGACTTCTCAAACGCCATTAAGATTGTCCTTGTCCTCAGCACTTCCTCCTCCAGCCTGGGCAAATAATCAGTAGCATAGCCCATAATGTCGTACAGGATAGCATGAAAAGATTCTTCAGAATCTGCCGTTTCTGCTTGATCGGCAAGGCTATCCATCAGTCTCTCCAATGCGTGTAGAGCTTCTTCTGCTTTGCGCACATTGTGGAGAAAAACCAGGGTAAGGGCTGTTTCCCTTTCTTGAGCGGCAGCGAGACGCCTCCGTCGACGGCGGATGATCAGGTCGAGCTGACGGATGCAAGAAAGTCGGGGAAGGAGAGCAGGGCGTGTGTGGAGAAGCTGCTCCAGATGCAAATTGCTGGCCGCCTGTGTAAGGTTCCGGCCGAACAATTCTTGATGAAAAGATGAGAGGAAGAAGATGATCACAAGAATAGTAGAAGTCATATTGTACGTACATAAAAGAGACCTGGATTAGGCACGCATATTTAACCTTTAGCACAGACGGTTCGTATACCCAAACATTAATGATATAGACGCTTCGTATAACGATCGAGAGACGTTAATTAGACGATCAAAACACGAAGCGTTCTGACATGCATAAAGCTTATGACAGACGGTTCATACGGAACTGTCTGTGATTAAACTGTCACAGACGGTTTATACTGACAACCGTTAGTGATATTTTCATAGACGGTTATTAACACGAACGATATGTGATAAATGAGACAGCACAAACGGTTCGTGTAACCGTCTGTGAAAGTTCACAGACGGTTATTAACACGAACCGTCTGTGATGTCTAAAATTATCACATACGGTTTCTGTTAATAACCGTCTGTGAAAATATCACAGACGGTTATTAACTGGAATCGTCTGTGATACTTTTAGAGATCACAGACGGCTCGTATTAAGAACCGTCTGTGATATTTATTATCACACACGGTTCGTGTTAATAACCGTCTGTGATAATCACATATCACCAATAATTGGCGTGTGATAATCACGTGTCACCAATAATTGGCGTATACCCAGGATTTCGATCTCACCCGTCCATTCTCTCCACATCGAATGGCAGGCAGCAGTTCCTCCCTCTGCTCGGCCCTTATAAATAACGCCCCATCTACCTTTCCACCGGTACTAGTCACGCGTGAGTTCATCCACTGTGAGCATATATAGCTGTAAGTGTGGTAAGTGTGTCTTGTTCACCCGCACCGTCGTTCCATGAAGAGTTCACTAGCTTGTTCTGCTGTAATAGATCTAAATATGTTGTCGTGCTTGCCTCTGTATTTGCATGTTCCTCAACGATGCCGATTACTGCCGAGATGTGATGTCCACTCCGACAATCCTTCTTTTTCCTGCAAAATTCAAGGCAATTTTATTACAAAAGTTCAAAAAAAAAGACATTCCCAGATTCTTCGGTGAGCAGCCGATATAGCCGACTTCTTCGCTGAGCGACTATCCATCTGCTTCTTCCCACTTCTTTTCTTCATCTCTGGTCTCTGGATCACGTACGCCAGTAGCACAATCACAGACGGTTATTAACACGAACCGTCTGTGATAGTATGCATCACAGATGGTTCGTGTAAATAACCGTCTGTGATAAGCAAATGTTATCAATAATTGGCGTATACCCAGGATTTCGATCTCACCCGTCCATTCTCTCCACATCGAATGGCTGGCACCGGTTCCTCCCACGGCTCGGCCCTTATTAATAACTTCTCATCAACCTTTCCACCGGTACTAGTCACGCGTGAGTTCATCCACTAGCTAGGTTCCCCTCCGCTGTGAGCTAGCACCTCCGTCACGGCATGGCCGGCGGCTGGACAACACACTCTTGCCGTAAGTGTCGTAAGTGTGTCTTGTTCAGTCGCACGGTTGTGCCATGAAGGGTTCGTTAGCTTGTTATCCTGTAATAGATCGATCTGAATGTGTTGTTGTGCTTGCCTCTGTATTTGCTTGTTCCTCCACAACGCCGACTACTGCCGTGAGCTAGCACCTCCGTCACTGCACGGCGGGCGGCTGGACAACACACTCTTGCCGTAAGTGTGTCTTGTTTAGCCGCACCGTTGTGCCATGAAGGGTTCGTTCTTAGCTGTAATAGATCTGAATGTGTTGTTGTGCTTGCCTCTGAATTTGCTTGTTTTCATCTTCTTTCCAGAGGGAATGGGTAACATTATTTTATTGCTTGTTTGCGTACAGAGTGAACTACGATTTGTAGTGTAAACCGTCTGTGAAGGACTATCACAGATGGTTCTGTATACGAACCGTCTGTGATACACATAAATCACAGATGGTTGGTATTTCGAACCGTCTGTGATATTATGGACATCACAGACGGTTCGTGTTAAGAACCGTCTGTGATAATGTTAGACTATCACAGACGGTTATTTATGCGAACCGTCTATGATAGGCAACATCACAGACGGTTATTAATTTTAACCATCTGTGATATTGTTTGTATCACAAACAGTTAATATTAATAACCGTCGGTGATAATTCACAGACGGTTATTAATACAAACCGTCTGTGATATATCATTTTCATAGACCGTTTGTGGTTGGAACCGTCTGTGATATTATGCGTAGTATTAATTACTTGGCGTAGTTGCTTGAAGGATGTCGACACCGATCTGTCTTCATTGCGCTGCATCGGTGGAGCAAGGCGGCCGGCTTTAGGGAGTTGGGGATGAAAAAATATCACCGTCTTCTGAGTGATCTGATCAGAGGTTAGTATACTCAATTACTTAACATTCTTAGTGATCTGATCAGAGGTTAGTAGTAGGGGTAATAATCATTTTTGACACCCATTTGTCACTTGTGTAGCGTAGATGGACCGAAGCTGAATGTATATTGAGAACCGTGTGAGTGAAAAGTACATTACTGGCGTGTCTGCTTTTAGAAGGGTGGCCGAGCTGGATATGTTGAAGAAGGGGATGAAATATATGTATTGCCCATGTATTGATTGTGATAATCTCAAGATGTTTAGCAACTCAGCGTAGATTGAAGCTCACTTGATTCGAAGGGGTTTCAGAAAAGGGTAAAGTGTGCAAACTCTGCAGAGTCAAAACTATTCGAATAGTCGTGCCCACGGTCAAGGGCGGACATGGGAACTTAACCAGATATAGTTCTATTTCAAAAACTTTGTGGGTGGGAATGGAAAAGTGGAGGGCAGCGGGAAGCCCTGATTTGAGTTGTCCTGGGTGTTGTCCCAGTGGTAAGTTAAGCGGCTATAACGCTGAAAGATGTTATACGGTGTGATGCCATATGTATGGAAAAATTATGGTGATATTAGGCATATGGTGTGATGCCATATGTATGGAAAATCATGTTAATATTCCTTGAACATTATGTTTTGTTCCAAAGCTGCTAGGTCTCAGGAAATTTTATGTATTGTATTTCAAATAGTGTCATTTCTATTCTTACAAAATAAAATATGTGTAGAATAAACAGGGTCGTGAGTAAAGGAGATGAATGTTTGTAGTATGCACATAAAGGTATTGGTGGATTCATGTCGATCATGAATAGGAAATGATAGTGTGGGTTCTGGGAGAAATAAATTAGTGGGGTCCAGTTGAATAGATAGGCTAGATAAATGATCTGATTGAATTTTCGGGAATTTGGAGGAATAATACAAGTATTGGATTATAATTCTTGATTAGTGATATTCTTGGTGGATATATAATGGTGAATCGTAGAGTTGATCAATGATATTCTTGGCGGATATATAATATTGAATCATTGGCTTGATCAACGATATTCTTGGTGGAGTGGGATCGATAATAAAAAGGATTGGATTGTTAGAAAATCTTGATGGGAATGTTCGGTGGATTAATTAAATGATGTCACCCGCTGATTGCAGATTAGACAGCAATCAATTCGGAAAGAGTATGTTTGGTGGAATATATAAATAATGTCACACGTTGTTTGGAGTTTTAGACAGCAATAAATATAGAAGGTGTAAAATCGGTGGAGTAATTGAATAATGTCACTTGCTGTTTGGAGTCTTAGACAGCAACCAATACAGAAAGAATATGATCGGTGGATTGAGTAGAGGATGACACATGTTGTTTGGAGTTTAGAGAGCACCCAATAAAGGAAGTATAATCTCGGTGGATTAAGTCAATTATGGCAATCGCTGTTGGGAGTCTTAGACAGAAGTTAATAAGAACGTGAGTCTTTGGTGGATTAAGTCGATGAAGTCATTTGCGGTGAGGAGTCTTTAGGTCACAAAACAACAATATGATATAATAATAGAAATGCTACTAGACGCGTTTTATGGCAAATAAAACAACCCGAGTCTCTCCTTTGTTAAGCCATGCATACTATTTATTTGCATTCTGTGTATTGGCTCGCGGAGCACGGGGTTGGAGTGCTCACACTCGCTTTTGCGACAAATTCAGAATCAGGAATCAAATCCCCCCGTCTCAGCAACAAGATTGGACAATTTGGCCGAGAAGATGAAGATGTCAAGGGCTAGGCCGCGAACCTCCAGTTGGCTGCCTGTGGGCATGTCCTAAAGGTCCCACCTGTGTACTTCATTCCGCTGCTGCAATTTACTGATTTCGGCCTAATCGGCCCATGAGTAAGTCTATTAATTTACTTTAGCTTCCGCATGATATGAAATTTGATATCCATTACTGTAACTGTGAGCACTATCTACTGATCCAGGGAATAGTGCGGTGGAATCACAGAGGAATCCGGATTGTAAAGTCTGGGTGCCTGACACCTAGCGAACACGCTTCCAACGGGAAATGTGTTGCCAAGAACCACCTACCAAGCCAAGAAGATTCTTTGTCTATTAGGAATGGAAGTAGAAAAAATAAATGCATGTCTGAATGATTGTATCCTGTACCGTAAAGATTATGCTAGCTTACATGTTTGTCCGGTGTGTAAAGCATCCCGATACAAGCGTAAAAATGACTCTGATGATGGGAAGGGCATCGAGGTGAAGCAAGGACCTCCTGCTAAGGTGATGTGGTATCTTCCTATAATCCCCCGTTTGAAGCGTTTATTTGCAAACCGCAAGGATGCAAGATTGATGCGTTGGCACTGCGAGCAGCGTAAAAAAGACAGAATGATAAGACATGTTACTGATTCTGCCCAGTGGAGGAACATCGACAGGATGTTTGTAGATTTCGGTGTGGAACCGAGAAATATAAGGTTTGGGTTGAGTACAGATGGAATGAATCCTTTTGGTAACATGAGCAGCCGACATAGCACCTGGCCCGTGACTCTATGCATGTACAACCTTCCTCCTTTGCTGTGTATGAAGCGGAAATATATTTTTGATGTCACTACTTATCCAAGGGCCGAAGCAACCTGGCAACGATATTGATGTGTTCCTAGCCCCATTGGTGGAAGATCTTGCAATACTGTGGAATGAAGGGGTACATGTATGGGATGCGGACAAACGAGAGAACTTCACTCTACGCGCCATGTTGTTCTGCACCATTAATGATTTTCCTGCCCTTGGTAACCTGTCAGGGTTGAGTATAAAAGGAGCCAAAGCGTGTCCGCACTGCTTAGATTATATCGAGAGTGTGTGGTTGAACAACTCATGAAAAACTGTGTACATGCGTCACCGTAGGTTCCTTCCAAAGTATCACCCATACCGCAAGATAAAGAAACAATTTGACGGAAAAAAGAGGATGACTCAGTACCAAGACCTTTTAGCGGGAAAGGGGTGTATGATATGGTCAAGGATAAAAATGTTGTGTTTGGAAAGGGACGTAAATTGAGGAAGAACATGTGCAAAAAAGGGGTCAATATTTTGGGACTTGCCTTATTGGGAGCACTTAGAAGTTCGCAATTGCATCGCTGTCATGCACGTAGAGAAGAATGTATGTGACAGTTTGATTGGTCTCTTACTGAACATTCCTGATAAAACAAAGGATGGTGTTAACGCAAGGCGTGACTTGGTCGCTATGAATATCAGGACCGAGTTAGCACCGATAGAGACTGATAAAGGCCGGACGTACCTTCCCCCAACATGTTGCACTCTGTCTAAGTCCGAGAGAACTGAATTGTGTCAGTCCTTAAATGGTGTGAAAGTTCCATCCGGTCACTCCACAAGCATGAAGAAACTTGTTTCCATGGAACATTTGAAATTAATTGGCATGAAGTCTCACGACTGTCGTGTGCTAATGACTCAAATGCTACCTGTTGCAATTAGAAGTATTTTGCCGAACAAGGTTTGAGTGACAATCATAAGGCTATGTTATTTCTTCAACGCAATTGCTCAGAAGGTCATTGATCCGGATGGACTAGATGCTCTGCAAACCGAGGTGGTGACAACTCTATGTCATCTAGAGATGTATTTCCCTCCATCATTTTTTGATATCATGGTCCATCTCATTGTCCACCTTGTGAAAAAGATAAAAATATGTGGCCCCGTATTTCTACGTCATATGTACCCTTTCGAGAGGTACATGGGAATTCTGAAGTCCTATGTACGTAATCGATCTCGACCGGAGGGTAGAATCATCGAAGATTATACAACAGAAGAGGTCATTGAATTCTGCATTGGCTACATGGCTCAGGTAGAGCCGATAGGTGTACCTCTATCTCGTCACGAGGGGAGGTTAGAGGGTATCGGGACTATCGGGAGGAAAGCAATAACTCTGGATCAAAATACGTATGCTCAAGCCCATTTCATGGTTTTACAACACATGACTGAAGTGACTCCATATATTGAAGAGCACAAGGACATGCTACGTCAGGAGAATGCAGGCCAGTCAAAAGTTTGGATCACGAGACAACACAACCGTCAGTTCAACGAATGGTTGAAGGCGCAATTGACTAGGAGGTCGTCAAGTGAAACACTACAATGGTTGGCAAAAGGGCCAAAATTTATAATTGTGACATGGCAAGGATACGACATTAATAGCTACATATTTTATACAACAGATCAAGATAGAAAGAGCACAGTGCAGAACTCAGGTGTCCGCATAGATGCTTATGATGCGCACGGCAGTACCGCTGGCCCAAGCTCGTACTACGGGCTTGTAGAGGAGATTTGGGAGCTTGACTACGTAAGTTTCAAAATTCCTCTATTTCGGTGCCGTTGGGTCCAACTCCCACGGGGTGTAAAGGTTGACAAGTACGGCGTCACTACCGTGGACCTCGAATGTGTAGGATACAAAGACGAACCATTCGTACTCGCGAGGCAAGTTGTTCAAGTATTTTATGTAACCGACCCGGCAAATAAGAAGCGCCATGTAGTTCTTCAGGGAAAAAGAAGGATTGTCGGGGTTGAGAATGTTGTGGATGAGGAAGAGTACAATCAATTTGATGATTTGCCTCCATTCGGAGATGGCATCAGGCTCGAGGAAGAACAAGGCGATGAAGCAAGCTATATGCGTGTCGATCATCGTGAAGGGCTTTATTTAAAATGATATAGCCAAAGTGTAATAAATGATATTGGTTATGCTTGTGTTTTTCATAAATGTATGTATGTTCCATTGTAATTGTAAAATGACTAAGGAACTAAGAAATACTTATATTTATGGTTATGCTTGCGTTTTTCATAAATGTATCTATGTTCCATATTGTAATTGTAAAATGACATAGGAACCTAGCTAGCTGCGGGTATTTATAGTGAACTATCACAGGCGGTTTATCAAAAGAAACCGTCTGTGATAACACATCACAGACGGTTCTATCGATATAACCGTCTGTGATAATATGGATATCACAGACGGTTATATCTATAGAACCGTCTGTGATAATATGCATATCACAGACGGTTATATCGATAGAACCGTCTGTGATACCTCTATCACAGACGGTTCGTTTAAGGAACCGTCTATGATAGCTTATCTTTAAATACCCGCAGCTAGGTCTACGGAGTCCGCTCTCCCTCCTACCGCCACTTCCCCCCGACGCCGCCGGTCCCTCCCGACGCCGATCCCTCCCGACGCCGGTCCCTCCCGACGCCGCCGGTCCCTCCCGACGCCGCTCCCTCCCGACGCCGCCGGTCCCTCCCGACGCCGCTTCCTCCAAGCTTCACATGTATTTTATGTTATATGCTTCGCATGTTATATGCTTCACATGTTATATGCTCATGTTATATGCTTCACATGTTATATGCTTCACATGTTGGAAGGCCCATAGCTCACTGCAGTTAGTTAATCGTTAGAACTTTGTCAAAGGGCATAAAGCAAGTGACACACTCCAGTGTATCTTGTTCAATGAACTTGATGCACTGTTTTGTGTCACTTGATTCATAGAACTTTGACAAGCTGGGACCATAGCTCATTGTAGTTAGTTTTTTCTTAGAAGAGAGATGGCGTCCACACAGTCTTCGTCGTCGTCATCTGGGTCTCACGCTCCCAAGATTGCAAAAACTAAATGTGGCCGAGGAGTATCAAAAAGGCCAGAGGGCCGAATGACCATCATGGTGGTCTCTCCGAATGGGATCCCTCTGGAACCGACGAAAGCAGCGTCATGATTTCGGACTACCTGCGGGATAATTGAAAGGCAACGGGTCCCCATCACCATAGCAAGCTGGAAAGATTTGACAAAGGATCACAAAAATCAGCTATGGGAGGAAATTACAAATTCGTTCGAGATCCCAGCAGAAGTACAGGGACTCGTGCAACGGCAGGCGCTCCTCGCGTTGGGAAAAGCATGGAAGAATTTTAAGAGCACTCTTGTGACGAAGTACATGTCCAAGGATGTCACGCCCTTCACGAAGTATCTTTTCGTGTCGCCGGAAACATGGGAGGCCTTTGTGCAGATGAAGACGACGACCGAATTTGCACAACAAAGTGCGACGCACAAGGCTCTCCAGTCACAAAACACGCACCCTCACAGACTTGGCACTGCTGGGTACGCGGGTAAAATCCCGCAATGGAGGATGCAGGATGAGGTCGCAATCCGATCGGAGGCCTCTCCGCCATTTGCTGGGATCGCAAATGAGCGCGCTCGGAACTGGTTAAGAGCGAGGTCATCAACCAAATCTTCGGGTGTCTCTTTCAAAAACCCCACAGATGAGGAAGTGTCCCAACGCCTGGTAAAATATGTTAAACAACATAGTTGTTAACACCTCTTGAACTTCATGGGTTCAAAAATAACATGATTAATTGCCTCTTGCAGCAATCATTGACTACCGAATCTTCTCGTGGCTCCTTTGAAGAATATAGGGAGATAGATTTACTATCACAGGCCTTGGGAAACAAGGAGCACCCAGGTCGCACACGAGGCATGGGGGTTTATGTATCTTGGAGGCACGAATTTCCAGATTACTTCGAGACATATAGGAGTAGGAAGAGATCCAAGGCGTACCGCAGCGAACAAATAAAACAGGAGCTTCGTGCTCAACATGAGGAACAACTATCTGCCTCACTTCAAGAGCAGACTGCCTCACTTCGAGGAGAGATAGATTCGTTGCGGGAAGAACTGAGACAAGTCCGCAACCAATTGCAACCCACTCCTACTACTGCGGTATCCAGTCCCCCTCAACGTCGCAGTAGCTGCGCGTCCACACCAATTTCTGAACATAGCGACGCCCACTTACCTATTGATGACATTCAGGTAATGTACCTCTTTAGAATGGTACATAGATCTCTCTGGTGGACGCCTTAACTCATCTTGTATCGTTATGTAGGAGCCCATGCCTTGCAGCCTCAAAGTCAGACTTGTTGGCTCTATTCCCGTTGACGCTGGGCGCGGCATGGTGTATCCATTGCTGCCAGGGACGCTGGTGCACGGTGTGCAAGTAGACACCGGTTTCATAAAGGTCCAGATGGACATGATTAAGACATTAGGGGATGCCGTCCACACATTCATTCAGTGGCCCAAGAGGGACATCGTCCTCGACATGTCCGTGCCACAATCTTCACATCCAATGGCCCAAGAGGGACGTCGCCCTGGACCTGGCACATCGACTCCGGTGGCTCCACCTCCACCTCCAAATCCAGTAAAGTCTGTTGCATCGGCTCCCGCCGAGACGCCACCAAGAACATATCATAAGCGAGGCTCCAAGGCCTCCAAGGCTCATGCGAAGAAAATTAAGCCGCGTCCCGTGTCATGGAAGTTTACTCTAGGAGTGTCGTTGGTGCCCGAGTCACAATTATCCCAGCTTGGTTTGATTTACAATACATTGCATGCCTGGTACATGGAGAAGTCCAACATGAAGCCAATCCGGCAGAGTGCACTCACTCTGAAATATAAGGAGACGCATTTCCTCCACGACTCGGCTACATCGTCGTGACATTCGAAGATTTATTCTTACTATTCAATCTCGACGAACTCGACGCCTCACTTCTACGATGCTGGACACTGTAAGTGTACTGTACAATGAATACATTCACGTTATACAGATAAATGTCATTACTCTTTGTTTATGTATAGATACATGATCCAACAAGTCCGGCGATCGCGACGACCGGTGGGTTTCCTCGACCCTCACTTAGTCTCCGAGCAATCTATCAACGCAGATGCATCCTTCATGCAAGGTTACATAACGAGGGGATTGATTAATCACACCGACAAGGAGTACGTCATGGTACCCTTCAACCAAGGGTAAGTGCTTCACTAGTTGCCACACATATGTTTCATTTGTACTTTACATGCAGCGTGAACTTAGGATTAATCACTATGGCGACACACATCACTAGGCATCACTGGATTTTGATTGTGATTGTACCAAAGTGGAGCATGGTAATATACCTTGATTCCCTCCTTAGGAGCAACCACGACTTCAGTCGTGTGCAAGAAGTACTTAACAGGTAAACTTATTTCCTCCATACATAACTCTATTGTAACATTTCTTTTGTTTGCCACGGCCGAGGCTAAGTTTTTTGAATCACGTAGGGCGTTTGCCGATTATGTTGCCCAAGGAGGAAGACATGACAAATCCAGTGACACGCTACGACACAACATGCGATTTCCGGTACCCGCTACAACACAACAATCCTATATCATACTTTGTTATAATGCCTCTAGAATTGACAATACTGATGTATGTAATTCTATTTTTACAGTGCCACCAGCAGCTACAGGGCAACATATGTGGATTCTATGTTTGCCGCCATATGAAGGAAATCATGGATACTAAGATCAATGATCCAGAGGTTTGTCAGGTCCTTCCAATAATTATTATTTTCTGATTATATATATGTACTTATATTACACACACGTGCTAATTAATGACTTAACATTGCTCCTAGCGACAGCGGGTGGACTTCGACGAAAGTGCATATGATCTTGACAATCTCGTCGATATTCGTGCAATCATCTCCCAATTCTTGCTAGCAGAGGTCATAAATAAGAGGGGAGAGTTCCACGCCGGCAATGGTGATAATTAGATGTTGAAACATTGGATTCAATTGTACAAATCAAACAATTCCTTCAATTGAATTCATTTGTCAGATTTTGTGTAACGGTTTTCATTCTATATATGTATGTGATCTGCTGGCCGTTTGCTACATTCATCTGTGTATCGAATTTTGTTGTAATTTACTATGAGTTGCAATTAACTTATATCTGTCATTTATCTGTAATCTGCTTGCTTGCTTGCTTTCAGAGGGCATGGCTAGCATATCTTGAGGCTAGCCAAAAAACATCAAATAAAATGGATGATGCACTTGGTATCACAGACGGTTCGTTGTTAAAAACCGTCTGTGATACAATATCACAGACGGTTTCAAAGAGTGCCGTCTGTGGTGTGAATGATATCACAGACGGCCTTTACTACTAACCGTCTGTGATATACACAATATCACAGACGATTAGTAATAAAAACCGTCTGTGATATTGTGTATATCACAGACGGTCTTTATTACCAACCGTCTGTGATAGACGAGTATCACGGACGGTTGTTTATAAAAAACCGTCTGTGATAGTCTCGTATCACTGACGGTTAGTAATAAAGACCGTCTGTAATGTGAGTTATCACAGACGGCTCGAGAACCGTCTGTGATAACCACCAACTATCATTGACACCTAAACACTGACGGTTCAGGAACCGTCTGTGATAGGGCTGTCTGTAGCAGTGCGCAGTGTACGTGGTACACACAAGGGGTACGTGTAGCAACGCATGTAAAACAAACATCAATAAAGAAATGAATTGAAACGTAAATGCAGAAAACCCTTTAGTACCGGCCGCCTACGCAGCGCACGTGGCGGCCCCTTTAGTACCGGGTCATGCAACCGATACTGAAGCCCGAGGCTTTTAGTCTCGGTTCCCAGTACCGGTTGCATAACCGGTACTGAAGGGGGGAACCCACCCGGTATTAAAGGGGGTTTCTCCAGTAGTGGTATTTTGCAAGGTCTTATGTGCAGCCCTGAGTGTACCTAGCATTTTCCGCAACGCAAAGAAGCGGGTCCGACAACCCAAAACTACTGATGAAACAAAAAGGGGGGACTTAACTGGTTTGGCTAGTTGAGGGGGTGTCAATATCTGGTTTTGCGGTTGAGAGGGAAAAAACGGACTCCTGCCATAGTTGAGGGGGGTAAAAAGGACTTTTTCCTACTAATTGGATATGTGGACGACGACACAGCCAGGGCCCAACAATTGGAGCTGTGCATTGGATCACATCCATTAGGTGATGAAGCATTAGTTCAATTAAATATTTTGGATTGTACTATATATTGGAGTTACCAATATCCATAATGTACGTACCGTCTGTCAAGAAATTAAAGTACTATATATTTTCTAATAACTTTATTCATAGTAAGAAGGTCAAAGCCTTCACTTTAAGATTACACAGATTTAGATATAGGTATAGGAGAACTTCATCGTGGTACAAACTTGTGGGGCGAATCCATCACCCATTTATATGGTACTCCATTACACAAGGATTGGTTCCACAGCTGATTGTTTTATTCTAGCATAGATATCTTAATTTTAGTTTCACTTCATTTGGAAAATTGCACGCGCGTTAACGGTAGTGCCTTCACCGATATCAGTCTGGGAAACATATCCATAGCCCTTATCAGTAGAGCTGCGACCTGATTTTTCCAGCTTCTCATGGTAGATATAATCCCAGTACTGAGGGAAGTGCCCTTCCTCACGGATTTCGGTGTACACCTGCATACATAAAATATAAGAATATGCACTAGTAGAGTTTAAGATATACACCATGTTTTTCAGTTGAAAAAATATACTAAGTAAATTCAATTGAATTTAGTTTAGATTAGTTTATTTATTTGTACGAGTTTAATTCAAATGAATTGAGATGCGAATACGAACATATTCCCTTGTCCCTAAATAAAATTCACACTGTAAATGGGCACACATGTTAATTCATATTTTAATCATTAATATTCTCGTAAAATTATAAGAATCTTATTTTTAATGTACTTATCAAGACGAATCAAACAAGATATTATATCGTTTTAATTAAAAGAATTATCATTTGCAGCTCTATAAATGCATCACTTGCCAACTAAATTTCACCTTTTACTTTTGATTACATATAAATTTATGTATTATTAATAGATTAGTCATTCTAACTCATACTAATAATTAATTGGAGCATGAACGAAGAGAAATAAGTAAGATACAACATTTTGAGATAAGCGCAGTATTTACCCTGTTGTCACCAATGTACGGGATGCTCCAAGTGAACAACCAATCGCACGAGCTGCTGCCAACTGGGACCTCGGTACGATACACAACGGCACCAGCTGAACCAGTTAGTCCCGTTGGGTGGACGTGGAGGTATGCCCCCCATTGCCCATTCTGAATCACTGATGGGTAAGGTTTATCATAGATATAGCCGTGCCAATCATTGTAGGTTTCAAATTCCAAAGTGGTGCCGGTGGCATTGTAGATGAGGCATTTTGTAGATATTCCATTACCGTACCTAGTAGTTCAATTCATTGAGTTCATATAAATTCAGTTCTTTTCAGACGAATCAAACAGAGCCTCAATAGTAATTTAGAATTAAAAAAATGTTAGTATTTTCCCTGCCTTGAATTCAGTTATTGGCAATAACTTAAGTAACGTTAATCGCCAAATAAAAGTCCATATATAAAACGAAATCTATTTTTTGGTGCATATATATGTACCCACCGATCGATCAAAAAGCCAACGTTTTCACTAGCTAGTCTAAAATTTTGTATTGCAACAAGAACCAGAAATAATTAAGTAGCCACTACATAAACCATGCATATACAAACCCGTCCTTGAGGTTGTCGACGAACTTTTCTGCATTGGTATCCTTATCACCGGCGTTGATCATCTTCATGGCATAGTCTGCAACATATTTTTGGGTAATGGGTTCGTTATACTCTCCGGTGGCTCTCAACGTCTCCACTGAGATGGGGGTACCAAATACTCCGGAGGCCATCCTCTTGTTTCTTTGCTTTCGTCGTCTAGTATAGTTTAGCTAGCTCTCAACGTCTCGATCCACTGAAATGATCGATACTCCCTTCATGCCGTTTTATAAGGCGCCTGTGGTAAAAGTTCACCTACTTACCAAGACGATCGAGGTGGTGGGAGCCTCGTCGCCCAACAATAGAAATAAGACAAGGTCTGAAAATGGAAAGGGAAGAGGACTGGAATACAAGTATAATTGTGGGTCCAACAAACCACTAGTATAGTGACTTGCCTTGCGTCGTATATACGTGCAACTGTGTTTCTTATGTTTTTCCACCGCCGCGGCCACCACCACCACCCATGGTGCCTGCCCTCTCTCTCTCTCTCTCTCTGCGCTGGCTTTACATCCAACAGAATCTTCTTGCTCTTCTTCTCCCTTTCTGCTGTCCATCCATGCTAGCTTAGCAAGCTCTCTCTCTCTCTCTCTCTCTCTCTCTCTCTCTCTCTCTGCGCTGGCTTTACATCCAACAGAATCTTGCACCGGTGGTGGTGAGAAGCGCGAAAGCTAGGTCTCATCTTTTGCTGCTCATCACTGTGATTCGCGTGGCCTCCTTTCCGCCCTACTAGCATATCATCGACACATATATACTTTCACTGTGATTCATCATCTCTAGCTTGTTCAGTTTCTTAATCAGGTCCTCCGATCATCACAGACGGTTTTCTGAACCGTCTGAATTTATGGGTCAGTGATAATCCAAGGTTATCACAGACGGTTTTAAAACCGTCTGTGATTATTAGATATCACAGACGGTTTTTCATTAAAAACCGTCTGTGATTATGACATATCAGAGACGTTTTGTAAGTCAAAACCGTCTGTGATATCTGATTATCACAGACGGTTTTTAATGAAAAACCGTCTGTGATAATCATCACAGACAAATAAAAACCGTCTGTGATATTCCTTCCTCCAAAATCGAAATCTATTTCTGTTTATTGGCTAGCCTCAGGAAATGCTAGTCATGCCCTCTGAAACAAGCAGATAATCACAGACATAAAACATACAATTCACACATCTCATTTCATTTCAGATACATTTCACATCTCAATTCATTTCATAGACATAAAACATCCAATTGACAACGCACTTCATTTGATCACAAACATAAAGCATCCATTTTGCAAATCAATTAATTGAATTGAAATAAAATATCCATTAACAAATACACAATTACAAAAGATCTACACTGCATTTGCACTTAAAAAAGGTTCGTTGATTATGTATCTATGGTGCGGAGTGGAACCGGCCTTCTAGCTTTATGACTTGAGTCAGCAAAAAGTATGCCAACTCTGCTCGAATCCGTCCAAGATCAGGCTGTTTCAATGGAGTTGACGGGATGTATGCAGTCTGTCGATAGGAATATCAATGTGTGTATATATGTAATGTGATAAGTATGAAGTAATTATGGAAAGATTGACAAACTTTGGAATTGGTGATCCTCGAGGAATCGAGGAGTAGTTCCATATGGTGGCAAACGTAGTATCCACATGTGTTGCCCGGCTGCTGCTGGTGGCACTGCAAAAAATGGAATGTGTTAGTTCAAGAGGCTGTTGCATAGGATTAATTAATGTGAAATAGCGAATACCTTAAAATCTCGAGCATGTGTCAGCAGGCCTTTGGCCCCGCACTTCGAGACACCTCCCATTTCAATGTACATCGCGAACGCCCTACGTGATTCGAAAAAGTTAACCTTAGTCATTCGGAAGGAAAGAAAGAGCACAATATAGGTATGTATGGAGAATATGTAGTTACCTATCGATTACTTGGCTGACAACTGTGAAGTCCATTTTATTCCTACTTAGGGAATCAAGGTAATATACCTTGTTCTATTTTGGTACAATTACTATTAAAATCCAATGAAAGTTCTGATGGAAGGGCATAAGTACATATTCCTTATCGAGGCAACCCATCAGTCCTGCTGCAATGTACCTCTCGACGAGGGATGTATCCTGGTCGATGGTATCCTTGGCGACCAAGTGTGGGTCCCAGAAACCAGCCGATGATTTGAATAATCCAGCTTTAGTCAGCATGTATCTATATATATACACACGAAAGCAACAAATTAGATATGACATTTATCGGTATGACATGAACGGAGACTGTGATTGTACACACTTACAGCGTCCAGCATCAAATGATTGAGACGTCGAGAGCGTTGAGCATGAACAGATCGAATAAATCCTCAAAGGCAACCACGAACGTACACTCTTGAAGACTGTGGTGTAAATCATCCGACGTGAATTTAACAGTGATACTTGACGTCTGTTCTCCCTCTAGCTTATTGGACTGCTGCATATACTACGTGTGCAATTGTATGCAACTATATGCTAGGCGTTGGAGGGGTTTTTGCTCGAGCAACGGCTCGCCAAGCACGAATTTGCGGGCCAAAGGTAGGTACGGTATATCATCATTGGTCTTCTTTGATTTGCCCTTGCTGGCCTTGCTGCCTCGGCTATAGGTTGACTTTACGGCAGTCGACTTTGAAGGTAGCAACGGTGAAAGTTGCTCTGGCGAGAATAGCACCCGTGGAGATAGCACCAGTGCAATTACCGGTGGTGGAACCGACTGGTCTTGTAATGGAGATGGCACCAGTGCATGTTGCTCTGGTCCTGCCACTAGTGAAGAAGCCTCCAGGGAGATGTCGCTTTTGGGCTACTGGATGAATGTTCCAATGGTCTGTCCTAGAGTCACGATCTCGTCGTTGGGGGGCTTTGGTAGCGGGATCACCTCAAAATTGACATGCACACCATCCATATTAACTTTTGCGAAGCCTGGCGCTAAAGCTTGACCGTGCACCATGGCCCCGATACCAGACGAATATGCCTGGCCCCAAGCAGCGTATAAGGGAATGGAGCCATATCTCACTTGGAGCCTGCACTTCGTAGGCTCCTACATAACGATACAAAATTAGCTACTCGAATAGGCATATCAATGGAGCAAACATTCGAGAGGTAATAATTATTACCAGGATGTCGTCCACAGGAAATTTGGACTGGGTTTGCGTCGGATTGGACGCGCAGCTACTCGGACGGTTGTGCGGGCTAGCTAGGACAGGAGCGGCGGTAGCGGCCTGCTGACTTTCTGTTTGTTTCCGCACCTCATCTCTGATTACACTAGCCAGCTCACCCATTAGCTCCTCTCTAAGAGATTCCTTGATCTCTTTTCGTAGCTGTGCGTCACGCTCGGCTTTGTTTCTCTTCCTACGCCGATACATTCCGGAGTCATCTTGGAAACCATGTTTCCAAGGAACGTAAAGGCCAAGGCCTCTCGTACGATGTCAGACCCGGATTTTTCAATCCGAATCTTACTGTGTTTCACTGCACTAATCCCTGGATCAGTAGTTAGTGCACACAGGTACATTGCTGAATCATTTCATACATCACATAATCATCCATTATATTACATAAAATGAAATACACCACGTCGGGTGATAGTTTACAAAAGGGGCCGACTAGGCCAAATGTCATGATTACAAATACGCACAGCGGAAATACAGCAAAAGCAAACCCAAATCCACAGGCAAGCGGCCAGTAGGGTAATGTGTACAATATATGCCACCAGGGTCCCGGCAACATAAATGTACACAACGCCTAGGGTCTACTTGTCTATGCCTAACCACCGTGGCCTACGCCTTAATTAGCGCCTTTGCTTCCGTCGATGTTGGCGGGGGCCTCCTCGTAGGCGTAGTGTTCTTGAACTCCTGTTTCTGAATTGTATCGCAAGAGCGAGAATGAGCACTCCGACCCCGTGCTCAGCAAGCCAACACACAGAATGCAATAATTAAACATGTATGGCTAATCAAAGGATGGCTTGGGCTCCTTTTATTTTGCGGAGAGTGCTTTTGAATACAATTATAGTAAAATCCTGAGACCTAGCAATTTTAAACTCAAAACTTTTGTTTAGAAAGTAAGTTGATCTTATAATTGACACAGATTCCATCCACCATTACATGGCATCTGCGCCATATAGCATCTTTCAACGTTATAGCCGCTTATCGTACCACTGGGATGACACCCAGGACAATTCCAAACCCAGGCAGTCCTTCGCCCTTCAAATTTTCCTTCTCCCAAGTTCTAGTTATTTTGTAAACAGAACTATATCTAGTTATGTTCCCATGTCTGCCCATGACCGTGGGCACGGCTATTCGAATAGTTTTGACTCTGCAGAGTTTGTACACTTTCACCACAAGAGACAGTCAACTCGTTGCCCCACATGATGCCTTAGACACGTGGTTGAGCAAACCATCACAGTGACTTTTCAAAATATCTAGTTCCTTTTCTCATCTCACTTTATGGGTAACCTCCCATTTGCGATGGGCCCCATCTGTTTGCACGGGATGTTTCTCTCCGCTACTAGCGTACGGGCTTCCCTCCCCTCTGCGCTAGCGCAAGACTGAGAAACTTCACCCGACCTGGTGTCCCTTCAGGCCCCCTTGCCATAGCATAACCCCATCAATCCACTACCAGTGAGATGAGTCCGGGATTTCGATAAATCTACTGGGCCAAGTTGTATTTTACAGACTTGTGGTTGCACTGTTTTTACATGGGTTGACATGACAAGATTCAGGCCTTAGGGCTACCTGGACGGTTCTACCACATTTCACATTTTGTGCATTCCTTCGCACCTCATACCAGCCCCCAAACCATCCATCCAGGTATTTAAGCAATTTTAGGATTTTTCAGAGGTAAGAAAATATTGTGTCCACTTACTACAGCCATTCCACCCATGACTGTCCCCCAAACAATATCATATTTTGCAAGTGTTGTTTTTGGGGCAGCTATGTACCCCACGTTTATCTAGCAATGCTAAGCAACGCAATATTTATTTGGACTTACTGGAAAAGCCATAATAATATAAGTTTTGCTAGGGAGACAAGGTTCACAATTCCAAGTATGGCAAGGAGAATTATTCACAATAGCAATGACAGGGTATATCTAACTTGCTGAAATCAAACATAGCATATTTCATGAAATAGTAGCATGCAAGTTGATATGTTAAAAGGAAATAGCTTTAAAATGCTGGGAGCAATATGTTCAAAGTGTTGACTCGCCTTGGTCACAGGGATCTGGTTCTTGATGATCTTGAGCTTCTAAGGTTGCTGCCTCGGATTCCTCTTCCTGAGCCTCGTATGCTATATAATCGTGCGGATACCCAAATAAAAGAAAAGCAACCAATCACTCAAAATATCACCAGAAAATCAAATAAACTCCAAAAATTATGGTTCTGGGTCCATTAGATAGATATGGAATTTAGACAAATTTAGAAATTTGTTTCATTCAATTTGGAGCTAAAATGAAGAAGTTATAGCCAGTCAAAGTTCTCTGTTTTTTTAGTCAAATCCAAAAATTACTAAATTCTGACATGTGGGGCCCATAGCCTCTGATTCATTTTAATTTCCATTTTTATTTACTTTTCGGTTCTCTGTGCTACTGACATGTGGGTTCGGTTACTGTTCATTGGGTCCACATGTCAGTACGGTCCCTGCTTAGATGTCTCACTGACCGGTGGGGCCCGGCGGTCAGCGGTGACTCGGGAATGCAGTGGCTGACAGGTGGGGCCCACCTGTTAGATCGAAATAAAATCGAGAAAACTCAACCCGGCGCTGCGGAGCCAGAGGCTCGAATGCGCGCGGCCGGGGAGTTGGGAGGGAGAAGAGAGTTAACGCTGATAGCCAAGAGAGCGGGGGAGGCTTTGCCTACCTCTATAGGGCAGTTTATCCCCTTGAGGTGGGTCGGCAGCGGGGTCGGGCAGAGAAGTCGGGGACGACGGTGGCCGGCGGTGAGGGAAGGTCGGGGAGCTTCGGGTGAGTGTCGAAACGCGATCCTCGCGTTATGGTGAAGACGGTGACGCGGTCTTCAAGGGCCGAGGAGGTCCGGAGATGGGTCGGCGTCGAGCGGCAGCGGCGGCTCGAGGAAGCTCCAGGCGGCGGCGAACCACAGGCGGCGAGGAGCTCGGACGAGGGCCGGGGAAGCTTCGCGGCTTTTGGAGACGATCCTAGCTCAAGGAATTTGGCTCTGGGACAGGGAAACAGTGGGAAGTTAGTTCGCCGGAGTTGGGGGAGAAAGAGATCGCCGGCGGCTACAGGGCACGAATACCCGATTACCTTCGGTTGAACGGAGAGAGCGGCGTGGGGAACTCAACAGAGGGTTCATTGCCTTATATACCTGCTAGGAGGGGAGCTGGCAACGGGCGGCTCCCGCGCGGTCGCGTCGGAGCAGGTGGCGGAGGCAGGGGGTGACGCGGGCGGCATTAATGCCGGGCGCACTGTGCGTGACACAGCACGCCCACGCCCGCGCGGTCTCCTCCGCTTTTGCGGTCTCTCACGCGCGAGGGGGGGGGAGCTGGGCAGAAGAACGGCGCCACGTGGCCGGGCCGATGCGACGGGGCGGGGAGAAACCGGGGGCGGTGGCGCCGAACCGTGGGCGGAGGCGGTGGATCCAGGGATGGCGTCGGCTCCGCAGGCTTTTCCACCATGGCGACGGGACGACACAGGCGAGCGAAGCCGTCGCGTGCGCGCCACGGAGGCGCGCGGTGCTGTCCCCGCGCAGAGAGAGGAAGCGGGGCGAAGGGGGAAGAAGGCCCTGACAGGGCGGGCCCATCGGTCAGCGGGAGAGGGGTGAGGGCAGCGCGATGGCGCGGATGAAGCCGCGTGGCGGGGAGGGTTGATCGGGCGGCCGACGTGGTTAAGTGAGGGGAACGGAGGAGATCGGCCGAGGCGCGGGGAAAAGGGGGAAATCGCGGCCGTCCACGCGGCGAGCGGGGGTAAGGGGAAGGCGGGATCCGCCCGGGCGACGTGGTTCGATCCCGCCCGACCAGGTGTCGGCCGGAGGGTGGTTGACTTTCTGATTTTTCCGGATTTTTAAGTTTTGCTTTTAGAAATTACCAGAAAATCCCAATAAGTCCGGAAAAATATGAAAATGCTTCCAAAAATTCTAGGAAAAATTCTCAGAGGTTCCTGGTAATATTCTGGACTTAAATAAAATATTTCCAACTAAAGTTGGTATTTATTTTACTTACTTCCCTTATTTTTCCATGCCATTGTTTTTCCAAAAAATAATATTCTATGCCCTAAATCCAATTTCTTTATTTACTTTTATGGATCATCTTTTCAGATTCTTGTTTACAATTGTTTGTCTTTCTCTTTTATAAATTCTTCAATTTCTGGAACCTTAACCAAATTCAGAAAAGCATCGAAAAATCCGAATCCAAATGGAATACCTTGCAAAAGTAATTCAAAATCCCCTCATTTTCTAATTCCAATTTTTGGGATGTTACATACGACCCGGGTGCTCCTTGTTTCCCAGGGCCACGGAGAGCATATCATTCTCCCTTGTTCCCTGGAATGATCCCAAGGTAGATTCAAAACTCAGCTCTTCCTGCAAGTGCACGACATGTCATTTCAATTCGTACGAAGTTGTGGAGTAATTACAAGCTACGTAGTTCGATCGATATCTTACGAGGCGTTGGGACACTTGCTGGTCTGCAGCGTTTCGAAAGGAGATGTCCCCCGATGTCGTTGTAGATGACCTTGCTCTAATCCAATTTCGAACGCGGTCATCCGGGATATTGGAAAATGGCGGGGCGACGTCCTGTGCAGCTGCCAGGTCATCCTCCTTCCTCCACTGCGGTATTTTACCCGCATACCCAGCTGTGCCAAGTCTGTGGGGGTGTGTGTTTTTTGCCTGGAGGGCCTTGTGCGCCGTACTTGTACTTTTGAAATCCTCGGACGTCTTCATCGTCTTGAACTCTTTCCATTGTTGTTCCAGCAATGGGTATTTATGAAAAGGCGTTTCGTCCGTCTCCACGTATTTCCTGACAAGCGTGCTCTTGAAGTCTTCCATGCTTTGCACGCCGCTAGGTAGGTTTGTTGTTGCACAGCGTGTAGGTGTTCTTCTGGGAACTCGAACGATGCCAAAATTTCGGTCCACAGCTCACGTTTCCGAATGTTAGGCACGTTCTTCCACGAATTGTATGTGATCTCAATTCGTTCTCATGCAACTATTCCGACCATCCTTCGGAATGCGTTTACTGCTTTCTGAGGAAGGAGAGGGACCCCAGATGCATCCACCGCTGTGATGGTCTGTCGGCCCTCAGGCTTCTTCGATAGCCCTCTTCCTTGGCGTCTTGATGTTGGAGCGGACGCCTCCGGCGATGGTGTTGAAGAATGCGCGGGTGACATGTTGCTCATTTTGTGGGTCTATTAGCATAAGATAAGAAAGTGATCATATTGAATTGGAAGAGAGCAGAGGAGTAGAGGGGAGGGGGAGAAGAGAGGGAGTGATGTGCCTATCTTAGCACCTACTTTAGTTGCTAATACTATAAACCAAATAGCAAAGTCCCTAAACAAAGTTCTATGAAGCAAATGACACAAACCAATGTATCAAGTTCATTGAACAGGATACACTGGAGTGTGTCACTTGCTTCATGCCCTTTGAAGGTCTATGAAGCAAATAACACAAACTAGTGTATCAGGTTCATTGAACCGGATACACTAGAATGTGTTACTTGCTTTATGCCCTTTGAAGGTCTATGTGGCATATATTATTACTACAGCTACTAATTGATTAATTTGTGCTCTCAAATTGTAGGGTTGCACAAGATTAATCTTGGCCGTCCCGCTACTAAATCATATACTCTTCCTTGATTGGTTATGCCAAATAATGAATTCAGTCTTTTCAGCTCTAGATACAAACTCTACAATCTCAAGATCAAGACATACTCAGCATGCATATATTCAGACATCAGTATTCATACAAGTTAACTTTGCCCAATAATTCAGTCTTTTAACTTGTCAAGATTAAATCCTAACAGATCAATTTAATAACATGCTATAACCTGAAAACTGCATGAACCGACAGCTATTAGAGCTCAAAGACCGAATGAACCAATCTCAGCATATGAATTTATCATCATCGAGCAATTGTAAATCCCACAGGCAATCTCAGTATATGGAAGATTAACAAACTTGAATATACATGAATGCAACTAAGCAAGTAACCATCACAGTAAGCATAACAAACTTGAATATACATGAATGCAACTAAGCAACTAACCATAACAGTAAGCATAACAAACTTGAATATACATGAATGCAACTAAGCAACTAACCATAACAGTAAGCATAACAAACTTGAATATACAGCAAGCATATACCATAACAGTAAGCATATACATGAATGCAACTAACCATATACATAACAATAAGCAACTAACAGTAAGCCCTAAACCCTAACACTAAGTATGAAGCATCAACCCTAAACCCTAACAGTAAGCATGAAGTTCGGCGAGGGTTTTGATGACCTTAGGGTTTTGGTGACGGAGGAGGAGGCGGCGGCGAGACAGGAGGAGGAGGAGGCGACGACGACGCAGGAGGACGAGGAGGCGACGGGCTCGGGGAGGCGGCGACGGAGGAGGAGGCGGCGACGACGGAGGAGGAGGAGGCGGTGACGCAGGAGGACGAGGAGGCGACGGGCTCGGGGAGGCGGCGACGACGACGGGCTTGGGATTTAGATCTAGATCGAATAACTGCAGCGCACACGGAAAACCCTAGCGAGAGGGTATATATAGGGAGGTTATCACAGATGGTTATAAACTTAGAACCGTTTGTGATGAATATCACAGACGGTTCTCAGTTTATAACCGTCTGTGATAAGCCTTTGCCGTCTGTTGTTATTAAGACAACACCAATAACTACACAGCTGCATTAATTCTTGATCAACCACCAGACAGCTGCATTCATATACAGCACCAACCAGCTGCATTCACATATACATCTCAAATTTGACTACATCAGACATTTTCATATATACATCTCAAAATTGACTACATCACACATTTTCACATATACATCTCAAAATTGACTACATCACACATTTTCACATATACATATCAAAATTGACTCGTCACACATTTTCACATATACATCTCAAAATTGACTACATCACACATTTTCACATATACATATCAAAATTGACTACATCACATATTTTCACATATACATCTCAAAATTGACTACATCACACATTTTCACATATATATTCTTATTGTACTTGCTTATTTCCTTTAAAAATTAGCCCTTCATCATGATCAATGCGTACGTAACTAGTTAACTCAGGGGGAAGGTACATTCGTCCATTATCAATGCATGTCGGTGCTAACTCAGGCCCGACGTCCATGTCAGCCAAGTCAAGCCGTGCGTTGACGCCATCCTTTGTTTTATCACGGATGTTCAGTAAGAGACCAATCAAGTTGTCGCATACATTCTTTTCTACGTGCATGACGTCGATGCAGTGTCGAACATCTAGGTACTCCCAATAAGGTAAGTCCCAAAATATTGATCACTTCTTCCAGGCGTTCTTCTCATGAGCTCTCAATTTACGTCCCTTTCCGAGGACAACATCTAAATCCTTAACCATATCATAAACCTCGTGTCCCCTTAAATGCCTTGGAGCTGAACCGTCTTCCTTCTCTCCGTCAAATTGTTTCTTCATCTTGCGGTATGGGTGAGCCCTCCGAAGGAACCGGCGGTGACGCATGTAGACGGTTTTGCGTGAGTGGTTCAACCACACACTCTCGGTACCATCTAAACAGTGAGTACAAGCTTTGGCACCTTTTGTACTATGGCCCGATAGGTTACCAAGGGTAGAATAATCATTTATGGTGCAGAACAATAAGTAGCGCAGAGTGAAGGTATCTCGTTTGTATGCATCCCATACATGTACCCATTCGTTCCACAGTACTTTTAGATCTTCCACCAACGGTGCTAGGAACACATCAATATCATTCCCAGGTTGTTTTGGCCCTTGGATAAGTATCGACAGCAAAATATACTTTCGCTTCATACACAACCAAGGAGGAAGGTTATAGATGCAGAGAGTCACGGGCCATGTGTTATATCGATTGCTCATGCTACTGAAAGGATTCATTCCATCTGTACTCAGTCCAAACCTTATATTCCTTGGTTCTGCACCGAAGTCTGCAAAACTCCTATCAATGTTTCTCCACTGCGTGGAATCAGCAAGGTGTCTTAGCATTCCATCCTTCTTGCGCTCCTCCGAGTGCCAACGCAGCAGTTTTGCCTCCTTTGGATTTGCAAAAAACCTTTTCAAACGGGGAATTATAGGAAAATACCATGCCACCTTAGCAGGAGGTAGGGGTGGAAAAAAAGCTCGTTAGTGGGGCTCGTTGGCTCGGTTCAAAATTACTTCAATTATACTTGTTAATTGGTTAAACATTAAAATGAGTTGATTTCAAATGAATTTGAATTTTGCTCAAGCTCGGCTTGGCTCGTTAGCTCGTTTCTAAAAATACTTTTAAATTATTTGTAAAATAATATTAAATCAAACTGTGTCATTTTTAGGAAAAGCTCGATAAGACATGGAGTTGGCTCGATATCCACCCCTAGCAGGAGGTCCTTTCTTCGTCTCTGTTCCCTCACCATCATCTGATTGATTGTTACGTTTGTATCGGGATGCGTTGCACACCGGACATACATGCATGTTTGCATACTCTTTACGGTAGAGGATACAGTCGTTCCGGCATGCATGTATTCTTTCTACTTCCATTCCCAACGGATAAAGAACCTTCTTGGTTTTATACGTGGTTTTAGGCAACTCATTTCCCTCCGGAAGCATGTCCGCTAAAAGACCTAGCAGCGCCGTGAAACTCTTGTCGGACCAACCGCTGCTTGCCTTCAATTTCAACAGTTCAAGTACGGCCGACAACCTCGTGTACTTGCAGCCCGTGTACAAAGGTTTCCCCGAGTCCTCCATCAAGCCCCGGAATTTAACATACTCTCTCTCATCATAGTTCTCTTCTACATCGCGAAGCATCTGATCCAGATTATCATCGTGCAACCTATCCGAATTCACTTCACCGGTGATGTCATCCGGCGGCATATCATTCACTTCACCGGCGATGTCATCCGGCGGCATATCATCATTCACTTCACCATGACTGGTCCAACACGTATAATCCTTTTTGAAACCCCTCCGAATCAAGTGCGCTTCAATTTGCCCCCGGTTCTTAAACATCTTCAAATTCTCACAGTCAGTGCATGGACAGCACATATATTCCACCCCCTTATTCAACATATCCTCCTCGGCGGCTCTTATAAAAGCAGACACGTCATTAATGTACTCTTCACTCACACGGCTCGCGGCATACATCCAGCCTCGGTCCTACGTTACGTACATATATAACAACTTAGTATTAAAATTTACATTAACTAATTATTACTACATATATACCGGCCACATTTATTATATTGAGACTTAATTTGCTAGCTCAATTCATATTATAAACACAACAGCTATTATATAACCAACAATTTTGCAAATTAACCATCTTCATTAACACTCATGGATTACTTAGACCTAAATTGTATTGCAATCAAAGAAAAAATAAATTTCATTACTAACCATATCTAGAGCAACCAGGAAAGTATAAATCTTCAAAGCTCAATCTCTGCATCTTCCCACCAAATTAACTGGCTTGAAATCGCCTAGCTTCCTCCCGAGTGAAAAAATGCGCAGCAGTGGCTAGATCTGGATCGAAATAAAGACAGTGTGGTCTGAGCAGCGCAATAAATGCCTTAGTGCCATTATCACGGACGGTTTTTAATTAAAAACCGTCTGTGGTGTTCATCACAGACGGTTTCACAAAACAGTTTGTGATGAAGCGTCTACTATGAGACTTTCTGTAGTAGTGATACAGCCTGCAATTCGCTATACAGCCTGAGCCTGGCCTTAGGACAAGGAGCTCTCGACGTCTCGATCCACTGAAATGATCGATACTCCCTTCATGCGGCCGTTTTATAAGAGCAAGTACAATGATGCTGACTAGGTCGCCTCTAGCGAAATCCACGTCAACACAATTCTATGTGGAAGAGAGAGACAAGAGGAGAGAGATGCAAGCTGCCCCTCATGCAAGAGGTGACCTCTAGCACATCATACGAGGACTTGGAGGCGATGCTAGTTCTTAGAGCAAGTACAATAAGAGTTAGGGTCGCCTCTAGCGAAATATTAAATGCTTGAGTGCTTTAGTAGAGGTAACCTCTACTCAACTTATTGTATTAGCTACCTTCACATGAGCCACATGTACTCTTTTTACTTATGTGGCTAGTCCTAGAGGTGACAGCCACCTCTTCTATTGTACTTGCTCTAAGGCGCCGCCTATGGTAAAAGTTCACCTAGCTACTTACCAAGACGATCGAGGTGGTGGGAGCCTGCACAAGATTAATTGCAAAGCTAGCTAGATAACTGCTTCACGAGCCACGCCGTTCGCTACAAATCTGCATGCAAAGTTGATGGCTGCCATACACATCCCAGACGTTTTGGATTCTGCTCCCACGACTTGAATGACCGCCAGACTGCATCAGTGTCTATCTCCGCGCCTAATATATCGGCATTTCTCAAAAACGCGCACCGGCCTTAAGCCGGTCAGTTTTAGTGGCAGGTTTCGTGACACAGTTACTAGTTTTCATGTTGGTAACTGTGACGACGGGTTTCATTCAGATGAAACTCTATGAAACTTTTTCATTGTGTAGACATAGAATAAGATGCCGTGTGTAAGCAATTACGTTATTGGAGCGGCAAGCTGGCGAGGAATCTTTATCAGCGTGAGCAATGACGTTATCACGCTCCAATAACGTCATTGCTCACGCACGTGATGGAATCAATCCACGTGGCGTGCTTCTCGACAGATAATTGCTAGTCCTTGAGAAATCAGAAAAACTCATGTTCATCGCACGATTACCGCTGATAAAGATTCCTCGCCAACTTGCCGCTCAACTTTGTGGAGATCCACAAAGTTGAGCGGCAAGTTTCCTCCCATCGTTTTTTTAGAAAACCCACTATATTTTTTTTATTCAACCTGCAGTCCTATGTATCTTTGCCCCCAATCCCTTCCGCATCTCCGGCGACGGCTGTTGGATAAAGCCCAGATCGCTGCAATCACTCGCAAGAACAAAATGCCGGACAGTGAACAGTAAAATTCAGAGTACAGATGCAAGTTCAGAGAACGCACGCGACAGAAATTTTGTGGGGCGATTTTCTCTTAATTTCTGTTGAATGCAAAGGTGTGATTACATGCCATATAACAGGCTCACAAACTTGGAACGTGCTAACCCACGATCCGTGATTGGAGGATCTGACTAACCGTGCTGAGACCGCACGTTACAAAAAAAACTGGGAATGTAAATATTCAGAAAACAGAAAGGAAATGCTGAATACTAGGAACTGAATTTGCTGACCGTTGTCTTCCCGCCTGACCCGGTTCTACATCTTCAGATACTCCAAGCCAAGATTATTAGCTCACAACGGCCACCCCAACTCATGCAACCCGTACTGAAGCCCGAGGCTTTTAGTCTCAGCACTGGTTGCATAACCGGTACTAGGGGGTTCCCAACCGGTATTAAAGGCCGGGGTTTCTCCAGGTCGAGCTGCTCAGCCACCTTTTCAGCCATCGGCTCCAGCCAGTGGCGGACGCAGGAATTTTAGAATGAGTGTTCAAAGTTGTAAAAATATTTTTCAGTACAAAACATAAAGCTCTACAGTAGCAATAGTTAATATACAATTGTTCATACTAGAGATAATATCTCAAATAATATAAAGATATTACAAAACCATGATGTTGAGTGACCGTACATTTAGTACAACCAAAAGAAATGTGTGTAAAAGGAGTGCAGAACTAACTTCTGGAATGTAGCTAGGCAGAGCACCTCCACATAATTTAGCTGCCTCTTCATAAGGAAAAACAGAAGCTAACACCTGCATCAAGGGTAAATAATTAAAGATAACAAGATATATATACTTCAATATGTTCAGTTTGTTGCGTCTACCTTGGCTCCTTTTGAAATCAGCTCACTTCTTTTTCCAATTCATTTTGCTTATCCTGCAATTGATCCTGTGGAATAACTCCTTTATACTCAACAAAAGCTCTGCAAAGAACAAAAGCCACATAATTGTGTACTCAATACATTAAAACCAACAAAAATAGTAAAAACTAACATGAGCTGAAGTGCCTACAGTGAGTAAAGAAAACCAAAATAGAAGCTGGACACAGAGAGGCAATCAATTAGTGGTACAGAGAACAATAGAATGAAGTATCCCAAAACAAGTAGTCATACCCATCAGGAAAATGGTATCCTTTCCCAGGTTCCATATGAGATAGGCCAGCATTCTGCATACAGATGTCCAATAAATGCCCTGCAGAATTACAGGTTCTGCACAATGTGAAGCTTAAGAAATCAAGAGACAGAGAAAGAAAACTAAAACGTAATGAAAAGGCGCTGATTACAGCGACCTTCTATCATGCTGAATTGCTAATTCAATATCATTTTAATATGGTATTCCTTATGGAAATACAAATTGAAGCCACTAAAATTATACACCAATTATCATGCCAACAATGAATTTAACTGCGATTGTACGACTAAATGGGAAGCCTTCATTTGATCTCCCATAGTGGAAAAACCTGGATAGCAACACAACACGGATGAGCCTCAAATGGCAAATCCAACACTCATCGCAACCTCGCGAACAAGTTCGCAGCTTTTTCTTCGGGATCGTGAAAATCTCGGTTCTCACCACTCCATGCTTCATGCGCACATCCTCGACGAGGAACCTGGCGCCGCCGGCGGAGATGACGCCGGTGTCGGCCGACTGGCCGCAGCCCTGCGGGTGGAAGACGGTGGCGTCCAACACCACCGCTCGCCGGCCGCCCTCCTCCTGCAGACACACGAGGCTTAGTCAGGGTCTATGGCTTCGAACCTCGGCTTGCTCAGATCCATGTACTGCTGTGAACCTTGGGGAGGAGAGCAGAGAACCTGGTGGAGGGAGAGAACGGTGGCGGAGGCGGAGGGGCGGAGCGCCTGAGCGGAGGGGCGAAGCGCCGGAGAGGAGCGGCGGAGCGGACTGGAGGGGCAGAGCGGCGGAGTAGGAAATGGGGACCGGGGGAGCAGCGCGCAGCAAATGGGCTGGGCCAGCTTCACGCGCACGCGGACGCAGGTTGCAGCGCCGTGCGTTTTCCCTCGGGCCAGCCGGTAGACTGTGATCCGAAACAGTTAAATTGACCCATTTATATATATACATATGTAGGCCCCGTTTGATACAGCTCAGCTTCACTAGTGAAGCTGTTTTTTTTAGTTTCAGCTTCATGAGCAGGTTCACCGGTGAAGCTAAAGCTGTTTTAGAAAACTGTTTGGCAAAACAGCTTCACCAACAGCTTCATGCATGGCTGAGAGAGGTCAATTGTCCAAGATGCTCCTGTCTACCTGACTTGTTCTAACATTTGGAGTTGTATATTTGTATATGGTCATATGAATTAAAAAAATAATATATTTGAATGCGTATGAATTAAAAAATTAAAATAAAAAATAATAAAAAAGGTTTTTCTTAACGAAGTAAACCAAACTAATTAGCGCCGGACATTTGAAATGCAAGAATCTTAAAAACGCACGCAGGAACGGTAAACACACATGAATTGATGGGCAAATTCTGTGTATAGATCACCTATAATGTTTATCGGTTTCATAGGGATATACTTATACCCAACAAAATTAGCAAAGAATGTATGGACCAGTCTAATTAGCCAGGTTTGCCTGAAACACGTGAGTCTAAAATTGCAAGAACAATAGAACACACAAACTTATGGTCAGATTCATTGTACAGACCAATGTCTATCGGATTCATAGGGATGTACTCACCAAGCAAAATTAACAACGAATGCGTACGAAGAAAGAGAGAGAGGTGAACGGGATACGGGCCTGAGGGAGAGAGTGGCAAATGCGTGTAAATTGTTGTGAACTAGAGGGGCAGTTGCTTCCTAGAAATACGGGCATGAGGGAGAGAGCTGTGAAAAGCTACTTTTTTCAGCTTCACCTCTCCCCATTCCTTTGTGAGAGCACAAAAAAAGGAGCTTCACCCATGAAGCTGTTTGCAAAAAGGGTGTTTGGCAAAAAACAGCTCACAACAGCTCATGAAGCTGTTGGTGAAGCTGTGCCAAACAGAGCCGTAATATACCTCATATATACTAGATTTTTTGTCAAAAATTTTGGGTATTCAACTGAACATCTATGAACTACTGTAGATCCGCCCCTTTAAGCTTACCATTAATTGATGGTACGTTGTCCCATGCATGCATGAAACCAGGCTGCTTACCCCGGCCAACACGTTCACGTTCCTCATTGTGGTCTTGTAAGATAGTATCTTTTTCAGCTTGGCTAAGGCAAAAATTGCCGTGTCATACCAATCATAAACCTGGGGGGATTCCGGCCCCCCAGGGCATCCACGTCGCCCCCGCCCGCGCGGCCGCCTGGCGCGTGGCGGGGGAAATTTTGGTACGGCCGGCTGAGGTGATTCCCTCATATTTTCCGAAAATTACGTAAAGGTCCTTTTTCCTCGCGAAAAGGTCCCTGGTAATTTTTTTTCACCCAAATTTTTGCAGGATAGCGCCCCGCGGATTTCTAAATTACGTACGGGTCCTCGTTTATTACGTACAGGCCCTCGGTTTTTTACAAAAAAAATCCTTTTACTTTCCCATTTATTACGTACAGGCCCTCGGTTTTTCCGAAAAAACCCTTTGACTTTTTCAAAAATACACATGTGCCCTCGATTTTTTAATTTTTTTTCAAACTCCTCACGGATTATCGCCTCTTTTACTTCGATACACACGGTGGCTGGCGCGGCGTGTCACCGCGCCTATGAGGCTAGTATTAAGAATGACAAGATGTAAACAAAGGCTATTGAAATTTTGAGTAACCCATTTTTAATTTTGCGCTCTGAAATGCAACAAGACAGGAGGATGCATGTACATAAACTTGTGTATAAAGTATGTTTCACTACAATTTGTTCATACTAATTAATAAGCAACGTTATGTAACACCCCCGTTTTTAAGGACGGGAATGTCGTTACCGTCCGTAACAGCCCAAGAGTTCAGTTACGGACAGAAGAAGTATCATGCCTGCTTATGAACATTTAAAAGAGTTAATTTAATTAAAATAAGACTTAACAGTCAATTTTAAATATTTTAAGGCATTCAAGCCCAAGACATAACTTACATTCAGAAGAACTCAAGAAAGCTCCACAGGAACGCTTGAGTGCGGTCGCAACCCTAACACGAATATTTGCAGCATCTTCTTTTCTTTTAGTATCTGCGGGGGGAAAATTATGCAAGTCTGAGTACCAACCACTATACTCAGCAAATCACATGTGTAAATACTATATATCTGTTTGCCAGGATATTCTCAAAGGAAGGAATATAGTTGTTTTATTATGAGGTGGATGCAATTTTATTTGTAAACAAATAAAATTTAAAACAATTGCTCCTTAAGATCAGGGGTTTTCTGTTATCAGATAAAGCTTCATCATTACTCAAATTAACAACATCAGAAACACTACTTATGCCTCGTTGTTGGAATCACCCAATTAACACAGCTTCATTAACCGGAAGCACGGCGTATTCGAATACAATTTATATCACTCTGCAGAGCTGCCCTGCTTTACCCACAAGATTTCTTAACTCCACGTCTGGTTTTAAGAAAACAAGGCTTTTCACTGCTCAATTCTTTATATAGCCTCCACCTAGTAGGACTCCCAATAAGCTCAGGCTGCCCCCGACTTATCTTAGCCTACTATTGTGCGGCACACATAACACATGATCGAAGTTCAGATCGATCGATCAGATTGTTCAGATAAAATAACCAACTTCCATACGGCCCTACTTAACCCCTTCCGTATGGACTCGCTTTTTGCCTCCACACTGCTTTTGTAGAGATTCAATCGAACTTGAGCAGTTACTAGACCAGAGTTGACGTATCAACACTTGTGGTTGGGCGATCACTGTGTCTTTTACTTAGCACAAGGTTCTTGCCCTTACATTTTTCTGAGGTCCGCAACCTCCATCTCAGGGTAAAGCGGTGAACGAAGTCCGCCACACGGACCTCCACGCCCTTTTTACCCTAAACTACACATCAGCATCACCGCCCTAGGGTACGGTGTCCCATACCACCCTACCCTCTCTGGGTTTTCCAAACCTACCGGCCAACGGACAAGGTCACTTAGTAGTGTAAAATGTTGAATGAGATGGTCCATGAATATTTATACCGTACAATAATAATTACTATGGCTGTCAAGGTGAATGTGGCCATCAAAGTAAATAGGGCTTTTATCAGTGGTAGGATTTATCTAATTAACATGTCATTCTAAACATTTATTTTAAGCAACTATAATTTCACAACTATCAATAATGAAAATACATTAAATAAATAATGTAAATTTTGTGGGGTTCAATATGATCAAAAACATGTGACTTGCCTTCTTTTTGGTTGCCCTTGGTTTCCTTGATCAGCTTCAAACTTATCTCATCTGCTTTTGCTATCCTTCCGCTGACCAACTCGCTTGGGTTGGGAAACAAAATGCAATTCAAAATAAGAAAGAGTATAAAAAGAAATGGGTTGGGTTGGGAGGTCGAGGTTCCACGACGCTTGGTGAGTGGACACGGCTAAAATTGAATTAGATGGGTTCAAGGCTATTAAAAAAATATATGTGTTGGACAGATTTTTGGGAATAAAGATAGACATTTAAAATTGGAGGGTCGATCTTTGAATTGAGCGGATTTGGATTTTATCAAGATTTAAATTGGACAAAACAGAAGAATTTGAATTTATTCGGAGATGAATATGGTGGACGGGTGACATTTGAATTAATAAAATTTGAATTCGAAGGAATGGAGGTCAAATTTGGAATCAGGGTATTAAACTGGTCAAAATGGTGTATTTTTAGGATTTTTGGGAATTGTTTGGATTTTCTAGGATTTTTAAAGATTTTTTTGAATTTTTAATGTCAGGTGAACAGTACTCTACAGCGTTGGGCCGGCTCGAGGTGAACAGTGCGGTCCATGCGGGTTTAAAACCCAACTGCTGGGTGGGCCGGCCGCCTTGGCCCAGCGGGGCGCGCGCGCGGGCTTGCCTGATGGGCGACACGCACATGGGCACGGGCGGCTCAGATGTGCAGAAGACGGACGGCCCGGATGGATAGCGACCTGGAGCCAATGACCTAGATGCGTCCACGCCTCCCCTGCCCAGTCATCTTCTACCTCAAGCGGCTACAGTGCAGCCGAACAGAGTGGCGGTGGCGGTGGTCGATTAAGCGCCGGCGAAGATCGCCGACAGCCACCAAGAGCATCTACGGGTTCCTCAACGTCTTGGGGTCCCATTTTTGAGGTTGGCCGAGCTTGGAAATCAAGGAATTTTTGTCTACAGCGAGAGGAAGTGGTGCGGTTATGGCACGACATAGGGCAACTCCGGTGGACGTCCAGCGAGTGGCTAGGGTTTTTAACCATCTAGAGCCAAGGCAAACTCGATGGCATATGCGGCTTAGGCTTAGGTAGCTCCGGTTAAGCTGTCCACGGTGAGGTCTTTCCCGCCGGCACGGCTCACGCTGCTGGGGCTCTAGGGTTACTCTTGGTCCAAGGCGAGCTCACAGTTGAACTCAGCGTGCTTTGGAGATGCTAAGGACCAAAATAATTGAACTTTTGTTGAGAATTGAAGGGGATTGCAGAGAAGGACTCACCAGCGCTGGGAGATAGCGTCGTCGGCGTTGGTGGCGAGGGAGAGTAATTGGATGCTTGAGAGGGTCGTTTGGGACATGTACAAGCTTCCGAGTGGCTTCAATGGAGCTTTAAAGCAGCAGAGAGGCGGTTGCAACAGGAGGCGGTCCGGGGATATTTTTGGGTGTGCGAGCGAGAAGACGACAAAGCAGAGAGGCGGTGGAGAAGTGGCGTCGTGCGCAGGCGCCAGCAGGGAGATGAAGGCGGAAACGCCAATTAGAGAAAGCACATTTTTGATAAATTTGCCAAATTGGGAAAGAACAGAATTAAAACACAATTCAAGAAAAAATCTAAAAATTTTGAATTTTTAGGGTTGTTTCAATCTACCCCCTTAAAAAGAATCTCGACCCCGAGATTCAACCAGTCCATTGATTAGGTTTGAAAAACAAAAGTTGTTACAGTCTGATTCCTTTCCTGAAATTGTATCCTTCACTCTTGAGTATGGAATATTCATCACCTTTATAGAGTTTTACCAGTTCCTACCCCGGTTGGTCATATCTGGGTTCCTTATGCCCCTTTGTTGTCTGTACTCGTATATCATCCTTGTGTATCATAAACTTACTTAATTCTATCTTATTGTACCTGTGCTCCATTTGTTCAAGCTCTTGCTACTTCGGTTTTGATAGGTAGTATCTTTTTTTGGCCTTGTATATCTTTGCTCTATCAGGGTGTATAAGAAGCTGTAAGAGGAAATTTTATTTTGCAGTTAAATCTTTCGATCCCCTCTTCATTCGGTATTCATGACTGTGAGATTTCAAGGCTTCTTGCTTACTCTTGGATGAACTCTGTTGAAACTTTTTGTCGCAACTTAAGATAATACTTAGTGATCACACCACAATAGACCTTTGTCTTTAATACATTCGTCACTGTCTCTCTTCTTGGGCAACATTAAATATTTGCATCGTAGTTCTTATCTGCTTGTAACCTTGCAGATTTAATCTCAATTGACTATGTCATGAGTAGTCTGTTTCCTTTCAAGTACTGACATCTCGACGTAGAAGTCACAATCCTTCCATCCTGTATATATCTTAGTCGTCATTCCGAGGTGTAATCGTATTATTGAAAATCTTTGTTGAGGAGTATTAGAACTGGTACTGTAACCAATCTAGTCTTCTATATAGTTTAAGACTATAATCTTTTAACTTCTGAGAACTCCTCTTATTTCGCTCAAGCTTATACATGCTCTCCTTTCTCCTTCTCTCTTACTGTACCTGTATATCATCCTTGTATACACCAAATTATAACGTCTGGTATTTTCATACAGATTGTTTGGTTTTACTTCCCAAATCTCTGTAGACAGTCCGTATAGTAATCCTCTTTTCAATTTCCTTTTGTGTCCCTTTAAAACAAGTCTGGTTTATCTGTCCTAGTGTCCATACTTTCACTGTATTATCCTGATTTTCCATCCGAACTGAATTAGTTCTTCCATCCCTTATGTAGTCTTGTAAATATTCACAATTACCATACTTCTCTTGCACCAGGTTGAAGATTAAGTTCCCAGTGAATTGTGGCACAAACCTCTTTATTTATTTATACTACTACAGATAGTTCACATGTACATTTCATAACTCATAGAACTACTTACTTATACAAAAGTATAAGATAACACTCATTTCATACTCCATTCTTAACCAGTGGTGTTGCCAAACTTTCTGACTGCCTCCTTTGTCGCTTTCTCTTAGTCACTTCTTTAGGGTGCATTTGTCTCCTTTTCCATTCGAGCTTTCTTGGGATGGCGTCCTTCTTCCTCTGTTGGTAGTTGATATGATGCTAATACCTGTTCTTTAGCTTGTATCCAGGCCTCTTCCTTAGGCAGGGATTTCCATGGGCATTGGGAACGAATATGTCCTTTCTGGTTGCAGTGAAAACAATTCTTAAGTGTCATAGTCAAAAAATCGCTTTGCTTGATAATCTTCACATATTCCGACACCTCTTCTTCCATCCAAAAAGCTTGATCAACTAAAGCCTGTAAGTTTGAGAATTTCATGGTCTCGATATAACATCATATCTTTGGTTGCAAGCCTTCTAGAAAGCATCCCATCTCTTTTTTTTGGTATTAATTTCTTCTGGAGCATACTATGATAAATGATGGAATTGCTGCAGGTACTCCATAACAGATTCGTCTTCTTGTCGGAAATCAAGAAAATCTTGATACTTTTCCGTGGCAACTTTAGAAGAGATATATGTCTTGCGGAATCTACTCACAAACTCTTTCCATGTAATATCATCTTTGTTCAGATACGTCCATTGGATAGTATTCCACCAGTTGATGGCTGGCTCCGATAGTTGATAGGTGGCGAAGAGAACTTTTTCCTTATCCGTACATTGGATGGTTTCCAATCTCCTCTCAATATCTTGTAACCACTTGTCGGCGCTTAGAGACTTTGTTGCTGATGAAAATTCAGGTGGTTGAGTCTTAAGGAAAGTTGTAAACTTGAATGCAGTTGCACTTGACATTGATATTAATTCTTCTGGTGATGCTTTTGTAATGAGTTGTTCCAATATCCTTGCTTGTTGTTCTAGTATTCTGACTTGTCCTTGTCTGCCTTCAATCCGGGTTTTCTCTATGATAGATACAACTTCTGTCATGATGGATAAGGCTTCCGTCAAGTTGAATTGTCTGCTCTGATTTTTGTTTTCCATCTGTTGCACCATCAGTTCTTCAGTTTATTCAGTGACACGATTTGACTGTAACCGATACTTAAGAATCAGTTCTGTAACATTTTTGGGCTTAGCAAAGAAAAGTGAGACTGAAATGGGGTAAGAGCAAGAAAGAGGCAGGAAAGAAAACGAAGTGAGATTAAATGATCTTTCTAATTGCTTTTGCAAGACATTTCCTCAAAATTTCATGTATACTTGCAAGGATAATCCCACATCTTCTAGTGTTTCACTGTTCACGAGCTTATTCATTTTTTTTATTTTTTTTACTTCTGTGCATAGGCTTAGAATCCAATGGCCCTTTTTAAATTTTGTTTCTATTTTACACTAGGGCTACACTATCTCCTAATTATGACATCGTTTTTATACCCCAAACAAACATTAATATCATTTATTCGATCCACCGAACACATAATTCCTATTGCATTATTCTAGCCTTATTAATTATATCATGGTTATCTAATTTCTACAAAAATTCTAACTCCAACCATGACTATAAATCCAACATCCAGTCTATTATAATCCAAGATTCTCATTTTAAATCCACCGACATCTTTTGTATCCCTATTTCCTAAAAATCCAATTATCTCCATTATCAACCCATAATCTCAATCGGCTCATCCAATAATCAACTAAGCTTCTCACTATCTACTTCTCAATTAATTCATCATTTTAAAATCCACCAAGGATGAGATCACTGATCGGAATTATAATCCAATAATCACTATCGTTAACATCCACCAAAAATATCAATTAATCAAAGCCTAAAATCCAATAATCATTATCATATCTTCTTATTACCAAGACTCAGTTTATTTATTCTTCTAATTAATTCAATCCAACAAGCTCCATCACTTTATCCATTCAATATTAACATAATCCACCAATATCTTCGATCATCATCGCCTCATATTTTAATCCCTTAGAAGTTATCTACTCCTTTCTCTAGACTTCAATGGTTATAAACCAATCTATTTGTTGCAATCAGAAATTTGCATTTAATTTCTTCTGAGATTTGCTTGATAGATAAGGAGAGAATAGATTAGAATAGATAAGAATCGAGACGAAATGGGATAAGAAGTAGAGAACTTTTAACATAATCTTTATCAGAAATTTAGTTTTACACAAATTGCTTATATAGCGGCCCATAGGCTAATGGTGCAATTTGGCTATTAATACAATCAGAAATCTTCGTCTACTTGAATGGTTGTACCCTTTGCATCAAGGATATCAAACGGGTATTATTTGCTAACTACTCGAGCGGTGACCTTATAACTTTTCAGAAGGAAAAGCTTTTGCCAGGGTATTCGCACTATTCTTCTTAACACCATCCTTAATACTACTTCGACTAGGGTTAGCTTTCATTTCATTTGGTCAATACCTACAGTAAGAAGTTAGTCTAAACGTGTACTCGTACTTTTGAGATTTTGACAAAACTCAAAAAGAAAGCTCTTGCTCTTTGTCTAGGAAGGGTAAGATAGAAATAGGAAAGGTGAGACAGCAATAATACCTATGGCTTTCAAAATTCTTTTGTATTTGAAAATATGGTTTTGTCAAATCGCATTCTTATCGTAACCAAATGTACGCCTAGGGTTACAACCTACAGTCAAGCCTGCTCTGATACCATTCTGTAACACCCCCGTTTTAAGGACGGGAATGTCGTTACCTTCCGTAACAGCCCAGGAGTTCAGTTACGGACAGAAGAAGTATCATACTTGCTTACGAACATTTAAAAGAGTTAATTTAATTAAAATAAGACTTAACGGTCAATTTTAAATATTTTAAGGCATTCAAGCCCAAGGCATAACTTACATTCAGAAGAACTCAAGAAAGCTCCACAGGAACGCTTGAGTGCGGTCGCAACCCTAACACGAATATTTGCAGCATCTTCTTTTCTTCTAGTATCTGTGGGGGGGAAATTTTGCAAGTCTGAGTACCAACCACTGTACTCAGCAAATCACATGTGGAAATACTATATATCTACTTGCCAGGATATTCTCAAAGGAAGGCTGCCCTGCTTTACCCACAAGATTTCTTAACTCGACGTCTGGTTTTAAGAAAACAAGGCTTTTCACTGCTCAATTCTTTATATAGCCTCCACCTAGTAGGCCTCCCAATAAGCTAAGGCTGCCCCTGACTTATTTTAGCCTACTATTGTGCGGCACACATAACATATGATCGAAGTTCAGATCGATCGGTCAGATTGTTCAGATAAAATAACCAACTTCCATACGGCCCTACTTAACCCCTTCTGTATGGACTCGCACTTTGCCTCCACACTGCTTTTGTAGAGGTTCAATCGAACTTGAGCAGTTACTAGACCAGGGTTGGCGTATCAACACTTGTGGTTGGGCAATCACTGTGTCTTTTACTTAGCACAAGATTCTTGCCCTTACATTTTTCTGAGGTCCGCAACCTCCATCTCAGGGTAAAGCGGTGAACGAAGTCCGCCACACGGACCTCCACGCCCTTTTTACCCTAAACTACACATCAGCATCACCAGCCTAGGGTACGGTGTCCCATACCACCCTACCCTCTCTGGGTTTTCCAAACCTACCGGCCAACGGACAAGGTCACTTAGTAGTGTAAAATGTTGAATGAGATGGTCCATGAATATTTATACCGTACAATAATAATTACTATGGCTGTCAAGGTGAATGTGGCCATCAAAGTAAATAGGGCTTTTATCAGTGGTAGGATTTATCTAATTAACATGTCATTCTAAACATTTATTTTAAGCAACTATAATTTCACAACTATCAATAATGAAAATACATTAAATAAATAATGTAAATTTTGTGGGGTTCAATATGATCAAAAACATGTGACTTGCCTTCTTTTTGGTTGCCCTTGGTTTCCTTGATCAGCTTCAAACTTATCTCATCTGCTTTTGCTATCCTTCCGCTGACCAACTCGCTTGGGTTGGGAAACAAAATGCAATTCAAAATAAGAAAGAGTATAAAAAGAAATGGGTTGGGTTGGGAGGTCGAGGTTCCACGACGCTTGGTGAGTGGACACGGCTAAAATTGAATTAGATGGGTTCAAGGCTATTAAAAAAATATATGTGTTGGACAGATTTTTGGGAATAAAGATAGACATTTAAAATTGGAGGGTCGATCTTTGAATTGAGCGGATTTGGATTTTATCAAGATTTAAATTGGACAAAACAGAAGAATTTGAATTTATTCGGAGATGAATATGGTGGACGGGTGACATTTGAATTAATAAAATTTGAATTCGAAGGAATGGAGGTCAAATTTGGAATCAGGGTATTAAACTGGTCAAAATGGTGTATTTTTAGGATTTTTGGGAATTGTTTGGATTTTCTAGGATTTCTAAAGATTTTTCTGAATTTTTAATCTTGGGTGAACAGTACTCTACAGCGTTGGGCCGGCTCGAGGTGAACAGTGCGGTCCATGCGGGTTTAAAACCCAACTACTGGGTGGGCCGGCCGCCTCCGCCCAGCGGGGGGCGCGCGGGGGCTTGCCCGATGGGCAACACGCACATGGGCACAGGCGGCTCAGATGTGCAGAAGACGGACGGCCCGGATGGATAGCGACCCGGAGCCAATGACCCAGATGCGTCCACGCCTCCCCTGCCCCAGTCGTCTTCTACCTCAAGCCGCTACAGTGCAGCCGAACAGAGCGGCGGTGGCGGTGGTCGATTAAGCGCGCGGCGAAGATCGCCGACAGCCACCAAGAGCATCTACGGGTTCCTCAACATCTTGGGGTCCCATTTTTGAGGTTGGCCGAGCTTGGAAATCAAGGAATTTTTGTCTACGGCGAGAGGAAGTGGTGCGGTTAGGGCACGACATAGGGCAACTCCGGTGGACGTCCGGCGAGTGGCTAGAGTTTTTAACCATCTACGAGCCAAGGCAAACTTGATGGCATATGCGGCTTAGGCTTAGGTAGCTCCGGTTAAGCTGTCCACGGTGTGGTCTTTCTCGCCGGCACGGCTCACCCCGCCGGGGCTCTAGGGTTACTCTTGGTCCAAGGCGAGCTCACAGTTGAACTCAGCATGCTTTGGAGATGCTAAGGACCAAAATAATTGAACTTTTGTTGAGAATTGAAGGGGATTGCAGAGAAGGACTCACCGGCGCAGGGGGATAGCGGCGTCGGCGATGGCGGCGAGGGAGAGTAATTGGATGCTTGAGAGGGTCGTTTGGGACATGTACAAGCTTCCGAGTGGCTTCAATGGAGCTTTAAAGTAGTAGAGAGGCGGTTGCAACAGGAGGCAGTCCGGGGATATTTTTGGGCGTGCGAGCGAGAAGACGACAGAGCAGAGTGACGGTGGAGAAGCGGCGTCGTGCGCAGGCGCCAGCAGGGAGGTGAAGGCGGAAACGCCAATTAGAGAAAGCGCATTTTTGAGAAATGTGCCAAATTGGGAAAGAAAAGAATTAAAACATAATTCAAGAAAAAAATCTAAAAATTTTGAATTTTTAGGGTTGTTTCAATCTACCCCACTTAAAAAGAATCTCGACCCCGAGATTCAACCAGTCCATTGATTAGGTTTGAAAAAGAAAAGTTGTTACTGTCTGATTCCTTTGAAATTGTATCCTTGACTCTTGAGTATTTTACTCTTTGGGCCTATTTGGGACTGCTCCGCTCCATGATTTTCAAGCCAAACGGAGTAACTCCACCATGGAGCTAGCAGCTCTAAGAAAAATGGAGTGCTGAGGGCTAACTCCATGGTTTTTGTGGAGCTCCTCAAGACCTAAATGTAAACCCTAAGCCAAGCGCCGTCGTCCCTTCGATTCCGGCCGGCCAGAGCTCGCACCCGTCATATTTACCGGCGAAATGGAGAGATCCGATGGTCCTCCACTGGTTCCGGACAGGATTGGCGCCCCCAAATTCCTCACGCCCTGTGAGATTTCCGGCGGCGCTGGTGCCTGTCCCAGTAGCTAGCTTACGTACGGTGCTGGTGCTAGCTCAACAATAATACTACTCCTCCAAGGGCATGTATGCGTAGGCGTATAGGCTAACCACATGTGCGCTTCACAGCTTCACAGGGATGGAATACTAACATGCAGCTCCTAAGAAATTTTGACGCAAGAGGGGGGGCGGGCGCGACCCAGGTTGGCCGATGGGTAGCTCCCATGCCATGTGCTTGACCCGTGGGCGAGCCAATGATGCTATCTAGGTGCTGAATACTGAATCGAGGTGAGTGTGTGATGCTATTTTCTTTGATTTGCTTGCTAGATTGTGCCTTGTTTGCTGCTAATGCAAGAACAATGTGTTTGACAATTTGCACTGCAGGTGATCGATGAAATGCCTGCTAGAACACTCATGTTTAATTAGTTTAGATATGAAGTATTCAGTGCTGCACAAATTCTGCAAGATGATTCAGCTGTACTGCAACTGATTATTATATTCATTCACCGTGGCATTTTACTTGTAGATTGAGGCTAGATACGAGCAGCTGCTAGCTACTGCCCCTCATCAGTTAGTTTGTACAAGATGGCCTCTAGCTAGTTTCAGCACCCTCCTTCATGTAACTTGCAGCTCTGAACCAATGTGTCTTCAATGTGTAACTTGCACTCTCTGACATTTCTAATTTTCTATGCATGATTGCAATCCCTGGTTAAGAATGTCCTTTAATTTCCATTTGAAAGACTTATTGAACATCCCTACTTGACCAATGTGTTAGCGTTAAATTCGGCGAACACACTTGGTAACCCCAGAACGACTAAAAAAAGCTGAAATGGTGAGCTATAAGTCATGCTTTTGACCAAATATGCCCCGAGAAACAAAAATCGTCGGAATGCTCCGGTAACCTTGGCATTACTAGAAAAGCTGAAAATCGTGAGTTATAGGTCACGCTTTCGGCCAAATGTGTTTCGAAAAATAAAAATACCCGGATTGCTCTGGTAACACCGGAACGACTAGAAAAGCTGAAAATTGTGAGCTATAGATACGATTTCGGCAAATTTGCTCCAAAAATTAAAAATCCGCGGACTGGCCCAGTAACCGTGGAACTACTAGAAAAGCTGAAAATTGTGAGCTATAGGTCACGCTTTCGACTAAATGTGCTCTTAAAAATAAAAATCCCCGCACTGGTCCGGAAACCCCGGAATGACGAGAAAAGCTAAAATGTGAGCTATAGGTCACGCTTTCGGCCAAATGTGCTCCGAAAAATGAAAATCCCTAGATAGGTCCGGTAATCCCGGAACGACTAGAAAAGCTGAAAATCGTGATCTATAGGTCACGCTTTCGGCCAAATATGCTTCGAAAAATAAAAATCCCCGTAGTCCACTGGTAACACCGGAATGTTTAAAAAAGTTGAAAATCGTTAGGTATAGGTCACGCTTTCATGCAAATGTGCTCCCAAAAATAAAAATCCCTGGACTGCTCCGATAACCCCGGAACGACTAGAAAAGCTGAAATCGTGAGCTATGGTTTTGCTGAGCAGTTGGACTAATATAGTTTGTATACACCAGTAAAAACAAGAAAGTCGCTAGTATGCCTACCAATCCCAGCTTTCCTGGTTTCAGTGGTGACTCGTCGAAGATATGAACTTTCCTGCAGTGTGTGTGAAAACATTTTGTGAGACCGTGCATGTGAGGTTATCTCATAGTTATGATGAGTAATTAACTTTTGGTTTAGAATAATTTGCGGAGTTTAAGTTTGGTTTTTTGGGAATTTGCAATTGAGAAGTTGCTGTTAGGGCTGATGATCTGACCAGCCTTTCACTGGTGGTCAGACCGGTGGTGTGCATTTTAAAAAATAGATACCAAACACTTGTGTAGATATGTTTGAGGATGTCTTTGTATTAGGTGTCACTTAATTTGGATTTCTGAGCTGAATAAATAGAGTTTAACTGAAATTTCGAAGAAATTGTTTTCTGGTGCTCTTAAGCGGTCTGACCAGCATAGTACCAATGGTTAGACCGACGCTGACAGTCTAACCGGCCCAGTAATGGCGATCAGACTAGCCTTTGGTGAATTGGTGCTAAAACTATGAGTTTTGGTTTGAGGTTTGGTCCTAAAGTTAGAATCAGTGTATGAGCATGGTTGAGTATATGCAAGGCATGGTGTCGGTGTTTTGTGTGGTATGTTACATGATGCATTATTTTGACTAACGTGAGTTAAATACATAAAACTTGTGCTGGATATTGTTGCTTAGTCTTTGGATGTGCAAGTGGTTTGGAGAATGTAGCGGTCAATGACAATAGACCAGGACTAGGTGGGAGTGCTGAGGTTCAGAGTGGTCATGTAAGTTCGAGTGAGACTATGTGGCTCAAGCGGGAGCACAGAGAAGACACAGATTGCGGAGACGAAGTTGGTGCATGTGGTACATCAAATGACAAGGCCGATGCACATAGAGACGGTTTGAGGAAGACCGAATGCGTGAAAACATGACGACTAGTCATTAGACACTATGGGCTATGTGTCAAAGCATGCAGAGATAATTTGTGTGAGGACTCTAGAGCTAAGCCATGGTAAGGTGGAAGGGATCGGGACTAAACTAGGAGAGTTGAAGTCCAGAGTGATCAAGGTGTCATCGAAAGATGACTGAGACTAGCAGAGTGGTTATAAATCGAGAAGGCAAGAAACTGGAGCAGGAGCTACTGGCGGTGGATGGAAACGCATGTGGTGCACCAAGTGACTTGAGCCTATTTTTAAACGAGGATAGTTCAGTGGGATCCAAACATGTGAGAGATTTGGCGGCAAGTCATTGTTGTCATGTGGAATTGAAGATGAAACATGGGGTTACTTCGAGGTGAAGGAAGCGCTAAGCTTCATGGAAAGCGATAGAGGGGTATTTGATAAATTGCTCAATACCAGAAAAGTGGCAGTGTACAAAACCATGGCGATGGCCTAAGTGGATTAGGTCAAGGAGTCTTCATGCAAATTCGAGCTATAGGAGCTAAGTGAAAGTCATGTTTTGATAAGTGTGCATGTGTGAGTGTAAAATCCTGTATGATGTTCGGTTAATGGGTTAGCCCGTAAGAGTGGATGAAACCCGACTAGAGGTGTTAATTAGGGTTTTTTTGTAAGCTTCTACTATATAAGGAGGTGTATGAAGAGTGTTAGGGTAAGCTCTTAAGGAAGCCAAATAGAGGAGGTTAGGGTTCTTCGAGAGAATCATTGAGAGATGTGTTGTAACTCTTTGTTTTGAGGTTGTTATCATTCTTAGGCTTATTAAGTGGCTATAAAAATTTTATCTAAGCCTTTCTCCTCTTTGCTCAATTTTTGAAATCTTGATTTGGCTTACTTTTTGGTATTTCCTTCTCTCCTGTTGATTTTTCTTTCTACCAAGGATGTGTAAGTGATGAAAATGTCTCTTGCAGACCAGATCACATCCATCTAGACATCTTCCATATCAACTTCTTGTGATTGCCTGGTTTTGATTCAAGAAAGGGTGATTTGGGGAGTTTTGATCTTGAGAGATTTTGGCTTGGGTTTTATTGTTATTAGGCTTGCTAGGACGTGTAGGAGTAGATCCAATGTCATCTTGATTATCTTTTATTCACGAGCAAGTCTTAATTCAAGTTCTTGTGTTTTGCCCGGTTTTAGTGCAATATTATTTCAAATGGAAAAAGATTGAAACTTTGGTAATGATCTTCTTAATATTTGATTAGAATAAATTCCTAACATCCTAGGAAAGGTGTATGCAAAGTGTCAAGTGATTTGGACCAATGGATCAAAAGTTATATACATTTTTGTGTTTAAAATTGTGCTGATTTTTAGCCTGACATGAGGAATCGGTCCAACTGCCCTTGAGAGCGGTTACACTGCCCCTGGGCCTGTCACACCACTCCTGGGAATGGTTATACCGCCCAAGACCGATCAGACCACCCTTTGCACATTGGTCAGACTGCCTGGACACGTTCTGATCCATTTGGTTCGGTTTTTTTATAGATGTCTTTGTAAGTGGTTAGGCTTTGTTTTTTATAGCTCATTATAGCTATTGGAATGCAAGAAAAGAATTGTGGTCTTCTCTTTTGAAGAACAGTTTTGGAAAAGATATTTATTTTGTTGGTTCCTATTCACCTCTCTAGTCGTCGTTCTCGGTCCTACACATTTCATTTAGAGTCTAAATCCTAGTTTTCAAACAAAGCCATACAAAACATAACCACCAGAACATTACAGTTCCAAGTGCTTGGCTGACATGCAAAGGGAACACGGAAACACAATGTTATAAGAAATTAGAGAGCTTTCTCTCAAGAATGGGTATTAATCTCAGGTACCTAATAAGAAGTGCTGCTCCGCTTCCTGAACATACGTAGAAGCTGCAGCCTTTGGTAAAGGGGATGATCTTACCATTCCACTCTGCAACAAGCACTATGATGGTATCATTATCCTACCAGATTGTCTGTCACTTTTAATTTGAATTCCATAATGCAGGATCTTACCAAGGTGCCACATTACTGCAACAGTGGGTTCTACTCCCTGAGAAACCTCATCGATGGCAAATTTGACATTTTTTTCCCATGACTTCCATCAGCCTTCCGAAGTAGGTACGGGTATTCTGCATGCAGTGAATTTGTTTTTGTGAAATCTGAGTAGGTGAACCTGGTCTTAATAGATTGATGCTCCCATATGCAGGGACTGAACCATGAGATGCTGAAGTAGATGAGAAAATGGAGTGCAGGTAAGACCTGGATGTCCAGCGGTTCATAATATGCAGTGTCCTCGATGATGCAATCAGGAGCAATCAGCTTCTCCAGCCGTTTTCTGTCCTTGTCATTGAGGGAGGAGTAGAACTCCTGAATCAGATCCGACAGGGGTGAAGATGGTAAGGTGTTACCTCTGCGGTTAGTATTGTCCAGTCCACCAGTTGCATTTGGTCCTAGTGTTGCTTGTATAGGCTTTGGCAAAAGATCTGGTTTTCTTGTCCGAGCTCCCCACTTGCCGCTTATCTCGTGTTGTCGGCGGGGAGTCAGGCGTTGTTGAGGACTTGGTTGCAGCTTGATAGAGGGAGACTGGAAAGAAATAGTTGTCAAGGCAGAATTCATGGTGCTGGCTGTTTGATGATGTGAACAAAAGGGCCGGCTTACAGAAAGAGGAATAGTTGTGATATAGAGTCGCTGGGCATTTTTTGCTTGCTTGGTCGTTAAAGAACCCGAGCATTTCGAATCACATTTCTCCTCACATGGTACGTGTGAGACGTATAGACAGACATAGTTGCCGGAATGTGTTTGATTGCCTGGTGGTTAAAGAATAAAGCATGCATGGCACGATTGGTAGGGAATCATCAATTTTGCTATTGTTTACCATATGAAGTTAGGAATCGCTCTAGTGTTGCTTTTTTTTTCTCTCTTCTTTCCGAGAGAGAAGGAATTACTTTAGGTTGTGTACATGTATTGTTCTTCGGTTGAAAGAATATTATTATATAAACAGGTAAGATAAGAATCATGTGGTGTGAGCAATCTGTAAGGCATTGCTTTGGGAGAAATCTGAAGCTGAGATGTTTAGCAGGCAAAGCGGCGTGAGGTGAGGACAAACATTCCCTATACAGACGGACTTGTCAAGGAAGGAAAAGAAAAGAAGAATGAACTAAGCCTATACACTACAGAGATAGAGACAGAAATCCAAGACCAAGAGGAGGAACACTGAAGACGAAGTTGGTCATTTCATTTTCGAAAGAAGCCTACGCCTACCTTCTTCTTCGAGGGCGCCTTGAACTTGCTGACTTCACTGCTGCTGCTGCTGCTGCTGCTGCTGGAACATTGGACTTCGCATCAGCAGCAGCAGCAGCAGTAGGAGGAGGAATGAGCAGTGGCCTCGGGAGGCATGGTGTAGGATTGTTATGGCGAGTTAGAGTGGGGTGAATGACTCTTTAAAAATTTTCTCCCATATCAAAATAAATCATTACATGTCAGATAAGTTGTTTAGATTCTGTATAAGTTAGAGATAGAGTTTTGATAATTGTATACTTATCTGGAATTGGCTTGTATCGCACTGGGATGGTTTTGATCTGTTGTTGTCGTACGGGACTGTTCACAACCCAGCAATATAAATTAGAACTCGTTGCCATGGTTGGTGGCATGAGATTGCCTCTTCTTCTTCTCTCACGCTTCTTTCAATCTACAAACTTCTTTAGGGTATCAGAGCCAGCACACCACATCAAGCATGTTGACGACTAGCAACAACTCCATCACCTCAACCGGTGCCACCTCATCCGGCAGACTTCCCCTGATCACTCCATCGTTCGGTCACCTTGATCAATATCAAATTGACCTGCACCAACTGTTGTGTAGTCTTTTCAACTACTGCCGCACCTTCATGGCTAGCAATTGCTCGGCTATGTAGATGACACTGCTGTTCGGCTGGCTCCACATTCAGGAAAAATGGTTTCTCTATGGCGGAATACTTCGTCAAGATGAAGAGCCATGTAGACACCTTGGGATCCATTGGCTACCAAATATAGACAATGCATCTATATGTAATGCATGTCAACAAGGGAAAAGCCATGAGCTCCCCTTTTCTAATTTAGAACATGTATTGGGCTCTGTTCTTAATGTCATATTCTCTAATGTATGGGGTCTACTTGTAACCTCTGTCGGAGGATATAAGTATTACATGAGTTTCATTGTTGATTTTAGCAAATATACTTGGCTATATTCTCTCAAATCTAAATCTAAATGTGTTTGGTTCTTGAATATTGCATAGGATTTTTAGCAATACAAATAGCACTAGTGTTATCATATAAAAGTGGAACACTGTCCAATTCTAAGCCAAAATCCTTAAGTGTAGCTATTATCCAAAGAAATTGTGAGCAACAAGAAGTGGCACCTACATATTCAACCTCAGCAATGGAAAGTGCAATAGACAATTATTTCCTAGAAGCCCACAAAACAAGAGATGTGCCTAAGAAGTAACATGTGCCAGAAGTACTCTTCCTATCACTTCTAATTTACCTAAGTGCTCTTGGAAGTTCATTACCAAGTCTAAGAGCTAGCTTTCTAAAGTGACCGAAAGCTTCCTCCTTAGATGCCATAAAATAACGTAACATCCCAAAATTTTATTTGCTTTTCTTGGATTTATTTGGTATTTATTTGGAATTTTCCGGATTATATTCTAAAGCTTAATGCAAGAAAGCTTAATTTGTTTATTTCTAAAAGCCAAAAATAGTTGATTGTATTTTTCCTAGTTCTCCTAGACTTCTCCATCTCTCCTCACTCTCACCCACCGGTGGAGCCGCCTATCATCTCCTTCCTTCCCTTCTTCCACCTCCGAGTTCTTAATGGTCGACCGTTACTCCCTGAAGCAAATGTTGCCAATGAAAGCCCACTTCAATCCCCACTTCTTCCACCGATTACTTGTCAGAACTGGCAATAGCTGAAGGACTGAAGAAGGCGCTGATGTCTGGAGAAAACGCTTCGTTGTGCTTCAGACCAACTGGGATGGACGGCTGAGATGTGATCTGGCTCCAATGGCGGGAGATCAATGCCTCTCATTACTCCTGGCAAAAGCTGGTTTAGTTATTGAATGATCTCACTATGTTTAATGCTTAATGTTCAGTTAATCTGGTTGTAATTATAGTAATCACTTCTTAGTCTTAGTGCTGGGATTATGTACTGGTATATATACTTTTCTGCGGTGGAATGAAAAGGGATATTCGCCGTCAAGCTATCTTTACTGTAGCCCTAGTTTCCTTAGCTGTTCTTCCGATTTTTCCCTTTACCTGATTCCAGATTCCTGTTTTACACCTCCTAATCGGATCTTCCTCCCAGGGGATCTGACAGTTTGGTATCAGAGCGTCTCGAATCCTTGGCGGAAAAGTCGGGGCGATTGGGTTGGGGAGCTTCGGTTCTCTGTAAAATCCCTGATTTTTCCCGGCTGGTGCAGCAGACCAGATCGGTGCGAGGTGAAGGTTCCGGACCTTGTTCCGGGTAAAATCCCTAAGCCAGCATCGATCTGCGGGAAGATGACCAAGTCCATGGCAAGGAATGAAGCGGAGGCATATGAAATCACTGTGGTTAGGCAAGAAGCGATGGAGGCGAGTTATAAAGTAGATGTGATGCAGCGTCAGATGGGAGACCTCTAGAAGCAAGTGATGGGGATGCAAGATCAGATGAACCGGATGGAGACATTATTGCAAGGGTTGGCCAATTCACAGGTGAGAGTAACTGAGCAAACCACCGCCAGAGGTTCAACTAATTTGCGACAAGCAGAGGAAACAAGAAATCTGCAAGAACTGGTTCAACTTGGAGAGTTGGAGGCTGAGGTGACAAGGAGAATCGAAGATCTGGGGAGAATTAACCTCAACAGTACACAGCGGATTCATCTGAATGGCACACCTGAAGGTAATTATCATTCTCCCTCTACTGGTTACTCAGCAGTACCACCTGGGTGGGGACAAAATCAATTGCCACATTCTTATCTGGTCTCTCCCACTTTAAATAATCTGAATCCTAATCAGGGCCCCGAACTGGCAAGGCAGTGGCCTCATAACCCTAGGACATATTTAAACCCACCACAGCTTCAGTACCAGGCTAGACAGTGGAATCCTAATCCCAGTAATGAGAGGGTTCACAGTTTCTATAAAACAATTGCTAAAGGCCCTAAACTAGATTTTCCTAGGTTTGATGGAGGGGAGCCTCTGGAATGGATTCGACAGAGTGAGACATATTTTGCAATGGCCAATGTACCAGATGAAGCCAAGTTTGATTTAGCTCAGTTGTATATGGTAGGAAGAGCTGATAGGTGGTTGAGAAGTACAGGATTGCTTTGGAACCCTCCACCCTGGCCAGAATTTTGTGCAATGGTCTGTGACCGGTTTGCTCAGCATAGTGGATATGAAGTGTTAGAGAATTTCCACTCAGTCAAGCAATACAATTTGAATGTCTCAGATTACATAGACAAGTTTGAAGAACTCATGGCAGTTTATAAGAGTGAGAATCCCTTGCAGAATCCACATTTCTTTGTCAAATGCTTTGTGAATGGGTTGAGAAATGATATTAAGCATTATCTCAAACCCTTGAAACCTCAGAGTCTGTGTGAAGCTTATTGGATGGCAAAAGACATGGAGAAAGGGGCTGGTGCAGTGGCCAAGAAGAATGCTCACAGCGCTATTCCTATGCAAAGCAAAAATTTCACCACTACTGCTAGGAATAAACCAATTACTGAAGCTACTGTCCAGAAGAAGGAGAGTACACTCAAGCCTTTCACCCCTGGTGTTTGCAGATTCTGTGGTGACAAATGGTTCTTAGGGCATAAATGTAAACAGTACTAGCAAATGAACTTAATGGCAGGGGAAAATGATGAAGTTGTCACAGTAGAACCGGGGCTGGAAGAAGAACAACTAAGCAATGAAGAAAGGCCTGCAAATCAAACAGATTCAGCAGGCCAACTTATGCAAATTTCCATCCAAGCCTTGAAGGGACCAATGGGAGTGGCAACTTATACTTTAGAAGTGACTATTGGGGGTAAGAAAGGAATAGCATTGGTAGATAGTGGTAGTACACATACTTTTATAGATCTTGCATTCGCTACTCAAACTACTTGTAAGGTTCAAATTGTTCCTTTGCAAAAGGTAATGGTTGCTGGGGGAGGAACCTTGTTAACAGGCTCCTATATAGCTGATACTGACTATTGTGTTAAGGGGGAGAGATTCAGCAACTCCTTTAAGGTACTACCACTGAAGGGTTATGACATAGTTTTGGGGTGTGACTGGCTATATCAACACAGCCCAGTTAGATTGGATCTGAAAACAAGGAAGTTGATTATTTTGAAGAATGGAGTAACCGAGGTGGTATTCGAAGATTATATGCCGAGTCCATGGGTTAGAGTATCAAGCCTTAAAGAAGGGAGCAAATTATATGTGAAGGGCATTTGCGGATATGTGATTGACTATCAGCCAACTAAGTCACAAGAGGAAAGTATAATTGTGAATCCTTCATATCAGTCTCTCCCAGGGAAAAAAATTCAGATGAAATTTCGCTATTTCGCCGAAATTTCGCTCCTATCGTTCATGGGCGAAATATCTCTTTCCCGGTCAAAATTTTTGGAGGTATTTGAATTGGCCGGCGCGAGCCGTAGCAGCCCAAAATGAGCGGCCCACCAGGCGGTCCAGGCACACTGACCAGACACCCCGGTCCCCCCACGCCTCACTTGCGCCGTCGCGCTCCCCATTCTAACCCTAACCCCAGTCGTCTTCGTCTCATTCGGTCGTCCGGTGTCCCTCATCGTCCCAATCGCCGAATCGCACCCCTCTTCCGAGTTCCAACTCCCCAAGTCCCCAATCGCCGAATCGCAATCCTCGTCCCTCCCCATCTTCTCACGGAGCACCGAGCGACGGCGGGCGGGCAAGGCGGGGAAGAAGAGCGGCGGGCGGCGGCCATCACCGAGCGGCGGGCGGCGGCCAATCCCCATCTCGGCTATTGCTATTGCTGTACCTATGCAAACGAATAATCATCTCTTTTGTCATTTACAAAACTGGTCTGCAGCCGAAATTTCGTCCATATTTTGGCATTTTTTCGGTCAGAATTCGGTCAATTTTCGTTCAGATTTCGGCCTCTTTTCGTTCAGAATTCGTTCACGTTTCGGCTCAGCATTCAAACGGAAATTCAAAATTTTCGTTCGAAATTTCGACGAAAGTACCGAAATTTCGTCTCTTTCGCCTGGTCCCGAAATTTTTTCCACACCGAAACATTTTTCCCTGGTCTCTACTGGACTCATTTCAAGATGTGTTCCAAGATTCTCATGGATTGCCACCTGTGAGAGAATGTGATCACTCTATACCCATAAAAGAAGGGACTGATCCTCCAAATATTCGACCCTATAGAGTTCCACACCAGCTGAAGGCAGAGATGGAGCAGCAGATTCATAAGCTTTTAGAGTCTTCGGTCATTAGACCTAGCTCTAGCCCTTATGCTTCCCCAGCCATCCTAGTCAAAAAGAAAGACGGCTCTTGGAGACTCTGTGTTGATTACCGGAAATTGAATGCTCAGACTGTCAAAAACAAATATCCAATTCTGGTCATTGAGGATTTACTTGATGAATTGAATGGGGCTGCTATATTCAGCAAACTGGATCTGAAATCAGGATATCGTCAAATACGTATGAAGCAAGAAGATATCGGTAAGACAACATTTAGAACTTATTTGGGCCACTTTGAGTATTTAGTTATGCCTTTTGGACTCACAATGCTCCAGCTACCTTCCAATCATTGATGAATACCATCTTTGCTAAGTATTTGAGGAAGTTTATCTTGGTATTCTTTGACGATATACTAGTGTACAGCAAGAACGAGGAGGAACACCGACAACATCTCACAATAGTATTGGAAATTCTAAGGCAGCAGAAGCTGTTTGTTAACATTAACAAGTGTGTAATTGCAGCAGCACATGTGGAGTATTTGGGCCATGTGATATCCGGGCAAGGGGTAGCCACGGATCCTATAAAGATTTCTGCCATTAGAGAGTGGCCCAAGCCGCAAAATGTGTCGCAATTGAGGAGTTTCTTGGGAATGACGGGATACTATCGGCGATTCATCAAGAACTACGGGCTGATATGTCGACCTTTATTTGATATGTTAAGGAAAGAAAACTTTAGTTGGAGCAGTCCACAAGATGAGGCTTATGAGGAGCCGAAACTCAGGCTAACCTCGGCCCCTGTTCTAGCACTCCCAGATTTTTCATGGCCATTCACCTTGGAAACCGATGCTTGCACAAATGGTATCGGTGCAGTCTTGATGCAAAAGGGTAGGCCCATAGCATACTTTAGCAAAACTTTGGGGGTGAGAACTGCAGGTATGTCCACCTATGACAAAGAGGCCTTGGCAATCATTGAATCCTTGAAGAGATGGAGGCATTACTTCTTGGGTACTCAGTTGGTAATCAGGACTGATCAACAAAGTCTTAAGTTTATGTCTGAGCAGAGGATTGGAGAAGGAATTCAGCACAAACTTATGTTGAGGTTGCTTGAATTTGACTATACCATTGAATCTAAAAAGGGGAAGGAAAACAAAGTAGCAGATGCATTATCCAGGAGGGGTTCTGACTTGATGCCTATCACTATAGCTGTCCCAACTTGGGTAGAAACCATTGAGCAAAGCTATTCTGTAGACTCACACTGCAAGGAGCTGCTAGAGCAACTAACATTAGCTCCTGATCCGCAGTCTAAATTTACCCTTCATTCTGGAGTGATAAGGTATAGAGGAATAATATATGTGGGAAAAGATGCTGAATTGAGGCAAAACATTATACACTCATTCCACTCTTCAGCTGTGAGAGGACACTCAGGTATGGTAGCTACTTACCAAAGGGTTAAGGGCTTGTTTTATTGGCCGGGGTTAAAAAAGGAAGTGCAAACTTTTGTTCAAAACTGTGCTATTTGTCAACGATCTAAGTCTGAACACTGCCACTACCCCGGACTTTTGGAACCTCTACCCATTCCCGATATGGCTTGGACTCATATTTCCATGGATTTTGTTGAGGGAATGCCAAAGTCAAAAGGGTATGAGGTCATTTTGGTTGTTGTAGACAGATTTACCAAATATGCTCACTTCATTCCTTTGATGCATCCGTATTCGGTTCAGTCGGTCACTCAAGCATTTATTGATAATGTCTTTAAGCTGCATGGGTTTCCTTTGGCTATTGTCACGGATAGAGATCGGATTTTTACTAGTAAATTTTGGCAAGAATTATTCAAGTCATTAAAAGTGGAATTGAGGTTCAGTGCGGCTTACCATCCGCAAACGGATGGGCAAACCGAGCGAGTTAATCAGTGTTTGGAGACGTATCTCAGATGTATGGCTTTTAATGAACCGAAGAAATAGATTTCTTGGTTATCTCTTGTAGAATGGTGGTATAACACTACTTTCCACACCTCCCTTAAATTATCCCCTTTCCAAGCTTTATATGGATTCCCACCTCCCATGATTAATGAGGTGGCTATCTCGAGACCTGTGGAAGGAGAGGTTAAGGATTTCATTCAAGAGAAGCAGACTATGCTTAAGAGACTCAAGGAAAACCTAACATAAGCCCAGGCTTGGATGAAGAAATACGCAGATTTGAATCGTTGTGAGAGGCAATTTGAAGTGGGTGACATGGTTTATCTCAAACTACAGCCTTACAGAACCGCTGCCTTTGGACTTAAGAATGCCCTAAAACTAACCAGCAGATTCTATGGGCCATTCCGTGTGATGCAAAAGATTGGTAGAGTTGCATATAAACTTTAGCTGCCAGATGGAGTAGGGATTCATCCAGTATTCCATGTAAGTCAGCTCAAAAGGCAATGTGGTCCGAATGCAGTCCCAAGCCCAGACTTGCCTCTCGTCAGTAAAGAGGGGAAGATCAAAACAGAACCGGCTGCTGTGTTAGAAACAAGAGCCTTACCGCGCCGTGATAAACTGGTTACCCAGTGGCTGATCCAGTGGGTCAATTTGCCTCCTAAAGAAGCATCTTGGGAAGACGCAGATTTTATCAAAGGAACCTTTCCTGATTTCTATTCCCATACCATCCGGTCATGGTTTCCTGAAGAACATACTTGAGGGCAAGTATGCTGCTGAGGGGAGGGTAATGTCAGAACTGGCAATAGCTGAAGGACTGAAGAAGGCGCTGAAGTCTGAAGAAGGCGCTGAAGTCTGAGGAAAACGCTTCGTTGTGCTTCAGACCAACTGGGATGGACGGCTGAGATGTGATCTGGCTCCAATGGCGGGAGATCAATGCCTCTCATTACTCCTGGCAAAAGCTGGTTTAGTTATTGAATGATCTCACTATGTTTAATGCTTAATGTTCAGTTAATCTGGTTGTAATTATAGTAATCACTTCTTAGTCTTAGTGCTGGGATTATGTACTGGTATATATACTTTTCTGCGGTGGAATGAAAAGGGATATTCGCCGTCAAGCTATCTTTACTATAGCCCTAGTTTCCTTAGCTGTTCTTCCGATTTTTCCCTTTACCTGATTCCAGATTCCTGTTTTACACCTCCTAATCGGATCTTCCTCCCAGGGGATCTGACAGTTTGGTATCAGAGCGTCTCGAATCCTTGGCGGAAAAGTCGGGGCGATTGGGTTGGGGAGCTTCGGTTCTCTGTAAAATCCCTGATTTTTCCCGGCTGGTGCAGCAGACCAGATCGGTGCGAGGTGAAGGTTCCGGACCTTGTTCCGGGTAAAATCCCTAAGCCAGCATCGATCTGCGGGAAGATGACCAAGTCCATGGCAAGGAATGAAGCGGAGGCATATGAAATCACTGTGGTTAGGCAAGAAGCGATGGAGGCGAGTTATAAAGTAGATGTGATGCAGCGTCAGATGGGGGACCAATTTTTCGTTATTGACAATCAAGCCGCTTCAACTGTTTCTTCCTCTTTGCCGACAAATTTTTGACTCTTCGTAGTCCGTGCTGAGGTGCCCAACTTCTCTCCCTGTATTTTTTTTTGACTGCTACAATCTTTTTCATCCATTGTGACTTTCGACCATAATCGCTTCTGACTGCTACTGCTTCCGATCACTAAAGCCTTTTGATCACTATCGTTGGTTACAATCGTCCCTGTCAGTTATGACAAGTATCGTCGGGTACAACCGCTTTGGTCAATTTCCACAGGCTCCTTCTTTTGGGAGCAACATTTTGTGAACTTGGCAACTGATCAACTCATTTTGAAAAGGCCAGAAGTCTCCCGAAGGATGAGAAGATGGGCTGCTTAGCGATTACGCAATGACTGCTAGAGAAAGTTATAAGTACCTTGGACTGGCATGCTTTACGGGGGATTCACCTACATACTAAAATACGATCTCTCGTACGAAGTCAACTCAAGCAAAAGCTACTTCCGCTCGCTGCCTTCTCTTTCACTTGCAAAAAAATGTCGAAAGGTACTTACGCTCCTTAATAGCCGCATGTCCTCTTTAGTCGACCATAATTTAATTTCCATGTGCACCTTCTTCCTTCGTACCGTAGATGAACAAGTTAAGGAGTTGGACGTCCGGCCAACTCCCTTGGCCCTGTTAATGTTAGGTATCCATATGTTCTGCTTCCAATTGAGATTGCATAACATTCTAGTTTTCAAAAGTCTTTTTGATGTTTTTAAAATAAAAATAACCATTTGGGATTTAATTTGCTTGGAGAGAAAGTAAAAGGAGACGTCAATGCATTTTGTACTTAGATCATCAAGTAATTTCTATCTTCCGTGTGTTATAAAGCAAACGACCAATTCGAAGCCGAAACTTAATTGCTAATCAATTTCATCTATTAATTGGTGAAAATCAAGACAACACAGACGGTTCGTGTTAAGAACCGTCTGTAATAATCACATGTCACTAATAATTGGTGTGTAATAATAATCACATGTCACCAATAATTGGCGTATACACAGGATTTCGATCTCACCCGTCCATTCTCTCCACATCGAATGGCTGGCACCAGTTCCTCCCACGGCTCGGCCCGTATTAATAACTCCCCATCAACCTTTCCACCGGTACTAGTCACGCGTGAGTTCATCCACTAGCTAGCTTCCTGCATGTATCTCCTCTCCGCTGTGAGCTAGCGCCTCCGTCACGGTACGGCGGGCGGCTGGACAACACACTCTTGCCGTAAGTGTCGTAAGTGTGTCTTGTTCAGCCGCACTGTCGTGTCATGAAGGGTTCGTTGGCTTGTTATCCTGTAATAGATCAATATGAATGTGTTGTTGTGCTTGCCTCTGTATTTGCTTGTTCATCCACAACGCCGACTACTGCCGTGAGCTAGCGCCTCCGTTGTGGCACGGCGGCATTTTGGGCAACACATTCTTGCCGTAAGTGTCGTAAGTATGTCTTGTTCAGAGTGACCGTCGTGCCACGAAGGGTTCGTTAGCTGTAATAGAACTGAATGCGTTGTTGTGCTTGCGTCTGTATTTGCTTGTTTTCAAAGGCCATGGGTAACATTATTTAATTTCTTGTGGCTGGACAAAAAACAAAAAAATTTAAGTTATTGAGTGAACTATCATAGACGGTTTGTGGTTTAAACCGTCTGTGAAGGACTATCACAGACGGTTTTATATACGAATTGTCTGTGATACTCACCAATCACAGACGGTTCTTTTTGCGAACCGTCTGTGATATTATGGACATTACAGATGGTTCGTGTTAATAACCGTCTGTGATAATGTAGACTATCACAGATGGTTCTTTATACTAACCGTCTGTGATAATAACCAATCACAGACGGTTATTAATATGAACCGTCTGTGATAGTGTTGGTATCATAGACGGTGTGTATATAGAACCGTCTGTGATAATTCACAGATGGTTATTAACACAAACCGTCTGTGATATATTGTTTTCACAGACCGTTTGTGGTTGGAACCGTCTGTGATATTTTGCACACTATTAATTACTTGACGTACTTTCTCATGTCGACACTACAGACCTGTCTTCATTGCGCTGCATTGGTGGAGCAAGGCGGCCGGCTTTAGGGAGTTAGGGGTGAAAACATACCACTGTCTTCTTAGTGATCTGATCAGAGGTTAGTACTCAATTACTTTGCTGCATGTGTTTGTAATTGAAGGCCGGAGCTGATAGCTAGGTTTTTGTTTAATTTAAATGTAGCTAGCTAGCTAGGTTTAGAAAGATAATGTTAGTTTGCTGGATTTCAGAATGGGTAAGTACTAGCTAACATTCTTGCTTAAATATATGTTACTTGTGTAGCGTAGATGGACTGAAGCTGGATGTATATTGAAAACCGTGTGAGTGAAGAGTATATTAATGGCGTGTCTGCTTTTAGAAGGGCGACCGAGCTGGATATGTTGAAGAAGGGGATGAAATATATGTATTGTCCATGTATTGATTGTGATAATCTCAAGATGTTTAGCAACTCAGTGCAGATCGAAGCTCACTTGATTCGAAGGGGTTTCAAAAAAGGTGCAAATGTTGAACCAGTCACGATGAAGAGAAGAGTACACAAGAAGGTAGTTATGACATAGTCGAGAGAGACAACGATATGCCAGTTGTGGACTGTTCTTTCGATCATGATGATAGGTCGCAGGATGACAATCTGGATCATGAGGATAGGTCGCAGGATGATAATCTGGATCAGATGTTACGTGATGCAGAAGGGAACTATAGTGAGAGAGAGTTTGGTAAATTCGAGGGCTTGATGGAGGACTCGGAGAAACCTTTGTTCCCGAGCTGCAAGCCGCAATACACGAGGTTGTCATCAGTTCTAGAACTGCTGAAATTGAAGGCAAGCAATGGTTGGTCCGACAAGAGTTTCACGGCATTGTTAGGTCTCCTGGCGAACATGCTTCCAACGGGAAATGTGTTGCCAAGAACCACCTACCAAGCCAAGAAGATTCTTTGTCTATTAGGAATGGAAGTAGAAAGAATACATGCATGTCCGAATGATTGTATCCTGTACCGTAAAGAGTATGCTAACTTACATATTTGTCCGGTGTGCAAAGCATCCCGATACAAGCGTAAAAATGACTCTGATGATGGGAAGGGCATCGAGGTGAAGCAAGGACCTCCTGCTAAGGTGATGTGGTATCTTCCTGTAATCCCCCGTTTGAAGCGTTTATTTGCAAACCGCAAGGATGCAAGATTGATGCGTTGGCACTGCGAGCAGCGTAAGAAAGACGGAATGATAAGACATGTTGCTGATTCTGCCCAGTGGAGGAACATCGATAGGATGTTTGTAGATTTCGGTGTGGAACCGAGAAATATAAGGTTTGGGTTGAGTACAGATGGAATGAATCCTTTTGGTAACATGAGTAGCCGACATAGCACCTGGCCCATGACTCTGTGCATGTACAACCTTCCTCCTTGGCTGTGTATGAAGCGAAAGTATATTTTGATGTCACTACTTATCCAAGGGCCGAAGCAACCTGGCAACGATATTGATGTGTTCCTAGCATCATTGGTGGAAGATCTTGCAATACTGTGGAACGAAGGGGTACAAGTATGGGATGCGGACAAACGAGAGAACTTCACTCTACGCGCCATGTTGTTCTGCACCATTAATGATTTTCCTGCCCTTGGTAACCTGTCAAGGTTGAGTACAAAAGGAGGCAAAGCGTGTCCGCACTGCTTAGATTATACCGAGAGTGTGTGGTTGAACAACTCGCGAAAAACTATGTACATGCGTCACCGTAGGTTCCTTCCAAAGTATCACCCATACCGCAAGATGAAGAAACAATTTGACGGAAAAAAGAGGATGACTCAGTACCAAGACCTTTTAGCGGGAAAGAGGTGTATGATATGGTCAAGGATATAAATGTTGTGTTTGGAAAGGGACGTAAATTGAGGAAGAACATGTGGAAAAAGAGGTCAATATTTAGGACTTGCCTTATTGGGAGCACTTAGAAGTTTGCAATTGCATCGATGTCATGCACGTAGAGAAGAATGTATCTGACAGTTTGATTGGTCTCTTACTGAACATTCATGATAAAACAAAGGATGGTGTTAACGCAAGACGTGACTTGGTCGCTATGAACATCAGGACCGAGTTAGCACCGATAGAGACCGATAAAGGCCGGACGTACCTTCCCCCAGCATGCTACACTCTGTCTAAGTCTGAGAGAACTGAACTGTGCCAGTCCTTACATGGTGTGAAAGTTCCATCCGGTCACTCCACAAGCATGAAGAAACTTGTTTCCATGGAACATTTGAAATTAATTGGCATGAAGTCTCACGACTGTCATGTGTTAATGACACAAATACTACCTGTTGCAATTAGAAGTATTTTGCCGAACAAGGTTCGAGTGATAATCATAAGGCTATGTTATTTCTTCAACGCAATTGCTCCGAAGGTCATTGATCCGGATGGACTAGATGCTCTGCAAACCGAGGTGGTGACAACTCTATGTCATCTAAAGATGTATTTCCCTCCATCATTTTTTGATATCATGGTCCATCTTATTGTCCACCTTGTGAAAGAGATAAAAATATGCGGCCCCGTATTTCTACGTCATATGTACCCTTTCGAGAGGTACATGGGAATTCTGAAGTCCTATGTACGCAATCGATCTCGACCGGAGGGTAGCATCATCGAAGGTTATACAACAGAAGAGGTCATTGAATTCTGCATCGGCTACATGGCTCAGGTAGAGCCGATAGGTGTACCTCTATCTCGTCACGAGGGGAGGCTAGAGGGTATCGGGACTATCGGGAGGAAAGCAATAACTCCGGATCAAAATACGTATACTCAAGCCCATTTCATGGTTTTACAACACATGACTGAAGTGACCCCATATATTGAAGAGCATAAGGACATGCTACGTCAGGAGAATGCAGGCCAGTCAGAAGTTTGGATCATGAGACAACACAACCGTCAGTTCAACGAATGGTTCAAGACGCAATTGACTAGGAGGTCGTCAAGTGAAACACTACAATGGTTGGCAAAAGGGTCAAAATTTACAATTGTGACATGGCAAGGATACGACATTAATGGCTACACATTTTATACAACAGATCAAGATAGAAAGAGCACAGTGCAGAACTCAGGTGTCCGCATAGATGCCTATGATGCGCACGGCAGTACCGCTGGCCCAAGCTCGTACTACGGGCTTGTAGAGGAGATTTGGGAGCTTGACTACGTAATTTTTAAAATTCCTCTATTGGGTCCAACTCCCACGGGGTGTAAAGGTTGACAAGTACGGCGTCACTACCGTGGACCTCGAATGTGTAGGATACAAAGACAAACCATTCGTACTCGTGAGGCAAGTTGTTCAAGTATTTTATGTAACCGTCCCGGCAAATAAGAAGCGCCATGTAATTCTTCAGGGAAAAAGAAGGATTGTCGGGGTTGAGAATGTTGTGGATAAGGAAGAGTACAATCAATTTGATGATTTGCCTCCATTCGGAGATGGCATCAGGCTCGAGGAAGAACAAGGCGATGAAGCAAGCTATATGCGTGTCGATCATCGTGAAGGGCTTTATTTAAAATGATATAGCCAAGTGTAATAAATTATGTAACTATGAAATAGTTATATTAGTTATGCGTGTGTTCTTCATAAATGTATCTATGTTCCATTGTAATTGTAAAATGACTCAGGAACTAAGAAATAGTTATATTTATGGTTATGCTTGCGTTTTTCATAAATGTATCTATGTTCCATTGTAATTGTAAAATGACATAGGAACCTAGCTAGTTGCGGGTATCTATAGTGAACTATCACAGGCGGTTCTATCGATAGAACCGTCTGTGATAATTGCATATCACAGACGGTTCTATTTATAGAACCGTCTGTGAGAATATGCATATCACAGACGGTTATAGTTATAGAACCGTCTGTGATAATATGATATTATTATCCGGTTCGATTGTCCTGTTCGATGAACTTTGTTTAAGCCTTCAAAGGGCATAAAGCAAGTAACACACTCCAAAGTATCCGGTTCAATGAACTGGATACTCTGGTTTGTGTTATTTGCTTCATAGAACTTTGTTTAGCTCACTTGTTAGCTACAAGGTCTATTTGGAAGGCCCATAGCTCACTGCAATTAGTCAATCGTTAGAACTTTGTCAAAGGGCATGAAGCAAGTGACACACTCCAGTGTATCCGGTTCAATGAACTTGATACACTGGTTTGTGTCATTTGCTTCATAGAACTTTGTTTAGTCTATTTGGAAGCCCTATAGCTCACTGCAATTAGTTTTTTCTTAGAAGAGAGATGGCGTCCACACAGTCTTCATCGTCGTCATCTGGGTCTCACGCTCCCAAGATTGCGAAAATTAAGTGTGGCCGAGGAGTATCGAAAAGGCCAGAGGGCCGAATGACCATCACGATGGTCTCTTCGAATGGGGTCCCTCTAGAACCGACGAAAGCAGCGTCATCATTTAGGACTACCTACTGGATAATTGGAAGGCAACGGGTCCCCATCACCATAGCAAGCTGGAAAGAGTTGACAAAGGATCATAAAAATCAGCTATGGGAGGAAATTACAAATTCGTTCGAGATCCCAGCAGAAGTACAGGGACTCGTGCAACGGCAGGCGTTCCTCGCGATGGGAAAAGCATGGAAGAATTTTAAGAGCACTCTTGTGACGAAGTACGTGGCCAACGATGTCACGCCCTTCACGAAGTATCCTTTCGTGTCGCCGGAAACATGGGAGGCTTTTGTGCAGATGAAGACAACGACCGAATTTGAACAACAAAGTGCGGCGCACAAGGCTCTCCAGTCACAAAACACGCACCCTCACAGACTCGGCACCGCTGGGTACGCGGGTAAAATCCTGCAATGGAGGATGCAGGATGAGGTCGCAATCTGATCGGAGGCCTCTCCGCCATTTGCCGGGATCGCAAATGAGCGTGCTCGAAACTGGTTAAGAGCGAGGTCATCAACCACATCTTCAGGTGTCTCTTTCAAAATCCCCGCAGATGAGGAAATCTCCCAACGCATGGTAAGATATGTTAAACTATATAGTTGTTAACACCTCTTGAACTTATGGGTTCAAAAATAAAATGATTAATTGCCTCTTGCAGCAATCATTGACTACCGAATCTTCTCGTGGCTCCTTTGAAGAATATAGGGAGAGAGATTTACTATCACAGGCCTTGGGAAACAAGGAGTACCCAGGTCGCACACGAGGCATGGGGGTTTATGTACCTTGGAGGCACGGATTTCCAGATTACTCCGAGACATATAGGAGTAGGAAGAGATCCAAGGCGTACCGCAACGAACAAATAAAACCGAAGCTTCGTGCTCAACTTGAGGAATAACTATCTGCCTCACTTCAAGAGCAGACTGCCTCACTTCGAGGAGAGATAGATTCATTGTGGGAAGAACTGAGACAAGTCCGCAACCAATCGCAACCCACTCCTACTACTGCGGTACCCAGTCCCCCTCAACGTCGCAGTAGCTGCGCGTCCACACCAATTTCTGAACATAGCGACGCCCACTTACCTATTGATGATATTCAGGTAATGTACCTCTTTATAATGGTACATAGATCTCTCTGGTGGATGCCTTAACTCATCTTGTGTCGTTATGTAGGAGCCTATGCCTTGTAGTCTCAAAGTCAGGCTTGTTGGCTCTATTCCCGTTGACGCTGGGCACGGCATGGTGTATCCATTGCTGCCAGGGATGCTGGTGCATGGTGTACAAGTAGACACCGGTTTCATAAAGGTCCAGGTGGACATGATTAATGATATTTTTAAGACCGTCCCTCTTGAGAAGCCCCCAAACGAAGAGATTAAGACATTAGGGGATGCCGTCCACACATTCATTCAGTGGCCCAAGGGGGACATCGTCCTCGATATGTCCGTGCCACAATCTTCACATCCAGTGGCCCAAGAGGGACGTCGCCCTGGACCTGGCACATCGGCTCCGGTGGCTCCACCTCCACCTCCAAATCCAGTAAAGTCTGTTGCATCGGCTCCCGCCGAGACGCCACCGAGAACATATCATAAGCGAGGCTCCAGGGCTAATACGAAGAAAACTAAGCCGCGTCACGTGCCATGGAAGTTTATTTTAGGAGTGTCGTTGGTGCCCGAGTCACAATTATCCTAGCTTGGTTTGATTTGCAATACATTGCATGCCTGGTACATGGAGAAGTCCAACATGAAGCCAATCCGGCAGAGTGCATTCACTCTGAAATATAACGAGACACATTTCCTCCACGACTCGGGCTATATTGTCATGACATTCGATGATTTATTCTTACTATTCAATCTCGACGAACTCGGCGCCTCACTTCTACGATGCTGGACACTGTAAGTGTATTGTACAATGAAGTTCTACATTCACGTTATACAGATAAATGTCATTACTCTTTCTTTATGTATAGATACATGATCCAAGAAGTCCGGCGATCGCGACGACCGGTGGGTTTCCTCGACCCTCACTTGGACTCCGAGCAATCTATCAACGCAGATGCATCCTTCGTGCAAGGTTACATAACGAGGGGATTGATTGCTCACAACGACAAGGAGTACGTCATGGTACCCTTCAACCAAGGGTAAGTGCTTCACTAGTTGCCACACATATGTTTCATTTGTACTTTACATGCAGCATTAACTTAGGATTAATCACTATGGAGACACACATGACTAGGCATCACTGGATTTTGATTGTGATTGTATCATAGTGGAGCAAGGTAATATACCTTGATTCCCTTCTTAGAAGCAACCACGACTTCAGTCGTGTGCAAGAAGTACTTAACAGGTAAACTCATTTCCTCCATACATAACTTTATTGTAATATTTCTTTTGTTTGCCACGGCCGAGGCTAACTTTTTTGAATCACGTAGGGCTTTTGCCGATTATGTTGCCCAAGGAGGAAGACACGACAAATCCAGTGATACGCTACGACACAACACGCGATTTTCGGTACCCGCTACAACACAACAATCCTATATCATACTTTGTTATAATGCCTCTAGAATTGACAATACCGATGTGTGTAATTCTATTTTTGCAGTGCCACCAGCAGCTACAGGGCAACGTATGTGGATTCTACATTTGCCGCCATATGAAGGAAATCATGGATAGTAAGATCAATGATCCAGAGGTTTGTCTGGTCCTTCCAATAATTATTACTTTTTGATTATATATATGTATATATATTTACACACACATGCTAATTAATGACTTAACATTGCTCCTAGCGACAGTGGGTGGACTTCAATGAAAGTGCATATGATCTTGACAATCTCATCGACATTCGTGCAATCATCTCTCAATTCTTACTAGAAGAGGTCATAAATAAGAGGGGAGAGTTCCACGCCGGCAATGGTGATAATTAGATGTTAAAACATTGGATTCAATTGTACAAATCAAACAATTCCTTCAATTTAATTCATTTGTCAAATTTTGTGTAACGATTTTCATTCTATATATGTATGTGATCAGCTGGTAGTTTGTTACATTCATCTGTGTATCGAATTTTGTTGTAATTTACCTTGAGTTGCAATTAACTTATATCTGTCATTTATCTGTAATCTACTTGCTTGCTTGCTTTCAGAGGGCATGGCTAGCATATCCTGAGGCTAGCCAAAAAACAGCAAATAAAATGGTTGATGCACTTGCCATCACAGACGGTTCGTTGTTAAAAACCGTCTGTGATACAATATCACAGACGGTTTCAAAGAGTGTCGTCTGTGGTATGAATGATATCACAGACGGACTTTATTACTAACCGTCTGTGATATGTACAATATCATAGACGATTTTTATTATTAACCGTCTGTGATATTGTGTATATTACAGACGGTGTTTATAAAAAACCGTCTGTAATAGTCGAGTATCACAGACGGTGTTTATAAAAAACCGTCTGTGATAGTCGTTTATCACAGACGGTGTTTTATAAAAACCGTCTGTGATACTCGACTATCACAGACGGTTTTTTATAAACACCGTCAGTGATACTCGACTATTATAGACGGTTGTTTATAAACACCGTTTGTGATACTGGACTATCATAGACGGCTTAAGAGCCGTCTCTGATAACCAGCTACTATCACTGACACCTAAACACTGCCGGTTCAGGAACCGTCTGTGATGACGGTTCTGAACCGTCTGTGATAGGGCTGCCTGTAGTAGTGTTTGCAATTGGAGTCACTATATGCTCCCGAAAAGTTCCTCCTAGATTTAGACGCAAATTCTGATCTAGCACGTAGTCTATTATTCTATTACAAGAGATATGTATCCCCATAACCAAAAGACCGAAAACATAAAAAGTTCAATTTGATTGATGCGCTAATATTTGAATAAGTTGGGTATAACTCTTGTATCTTCGGAAGTACCATATAATTTGCCAACGCCCGCTTCCCTTGAGCTTTTTCTCCGTTTATATGTGTCGCCAACTTCTAAAGAAAAAACATTTAGTTCTGCTTCTTTAACTTTACATAGCATTGAGTGACATATCAATGCACATGAGGTATAAAGATGTGTGAGACACAAGAAGAAAGTTTCGTAAGATTTCTTTATGAAAAAGTGAAACACGTTGAATATTATTCAAAATTGAAACCTAAATATAAAGGAGTGGAGAACTTCTTAAGGTACTTGTATTCCCATCTCCAAACAAATAAAAGAATGTAAGTTCCCTAATCTTGGCTCTTATGATTTTGCTCCTGTCTTCTGTCAGGAGCAGCCAGGAAGCAAGAACATTGATCTTAGGTTTCTACCATTATACTTGCCCAAACGCCGAGCAGATTGTCAGAAAAACAGTGACAGGGGCATTGGCTAAGAACCCGGGTCTCGGAGCTGGAAACATTAGACTCCATTTCCATGATTGCTTTGTTCGAGTAGGTTCATATATCAATCATAGGTGTATATTTTAATCAAATGTTTTTGTTAGGTCGTTCCAGTTCAAAACTACTGTTAAAGCAAGCAATTATAACTATTGAGTAACATGGCTTAATTTGTATAATACAGGGTTGTGATGGTTCTGTTCTACTTAAGTCGACACCGGGTGTTCCATCAGAAAGGGAGAGCCCAGTGAACATTGGTCTGAGAGGGTTTGAAGTGATTGATGCTTCAAAGAAAGCTATTGAAAATGAATGCCCTTTGACAGTAAGCTGTCGCTTTAGCAGCGAGGGACAGCGCAGCTATACTTTGACAAATCAGTAACCAAGTCCCCTCTGGAAGACTAGATGGTTTAATATCCTTCAAGGACGAGCCAGAGGAGAGCCTCCCAAGTCCCACATCTACATTCGAGCAATTGAAAGAGAAATTTTCGGATCAAGGTGTAACACCCCGGAATCCACAAACACCCCGGGATGCCACTAAACAACCATAAACCTTTAGTCGAAAACATAGAAAAATTTGACAGCATCTCCTTTGTACTTATCAAAACCGCGGAAGCAAAACCATATAGACAGACAAATAAATAAAGGAACCACACTAGCAGTTAAATAACATCCTAGCAAGAAAGTGAATTAAACTTTAACAACCACTCCAAAACTCAAACATCAGACTCAAACTAAAAGGTCCACATGTTCTTTACTAATAAAACATGGCGTGAATTTTGAAGAATCTTGATGTGATAGACGCGCTTCTACTTCCCATCCCTCAAGACACACATCGAGTTCCTGGAAAGAGTAATGCAAGGGTTAGATGAAACATCTCAGCAGGCAAATTGTTTTGACAAGCTATTTAAACCACAAGTTAAAAAAAAGCATCAATTTAAAAGAATCTAAACAAGAGCAATACTTTAATATAAACCACGTGTTGAATTAAGCTGCTAATAACAACAGTGATAGCAATTAAACAATAGAACACCTCCAAGAGTACATATAAGACCATTCCACTTCCACAGTAATATATACATGTTATCCACTTTCATGAATGCATATGAATGCAATGCAAATGTCTCATGCCTGTATACCCAACAAGGTATGGAGCCGCATCCCATGATGTTGTACCGGTACGGCCGTGACCATAGGTCAACGACACAACTTCCTATGCAAATGATATGATCATGCTCATGATATACCACATTTATAATAGAAATGCCTCCACAACTTCGACTTCATTCATAATATGGGTATGACATCTGAATGAAGCAATAAATAAAACATCATGTAGATAGGCATACAACAAGACATAAATAAACCTCAATTTACCATAATGTTCAGATCATAATTAAGGTGGTATGGTTCTGAATATTAAAGTGTAGGTGATGAAAATAACAAGTCAAAACGGTAGCAAAACCACCGCTACATTCACTTGCCTCTTTACCGAATAAGATCAAAAGCACTAGGGATGATCCGAAGCACTACCACCTGTTTTGCAACATACAACTCAATCAAACATGTACGAGCAAAAAAATACTCTACGAGCATATACACTGAACAATCTACAACTTTGGTATTCATCACATAATTTAATTTGGACGTTTACTATTTTTAATCTTGCCCACTAAGTAAGAGACGTGGTCTGTTTTCAACAGCCAGATACCCAACTCCAAAAATTCATATCTGCTAATCCATCCAACGAAATTCAGAGTTTAGATACTCTATGGAAAGATCATAAGATGTAATACAAAATATTCCATAGTTCCCTAGATGGATTCGACCCCTAAGATCCCTTAAAACGCCACACAAAACCGAATGTCATAACTGAAACTGTATGTCTGACAGAAACTGGCAGCAATATTCAGAAACTCATAACTTATGTTATACTCAACGAAAAATTGCGAATAAATACTCTCTGGAAAGGTTGTGAAAAGATCTATAACTACTTAAATTATAGCAAAAATTAATTCGGACCATAACATGCCCTAAACTTGCGATGAACAGAAACATCACAATCTGATATTTTCTGAACGTGCAGGAAACGAACCAAACGGCGTATTCCACCGAAACCTCACCTCTACCCGCCATCTATCATGAGATACAGCGCCATAAACACGGTATAACATGTCCTACAGGGTAGGGGCAGCCTTACCTAGGGTTTACCCTTCAAAAACAGCAAGGGCACGACGATCCGGTTGTTACACAAGGCCTAGACATTGAGGATGCCGTGATTCTTTCGGGTGCACATTCCATTGGGACGGAGGCTATACTTGTTCAACTCTACACACCCGCAAGACCCATTGTCTATGGATGGACCCTGAATTCGCAGAGGTTCTGAAGAACATATGTCCTAATGTTACCTTTTTTCAATGCCACTATACCGCTTCCCAAAACTCTGGATAATGCTTATTATCATAACATCCGAAACGACGAAAGGCTTGTTCAGGTCCGACCAGGCGCTCTTGGATGATCAACAGTCTATTCAAATGGATAGGAGGTTCAGCTTCTTGGAGAATGGAAACTGGAAGGAAGAATTTTCCAAAGCTATGGTCAGAATGGGCTCGTTACAGGGTAAGTACCCTCACGATGAAGGCGAAATTCGGATGATTTGTTCAGCAATAAATTGAACCCTTCATTGTTGTTAATTTGGTTATTAGCTTAATCTTTGACAGCGGTCTGTCGATGTTCTTTACTAACCATAGATATGTTGTGATCTTAGTCTCGAAATGTCCTGTATAACATGAAGTTATATCTATCTGCTTGAGAATATTTGCGGTACTCCACCATCTATTAATTGAAACTTGCAAAAATTGATGGCTAGCTATAACAATAGTGCAATACGACATATCTACCGCATTTCATATACGTACGTTACTTCTCCGTCGAATTTATTTCTATATGTTTTTCAGATTCTGTGATGGGAAATTAGAAAACATGAATAGAATATTAGATTGAGGGGGTGTCGTACATACGCCATACCTCCTCTATTCGTACTGGTCTAGTAGCTAATAACATGAATAGAATTTTAAAGTTCCCACCTATATTCGTACTGGGTGTAGTAGCTAATATGGGCTTTGACAGGGGATGTTTCCCGGAGGATAATACTCACATACAGAAAATGGTAGAGTTTTCCCAGGACAAGAACTATTTTTAGCACAACCAATTTGAGTTGTGTTACACCAAACCATCTGTGTGTAATATCCGCAACCTCCAGCACCAGTACACTGATTGTTCGCATAGTCATAGTTACTCTTGGCAGAATCGAAGCCCAGATTCGCGTCAAGGACCAAGCATCGTCGCCTATATAGGGTGTAGATGCGCTCTCACTGCTACAGACAGACATATCACAGACGGTTCGGAACCGTCATCACAGACGGTTCCTAAACCGTCAGTGTTTAGGTGTCAGTCTACCCTACTCTATAATACACCAAAATTTTCTTTACTAAATCCACCCCCTCAACCACCCCCACAGTCATGCCTAATCTAAGTCCACCCAGATTTGTGTACCAAAGTAATCCAACTTCATACAAATGAATGGCCTGGATCTCTCCTCAAGCCTCTTCTCTTACTCATTGAAGATCCTAAGGTCAAAATCATCCGGATCATGCACATCATTGAACCGTACGCTGCCCACCCCGCCCCCCCGCGCGAATCCCGCGCCTCCCCACGTTCTCTCCCGTTCACAAAACCGGACGGCAGAGCTAGGGTTTGGCGCAGCGTGGCATGGAGAACCTGGTCCTCGCCTCCTGCTCCACCTCTCCCCGCCGCCTCCTCTCCGCCGCCCGCCGCCGCCTCCTCCCTCCCCACCCCGCATCGCCTTCTCCCTATCCCGCACCGCCTCCTCTTCCGCCCCCACGCGCCGACGCCTCCTCCTGCCCTCCCCACCCGCCGCTGCCGCCTCCTTCCCTCCCCACCCCGCATCTCCTTCTCCCCATCCCGCACCGCCTCCTCTTCCGCCCCCCACGCGCCGCCGCCTCAACATGCGGTTTTTCAGGGTTTCTCGCTCGGGGGGCTCAGCGGGATCCGGCCGCCGCCCCCGCCGGTCCACAGCGTTGAGGGCGGCGGGATGGGATTCGTCTACGGGTACCTGACGGCGGCGCTGGGGGGCCCTGCCGCGGGAAAGGCTGCGGACTGGAGGTTCCTCCTTGAGAGCCTGCAGTTCCGGCGTCTCTTCTCCGGCGGGTCCAAGAAGAGTAAGTCTGGTGCGCATTTGTTGGTCGGTTCGGGTGGCTCCTGGCGTGATTTGGGCGTTCATCAATGCTGTCCCGCTGATATAGTGATCTGCCGAGTTGGGGATTTTGGGGATTGCCTGCTAATGATAGATTCCAGTCTGTTTGTTGACTGTTGGCGACTGTTAGGAATAAGTGAGCATTATCTGATAGATGTAAAGTTCATGTGTAAAGTGATCATTGTTTCAACTCGATCGTAATTTTTCTCTGTTATTCAGCTTGTTGTACAGATCTTTTGGTAGTCCTGTTTTGCGATATTTGTGTTGTTTCGAATGCTTGGAGTGGTTACTGCCTTTTCTATTGTTCAGTAAATCTATGCCCGTGATACTTGCAATTGATCTGACTAATGGGTTCCTTTGATTGACAGATATCTTGCTGAGTTACTTGCTGAGAGGCAGAAATTAGCCCCGTTCGTGCAAGTTCTTCCATTTTGTAACAGGCTTTCAAACCAAGGTTTTCTTTCCTTTGCCTTTTAAAGTTTTTGCATGTTACTCTCTAATGTTATTTATTTATGTAGTTCTTAATAGTTTTGAATACGAGTTGCCTATCGAAGTGGTACATTCACCCAATTGCTATTTTTAGCTATTCCTGCTATTCGTGAAAAGAAACTTCTATTCTTCTTTGACAATTTTGTCCTTCCTTTTCAATAAGAAAAGTTGTTCATAAGGATATTTGTTAGATTGTCTTATCCACTCATTTGTCACAAACCCTATTACCGATTTAATCCACACACCAAGGATATCTGTTCATTCATTTGTCCTACACGTTTATGATTTTGCCACCGTAAATTACTTCCAAACCCCTAATGGATGCCATTTATGTAAATAGTATTTAAAAACCATAGAAGTTAATCCATTGAGAAATGAGAATATGAACATTGTACAGCTTTTCAATTATATCATTTAGTTGGCATGCTTCATTTTTTTTTTACTTTTGTATCTTAATGTAACTATGTAAGGCATTATACAATTGAGTGTATCCATTGAGAAATGATAATATGAACATTGTACAACTTTTCAATTATATCATTCAGTTGGCATGCTTCATTTTTTTTTACTTTTGTATCTTAATGTAACTATGTAAGGCATTATACAATTGAGTGTGGTGATTTCTAAATTCTAGCTTCTTGCTGCAGTTTCCGGTTTTACCGTTTTAGACATGTTGAAAAACCTTGCCTGGTTGTTTTCTCCCTGATTTACAGTGGAATAAATAGAACAACTAGCTTCTGGTACTTTCAAATATATATATTTTTTGATATTGCGTTTCAAATTAGTAGATTTCTACCCATGCTGCCAACTAGCTTCTGTGGTCCATGTAAGGGTTTTACTATCAGATTATATTAGAAACAACTGGTTCTGCCCATGAAATTATTATATTTAAATACTAGCTCTGGGTAAAACCTCATTCTTGTAACCAATGTTTTCAATGTTTTAGCAATGTCACCTGCCCATGGAAATGTAATTCAACAATACAGGATTAAAAACAACTTGGGCTTTATTAAGGAACTGACACGAAGATATGGACCTTTTGTTCATATTCCTTTCCTAATTTTATCACTAATGCTCTTGTATAATTTTTTTTTGTCATATATCAATGCACCATATACCAACTTCCAACATTCTTTATATTATCTCATTTCATTGCTTATATTGTTTTTTTCCCAGCATATGGGGGTACTCCAATCATCATCCATGGGCTGGAATGGTGCTCCTGGAGTTGTTGGCAGCCCTGTTGTGAAGAAAGTTGTCAGGATTGATGTTCCTGTGGATAAGTATCCTAATGTATGTATGACTTACTTTGAGCTGTAGCTATTTGGATGAGCTATTTTAACTTTAATTTTGACGTGCTATGCCAAATCCAAATCATTTACAATCTTTTGTTATGATTAGTTCAACTTTGTTGGTCGTTTGTTGGGGCCACGAGGAAACTCCCTGAAAAGAGTTGAAGCTACAACCCAATGTAGAGTCTATATTCGTGGACGGGGCTCAGTGAAAGATTCTGTTAAGGTAATTAAACACAGATTAGAACTGTCATGCTGTAGCTGTCTACTTATTAAAAGGAGAGGGAACCTGTTAGGACCACTTGTGTTCTGTTACAATACTTATTATGTGTGCTTAGATATTAATATTGTATGCCTATCTGGTAATTGAATTGGCTAATCAATTCTAAGAAGTATCGTAATATATAAAACCTAGGGTTGGTTCTAATTGAATTGAAACTACCTATATTTCAAAAAAGACACCTATTATGCTCTTCCCAGTAAACCGTTGATAGCTGTTGAAGAAATAATGCAGTATTAATATTAATTAAAGTTAAAGAAACTGTTCCAATTTTGATCTCAGTTATTTGTAATAATGTTGATATGTTATACACTTACATTTGATTACTCATTATGGATGCGGGAAAAGGTTTATGTTCTCAAGTTTATGAGCTCTCACCAGTTTTTCAACACAAGGTACAGTACAGTCTGACAAGGCATGATCATTAATGTCCTGGATAAATTGTTTAGTGAGGATTCCTAACACTTTCCATTATACATAGGACTGGATAATGGAGCAGTGGGAGAAAAACTTCTACATAATAGCAATAGCTAGAGCAGCCAACGGAAGTTCATTGGTTGTAATGTCCAAAGGTATGCCAGTCACGATTTGTTACTTTTGTTTGACATTTTAGTTTCCATTTCTGGACCATTTCTCCATTAATGATAAAAAGTCCCAATGTTTTATTTGTACTTAGTTATCTTTTTGCTTCCCATAAGTGGCCCTTCTGTCAGTGCTTATTCATGATCAGCTACAATTCGTTCTTGCTTGGATCCCTTCTGATCTGATTCAGTTTGAATTGCGTTGGTTGTTTTCAGAGCCAACAGGGATATGTGACGGCAATTCAGATATCCGGTGGAGATGTACAGGTCGTGTAGGTAGTTTTCTTTGCGGTGCTCAATTTCTTACTCTCCTCTTCTCTCTTCAGATGAATTCAGCCCATCTTTGTCAAGCTCAGCTCACCCAGCTTGGATGTCCGCTAGCAGGCATGAGAATAATTTATGGAAGAATTGTCTTTTCTTGACAGACTTGTACGGCATGGTATTTAGGTTAGTCACCGTGTCTCGATATGTTAGAATAGTATTATTATGTTTATCGGTTGACATCTATCACATGGGTAATTCTTGTCTTGCATGTTTTCTGTGATCGTGATCTGGGAATTTAGTTTGTAGTGGCTACTTGAATACTTGTAGTACCTTTACATTTTCTGCTTGAAAATGCAGATGAATGAGTTCGTGAAGCTTGGTGGGGGAAAAACTTGTTCCTTACTATGCAAATATTTTGGGAGCTATCTTACCATGCATCTCTGATAAAGAGGAGAAAATTCGAGTGGTACTTTCCTCTCTTGTACTTTTATTAATTCGGATAATTCTTGTGGATGTAAACTATGCCTATCCAGGGTAATTATTTTTTATTTACTTTGTTGTTTGCTAGGTTGCACGTGAAACTAATGAGGAACTTCGTGCTATAAAAGCTGATCCAATTGAAGGCTTTGACATTGGAGCGATTCTCTCAATTGCTAAGAGGTTCTCTATCCAAACCTTCGCATAGAAAATTTAATTTAACTGTTTAGTTACATACTAATGTAAATGTATTTCCTTTTAGATTGTGTCTTCTTTATATTGCCATGGCTTAATAGGTACCATGTGATCAGAAAAGTGCACAAATCACTTGTAACTTGAGATCTCCGTTTGCCTGGGATTCGTGATGTGGCCTTTTTTTCTATTTCAAAGAATTGAATAGTGAACATGAGGCCACTCGGATTGAGGCATTGCATTGGTTTTCCACTCTGCTGGCTCGATATCGTACTGAGGTACTTGAAAATATGCAACTTTTTTTTGGAATACATAGCAATATATTTCAACAAGTTAATGCTTGCATAATTTCTTCACTTTTAAACTGTTGAACTGCCCAGTTTTAATTCTTTAACTCTGAAATGTTTATTTTCTTTGTAGCCTCAAGTCTAAACAATGTGGGGATGGAGAAAGTCGTCGGTGGGTGAGTCCAATGATATCGCCTCCTCAAAAGATCAGTCGTTATGTGGCATTCATTATGTGACAAAAATATTTGGTTATACAATATATGAGACGTGAATTTTAATGAATCTGATTGTTCGTTGTATTTTTTACAAATTTTATCTTGTTTTGTATTTTACCGTAGCGTTAGCACGGGCACACTACTAGTGATAATAGGTGGTTATCACAGACGGCTCCCAAGCCGTCTGTGATAACTTACATTACAGACGGTTTTGTATAAAAAACAGTCTGTGATAGACTATCACAAACAGTTTTTTATACAAAACCGTCTGTGATACTCGACTATCACAGACAGTTTTTTATACAAAACCGTCTGTGATATACACAATATCACAGACGATTTTTGTTACTAACCGTCTGTGATATAATCATATCACAGACGGTTAGTAACAAAGGCCGTCTGTGATATCATTCATACCACAGACGGTTAGTAACAAAGGCCGTTTTAGTCTCTATAATTCGAATTTTTTTAGTTTTTTTGGCTGGCCTCAAGAAATTAAATAATGTCCCATGGTCTTTGAAAACAAGCAAATAGAGACGCAAGCACAACAACACATTCAAATCTATTATAGCCATCGAACCCTTCGTGGCACGACGGTCACACTAAACAAGACACACTTACGACACTTACAGCAAGAGTGTGTTGCCTAGTATGCCGCCGTGCCGCGATGGAGGTGCTAGCTCACGGCAGTAGTCGGCGTTGTGGAGGAACAAGCAAATATAGAGGCAAGCACAACAATACATTCAGATCTATGACAGGATAACAGGCTAACGAACCCTTCATGGCACGACGGTGCAGCTGAATAAGACACACTTACGGCAAGAGTGTGTTGTCCAGCCACCCGCCGTGCCGTGACGGAGGCGCTAGCTCATAGCGGAGGGGAGATGCATGAAGGAAGCTAGCAAGTGGATGAACTCACGCGTGACTAGTACCACTGGAAAGGTAGATGGGGTTATTAATAAGGGCCGAGCCGTGGGAGGAACTGCTGCCTGCCATTCGATGTGGAGAGAATGGACGGGTGAGATCGAAATCCTGGGTATACGCCAATTATCGGTGACATGTAATCATCACAGACGGTTATTAACACGAACCGTCAGTGATGCCATAATATCACAGACGGTTTGTAATACCAACCGTCTGTGATAGATCAGAGACGGTTTGGAATACGAACCGTCTGTGTTAATGCTTAAATATGCACACCCTAATCCTGCTCTTCTACACACCGTACGTCCTCTCCTCATTTTCTTCATCACCACATTTCTAAATAATGGCATCTAAAATTCTTTTGATCTCCTTCCTCTCATCTATCCATCATTAGTTGTTCGGACGCAACCTTATACAGACGGCCAACAATTTACGTTTGGAGCAGCTCCTCCGCTCACGCCCTGCTCTCCTTCCTCGACTCGCTTCCATCCGTCAGCTGGACCTCATCATCCACCGCCGACGGGGGTGTCTCATTGCCGCTCAGGATAGGGAAACCGCCCTCAGCCTCGTTCTTCTCTACAATGTGCGCAAAACGGAGGAAGATCATGCGGCAGTGCAGACACACATGAATAACCATGCCAATGAAGCAGAATCGGCCGATTTTGAGGAAGCTTATCATGGCATCCTGTTTGAGATTATGGAACATGCTAATGATTTGTCCAGGCTTGAGGAGGAAGTGGAGAGGGCAAGGACAATCTTGACGTCATTCGAGAACATAGTGGCTGATCCTCCAACTCCAGAAGTCGACGAAGAAGCATATGAAGCCCAGAAGATTGAAATCTGGGAATCCTTTTTTTGCACTTTTGTAATAAAATTGCCTTGAATTTGACTCTCGTCTCAGTTTAGCTTCTGTAGTTCATACGACAACGGTCTGTCAGATTTACCACAAACGGTTCATATTAAGAACCGTCTGTGATAGTTTCACAGACGGTTATTAACACGAGCCGTCTGTGTTGTTCAGATTATCACAGACGGTTCATATTAAGAACCGTCTGTGAAAGTTCACTGACAGTTCTTAAATACGAACCGTCTGTGATGTCTCAATTATCACAGACGGTTCGTGTTAATAACCGTCTGTGAAATTTTCACAGACGGTTGTCAGTATAAACCGTATGTGACAGTTTAATCACAGACGGTTCATATGGAACCGTCTGTGATGTAGTCGTCTAGTATAGCCTCTTTTGTAGTAGTGTCTCCCCGAAAAAAATGTTTCATTGACGCGACATGTTGAAGCCACCACCGTTGCGTAGACTTCAAGGGTATTGTTCCATGAAAGCGGGTCGACACCTACGTATTCTCGTATTTCATTGTGGCCTTGTAAGATAGTATCCTTCTCAGCTTGGGTAAGGCATAGGTAACCTTCTATCAAGGCTGACATGATGTAAATAAACACAATTGAACTTTTGAGTAATCCCATTTTTGTTGTTGTCTGGATTAGGAAAAAGCTGGTGGAATTTAAATGCAATGAGATTATAATGCAGGTTAATATACAAGCTATTGTATGTTTAAACTTTAATTGATTACGTTATTTCAATTTAGAAAGAGATTAATGAAGCATTCATACTTCATTAAATTTCTTACCAACTTGCATGGGGTCTCACATGTAGTACGGTGTTTGAGTCGATGGTTTGGCTTGCATTGTGAGTTGTGACGAAGCAGAGCTGTTAATTTAAGTGAAAGACAGTCAAAGTAGCAATTTTTTTTAAATGGTTGAAAGGATTCATCGATAGATACAAAATTAACCAAATACAGGGTGAGCTCCCGTAGGAATCAGAGTAGCAGGGACACTACCCGAAGGGTTGGTAGAAGCAATAGTTCTACATCCAACCTCTATATCGACTCTGTTACATGCTTTCAGTCAACTTATAATCGCTTTGCCCAAAGCGACCAGTTTTTATAAAAGTTAATCAATGGGAACCAGAGCGTATTTGATCTTTTTTTTTTGTATAGAAGCAGCATTTGCCTAGAACGACTTTGGCTATATTAATTTTTTGAAAAAAATATTAATTTCTCAATGGAACCGCTGTGCAAGATAACGACTTTACCAAAAGTAATTAATTGTGCGCCAGAGTAACTCTGACGAGTCGATGACTGGATCCTATTACCGCAAAAAGTTTAGTTTGACGTGAATTACATTTTTAATTTGTTTGTTTTGCAACATTTTCAATGTAAAAACTTTAATTTTTGTTATTCCTTTTCCAAGTTGCTCTTCAAATATGCCAATGGTTATACATGAAAATGTATTTTTTTCTCTCAAAAATAAAATAAAATAAAATGGTAGTACTTATTCTTTGTAAGAAAAGAGAGAAGGAAAACAAAAAGAGAAAATGAAGGAGCATATGATCGATGCCCATGCCCATAGAATCTTGGTGTGACAATTTAATTAGCCACAAGAATCTATCGATGGTGTGTATAAATAAATGGCCACATAACCTATACATTCTCACAGCAAGCTACAAACCAAAGAAAATTAGAAGACTTAAAAAAAAGTAATTTAGAGAGGATGGCCTCCGGAGTGTTTGGTACCCCCCATCTCAGTGGAGACGTTGAGAGCCACCGCCACCGGAGAGTATAACGAACCCATTACCCAAAAAGATGTTGCAGACTATGCCATGAAGATGATCAACGCCGGTCGTAAGGATACCAACGCACAACAGTTCGTCGACAACCTCAAGGACAGGTTTGTATATTGTTTATGTACAAAGCAAAGAAACAAGAGGATGGCCTCCGGAGTATTTGGTACCCCCATCTCAGTGGAGACGTTGAGAGCCACCGGAGAGTATAACGAACCCATTACCCAAAAAGATGTTGCAGACTATGCCATGCAGATGATCAACGCCGGTGGTAAGGATACCAACGCACAACAGTTCGTCGACAACCTCAAGGACAAGTACGTAAGGATAATGGTACCAGCTCAGTTCATCAATTAAAGGTGAAGTATATATAGTTTTGTTTGTAGAACTGACCTCATATCATCTAAATTTTGGCTACAAAAAATGTGACCTTTTGTGACAACAGGGAAATACGTCGTCATTGATCTATGACGTTTTTTCTAGGTATCGTCATAAGTATTACTATAGGGTTGTAATAGTGACGCAGAGGGAAAATCGTCACTAAAACCGTCATTAACGCAAAACTGAAAACGTCATAGATCGTTATGCCAAAATATTGTGACGAAATATTATTGTCACTAGAGTTTAGTTAGCACACCTATGACAAAGTTAGATTGTCATAATTAAGTTTTATTTCTTGAAATTTATAAATTATTTTCATTATCATCCTATTTGAAATAGATTTTGGGCCTATATATGTAACTCGATTTAAGGTTTATGGTTTTGTTAGGCCGAGCTACAAGCCTACTAAGAAAAGAGCTCATGATGCATGCAAAAACGGCCGTGGACCTCATGATGCTGCTAGTCTGCTAATTACATATATACCTTGACTTGTGTGTGGACATGAAACAGCACGCCATTGGGCTGTAGTTGACCAGGCCACAATAAGCTCACGTGATTGCTACCAAGGAAGACTCAATCCAAGATCATGCGCTGATGACGTGTACATGATCAACGTTTCTCTTAATATTTGTTCATTCACTTTGTATCTTCTTTATTCTGAACTTTTCCAATAACCTTACGAATTTTCAGTATAAAAATAATTCAAGAAAAAACAGGGAAAATCGATTTGAACTACACATTCTGTAAAAAAGATCTTTATTTTTAAAAAAATACATATTTGAGTACATTCATGAATTGCAAGATCATACACAATTTTACAAGGAAACATTCATTTGTTTGCATTTATGGGGGGTCTGGTTTATACGTCATGCAGATCTAAATACCAAAAACGTGTCACTTTCTTATTTCAGAAGTGGCTGATGTTTTATCGAGCAAGCTGTAGTTTATTCTTTTATACTAGATGTGTGTAGATGAATGATTGAATGAGCTGGTAGTGAGACATACCGTGTTTTCAAAGCTTGAGATATAACATATAGCAGTTCTATTTGATTCACTCTTCCTCTAAATGATTTGCTATGCCCAGTCTATGTAAATCTCCTATTATTTGCCAAGTCATTTTCCTAAGCAATATATATTAGTTGTTTTTCATGGATCACCAGATTTCTTGTAGTGTGGTAGTGCCATATGTAACTAAGATGTGAATATAGTTTTATTTGTGTTGGATAGCTTCACCATTTCAGTTCTATGCCTAAACAACTTGCTTTACATGCAAATGAGCTACCTCACCTGTCTTATTGTTACTCATGCCTGCCTGTTTGAAATACTAGTTTAATTCAATTCCATGTTAATTATCTCATGCATATGCCTTTTGAGCTCCCCGTAACATGCATGTGTAGCTCCCAGTAACGGAGAAGATGTATATTTTCTATGGTTTAATCAAGTAAGAGGATTTTCAAAAAAGAATTCGAATGATGATAAGATTTTTGGAGGATGAAAAGGGTGTGTAGAAGGTTTGGGTAGGATCCAAGGTGGCTCTAGTGTTTTTAGGAATTTTCTGGGAATTTTTCTTTAAACTGAAAGGTATTTTGCAAAGTCTTGTGTGCAGCCCTAGGTGTACATAGCATTTTCTGCGATGCACAAAAGCTGACACGCGAGTCCGACGGACTAAGACCACTGATGAAACAACCGAGGGGGAAACTTAACCGGTTTGGATAGTTTTGCTGTTGAGAGGAGAAAAGCGAACTCCAACCATAGTTGAGGGGTGTAAAAAGGACTTTTTCCTACTAATTGGATATGTGGACGACGACGCAGCCAAGGGCCCAACAATTGGAGCTGTGCATTGGATCACATTCATTAGGTGATGAAGCATTAGTTCAATTAAATATTTTGGATTGTACTATATATTGGAGTTACCAATATCCATAATGTACGTACCGTTTGACAATTATATTACGTTTCTGTCAAGAAATTAAGTACTATATATCTTCTAATAACTTTATTCATAGTAAGAAGGTCAACGCCTTCACTTTAAGATTACATAGATTTAGATATACGTATAGGAGAACTTCAACGTGGTACAAACTTGTGGGGCGAATCCATCACCCATTTATATGGTACTCCGGCCATTACACAAGGATTGGTTCCACAGCTGATTGTTTTATTCTAGCATAGATATCTTAATTTTAGTTTCACTTCATTTGGAAAATTGCACGTGCGTTAACGGTAGTGCCTTCACCGATACCAGTCTTGGAAACATATCCATAGCCCTTATCAGTAGAGCTGCGACATGATTTTTCCAGCCTCTCATGGTAGATATAATCCCAGTACTGAGGGAAGTGCCCTTCCTCACGGATTTCGGTGTACACCTGCATACATAAAATATAAGAATATGCACTAGTAGAGTTTAAGATATACGCCATGTTTTTTCAGTTGAAAAAAATATACTAAGTAAATTCAATTGGATTTAGTTTAGATTAGTTTATTTATTTGTACGAGTTTAATTCAAATGAATTGAGATGCGAATACGAACATATTCCCTTGTCCCTAAATAAAATTCACACTGTAAATGGGCACACATGTTAATTCATATTTTACATCATTAATATTCTTGTAAAATTATAAGAATCTGATTTTTAATGTACTTATCAAGACGAATCAAACAAGATGTTATATCGTTTTAATTAAAAGAATTATCATTTGCAGCTCTATAAATGCATCACTTGCCAACTAAATTTCACCTTTTACTTTTGATTACATATAAATTTATGTGATTAGTCATTCTAACTCATACTAATAATTAATTGGAGCATGAACGAAGAGAAATAAGTAAGATACAACATTTTGAGATAAGCGCAGTATTTACCCTGTTGTCACCAATGTACGGGATGCTCCAAGTGAACAACCAATCGCACGAGCTGCTGCCTGCTGGGACCTTGGTACGATACACAACGGCACCAGCTGAACCAGTTAGTCCCGTTGGGTGGACGTGGAGGTATGCCCCCCATTGCCCATTCTGAATCACTGCTGGGTAAGATTTATCATAGATATAGCCGTGCCAATCATTGGAGGTTTCAAAGTCCAAAGTGGTGCCAGTGGCATTGTAGATGAGGCATTTTGTAGATATTCCATTACCGTACCTAGTAGTTCAAATTCATTGAGTTCATATAAATTCAGTTCTTTTCAGACGAATCAAACAGAGCCTCAATAGTAATTTAGAATTAAAAAAATGTTAGTATTTTCCCTGTCTTGAATTCAGTTGGCAATAACTTAAGTAACGTTAATCGCCAAACAAAAGTCCATATATAAAACGAAATCTATTTTTTGGTGCATATGTACCCACCGATCGATCGATCAAAAAGCCAACGTTTTCACTAGCTAGTCTAAATTTTTGTATTGCAACAAGAACCAGAAATAATTAAGTAGCCACTACGTACATAAACCATATACAAACCTGTCCTTGAGGTTGTCGACGAACTTTTGTGCATTGGTATCCTTACCACCGGCGTTGATCATCTGCATGGCATAGTCTGCAACATATTTTTGGGTAATGGGTTCGTTATACTCTCCGGTGGCTCTCAACGTCTCCACTGAGATGGGGGTACCAAATACGGAGGCCATCTTCTTGTTTCTTTGCTTTCGTCGTCTAGTATAGTTTAGCTAGCTCTCAACGTCTCGATCCACTGAAATGATCGATACTCCCTTCATGCGGCCGTTTTATAAGGCGCCGCCTGTGGTAAAAGTTCACCTAGCTACTTACCAAGACGATCGAGGTGGTGGGAGCCTGCACAAGATTCTCGACTTGAATGACCGCCAGACTGCATCAGTGTCTATCACCGCGGCTAATATATCGGCATTTCTCAAAAACGCGCACCGGCCTTAAGCCGGTCAGTTTTAGTGGCAGGCAGTTACTAGTTTTCATGTTGGTAACTGGGACGACGGGTTTCATTCAGATGAAACATTTTCTATCTCTCTCTCTCTTCATAATTAACATGTCAAGTCATTAAATCTGCTGATGTGTCACAGTTAAATGCAGATAAAACCTAACTTAGACCTGTTTGGATCCTATAGTCTAAAGCTAGATACACCCTCCATGCACTATCTAGGAGTAACATGCCTCCTGTGATGTACTTCGTGCTGTAGCCATCCTCCTGTGACATGGCCTCAACCCGACGGTGAGGTAGGAGAAGGGGACTTACACCCGGTTGCAGCTGAGCGGTCCGCTTCCGGTGTTTCGTGTTGGCCTGCCGCACCAAGATGCCGCCGTGCATAAGCAATGACGTTATTGGAGCGTGTAAAGGACCGCCATTGATGGCGGGAAAGGACGGGATTGATGACCACCTGCCGATGCTAGCCGGGATTGATGCCCACCTGCCGATTCGGGCGAATTTCGAGGGCGAGATTCGGGCGGGCAAAACGCTCGCCAACGAATTGGCTGCCGACCCTAAAAGAATCTACAACGTGGCAGCAGTAGTTTGGCTACACGGAGTCCAAAAATAGCTTATTAGCAGTATTCAAGCGCTAATCTATAGCTAATATTAATAATAAAGCAAATAAGATTTCTTCGTCCGTCGTGGCTATTTTGCAAAAAATTCCTTCAACTTTGTGGAGATCAACCCGTGGTCCACTTGCATCGCAACTTTCCTCCCATCGTTTTTTTAGAAAACCCACTGTATTTTTTTAGTACCGGGTCATGCAGAAAAAGCAGTAAAATAAACAACAATAAAGAAATGGATCGAAAAGAAAAAGCAGAAAACCCTTTAGTACCGGTTGGCACCAACCAGTACTAAAGGGCCTTTAATACCGGGTCATGCAACCCGTACTAACCGGTACTAAAGGGCCTTTAGTACCGGGTCATGCAACCCGTACTGAAGCCCGAGGCTTTTAGTCTCGATTCCTCAGTACTGGTTGCATAACTGGTACTAAGGGGGTTTCCAACCGGTATTAAAAGGGGTTTCTCCAGGTCGAACTGCTCAGCCACCTTTTCAGCCATCGGCTCCAACTCCTCTGCTCGCTAGCTTCCGATCCCCAAGTCGGCCGCCCCGACTGGCTTGAGGTCGAGTTGGGGGAAGTGTGACTTCACCAACCCAAAGGACCTGCCTGATGCCTGGTGCAGAGCGCCGTGGCCTTGGTCATCAAAGCCTTGATCCTGCTGGCCGGTGCTCGCTCGCTTCAGGCACGATCATATCCAGCATGTAGCCGGTGGCACCCTCCAGCTAAACTATATAGAATATAGAATAAGATGCCGTGCGTAAGCAATGACGTTATTGGAGCGGCAAGTTGGCGAGGAATCTTTATCAGTGGTAATCGTGCGATGAACGTGGGTTTTTCTGACTAGCAATTATCTATCGAGAAGCACGTCACGTGGATTGATTCCATCACGTGCGTAAGCAATGATGTTATTGGAGCGTGATAACGTCATTGCTCACGCTGATAAAGATTCCTCGCCAACTTGCCGCTCCAATAAAATGCCCGCTCCTCCTTTAAAATGCATCGGTTCCACCTCCGTTTTTTATTCACCCTATCTATCACAGCCAGGGTTTTCAATTTCGGACGAAATTTCGTTATTCGGACAAAATTTCGTCCCTTTCGTCCCCCAGCGAAAGATCTTCTATTCGGCTAAAATTCGGCCGAATTTGATCCTATTTAAAATTTGGTTAAATTTTATTCAAATTTTGGTTAAATTTTATCAAAAAATTGAATTTTTTCGTCCGAAATTTAAACGAAATAACCGAAATTTCGTCCTTTCGGTTCTTTCGCCTGTGGGCGAAAAAAGTTTATCCCCGAAAGATTTTTCCCTGATCACAGCTGCCCTCCCGATTAACTAACTGATCCATTGTGGTGTGGCAAAGTAAAAAAACAAAGGCTCCCCCCTGATTGGTTTGTGTTAGCATGCAAATTTCCTTCTTGACTTTTTCTTCTTTACAATATCTCTTGGCTGCCGAATCAATTAAGCTTATTTTTCTCCATCATGGGCTAGCTAGCTGCTGGGAACCACGGGGCCAGACTGGGAAAACTAGCTTGGTGGCAAAACATTATATCCTAGTTTGGTTAAAGTGTGTTTGAATTTGAGACATGGCATTATGAGATATGAAGCGCCATCCTCATCCTCATCCCGGTGTTTGGTAAGTAGACCAAGGTAGCAAAGATGACCTAACCAATAAACTGGAAACAACAGGACATGGCACTATGCATGGCAGCCTCTATAAGAACTAATTAACCTGTAAGCTAGAATCCCAAGCAAACACAGGCTGGTCCAACTTCTTCCAAAAATTGTGAATTGGTAGGTACGTTTCTTGCTTGCTTCTTCATCTTTCTCCACTAGCTGTCGACGTTGATGCAAGCTTTTCGATCGCCTCTCTAATCTCCACGTGATCTCTGCTTCAGTTCTTGTTTGTTTCTCTTTCTCTAGGTCTGTACGTTGTTCCATTTCTTTTCTCCTCCCTCTAGCGATTTTCTAGTCCCAGATCCGAGCCATAGTCGGCTCCGTTTGTGGTATTGAGTCAAAAAAATTAAGCTCAACAGAGCCATTCTAATGCAAAATGGTGCAGGAAAATGCCTGCCCATGGTGATAGAACAGATAGGTTTAGATATGGATATAGGAGATATGTTTGCCTTTGCCATGAATTTTTGCTCACTGATCTAGATGAATTTATACTATAATCACCCGGCCATGGCCTTCTGGAATGTTGAAGAACTGGTAAGCGGTATCTATCCATCCATTTATTCAAGACATCTGAAATTATTTGGGTATAGTATCATATTATCATGTCATCCATGCATTACCTTGGGTCCATCAGTGACAACCGTCTTCTCTGAAACAGGTTTAGTGAGATGCCGGGAGATGCATTTGAAAAAAGCCTGTTTTAAATACATAGATTCATATATGGTGTGTACGTATAAAGTTAAAGCTATATATGCATATAGTGTTTTCTTTTGTTAGTATAGTTTCGAGTTAATAGCTTGATAGTTGTGATATAGGATATTAGAAATTTTTGGGTCGAACCGAAACTTGTTATGTTTTACATAAAAATTGTCATGTTATGGTGTAAAATTGTCATATTTTGAAATAGTTATGTTAAGATGTAAAACTGTCTTAGTTTGAAATTGTCATGCTATGGTTTAAAACTGTCACATTTAGATCTCTACTCCTTAAAAAGAGGAGTTCAAGGTGATGGTGCATCCTACACTCCTTCCCTTTTCACTGACATGTAGGGCCACTTTTTTGGCTGTGCTCGCGCGGGCTTCACTTCAAAAATTCCTCACTACCGCCGCCGCCTCCTCCTCCTCCCCCCACCCCTCCGCGCCGCCGCCGCCTCCTCCTCCCCCCACCCCGCGCCGCCGCCGCCTCCTCCCCCCACCCCGCACCGCCGCCTCCTCTCCCCCACCCCTCCACGCCGCCGCCTACCCGTGCTGGATGACCTCGAAGACTACGGCTTCCCCGTTTTCTCCCCGGCCACCGCCACCAGCAGCCTCGCCGACAACTTTTACCGTAGCGGCACCGACTGGTCCTCCCTGCGTGCCCCTGCGCCGCAGGTTCCACCTGATCCGATCCTTCCCCTTCTGCTGTTGTGCGCCGCCCTGGCCGCATCCGAGCCAGACGCCGACAAGGCGGCTCGGCTCGACTTCCTCGCGGGGGTGGGCCGCGGCCGGGAGCGCATCAATTGGGCCTCCTCCCTGCGCGTCTGCGGCAACTGGACGGGGGTCACCTGCAGCGCCGACGGCTCCCGCGTCGTCGTGCTGCGCCTCCCGGGGCTCGGCCTGTCGGGCCCCGTGCCGCCGCGCACGCTCAGGAGTCACGGCCCTGCAGGTGCTTAGCCTCCATGTCTCCATGCCAACAACCACTCGGGCCCGTTCCCTGAGGAGCTCCTTACCCTCGCCGACCTCACTAGGCTCCACCTCCAGCTCAACGCCTTCTTCGGCGGCGTGCCCCTCGGGCTCGCGCTGCTGCGCAGGCTGCAGGTGCTCAACCTCTCATTTAACGGGTTCAACGGGACCGTGCCCGGTGCGCTATCCATCCTCACCCAGCTCGTCGCGCTGAATCTGTCCAACAACTCACTCTCTGGCCGTGTCCCAGACCTTGGGCTCCCAGCGCTCCAGTTCTTGAACATGTCCAACAACCATTTCGACGGTCCCGTGCCCAAGTCCTTACTGAGGTTCGCGGACGTCAAGTTCGCCGGGAACAATATGACGCGACTGGCACCGGTGTCACCGGCGGTGCCGCCGACCTCTCTGTCCCCGCCTGCGGCCGGTGCGCTCGCGAAGAGGCGTGTGCCGCTCAGCGAAGCGGCCGTTCTTGCCATTGTCATCGGCGGGTGTGTCGCGGTGTTCGCAGTCGTTGCGGTGTTCCTGATAGAGTTTTGCAACAAGCGGAGCAGTGAGGAGGTGATTCGGGTGGCGTCCCGGAAGGCCGGGGGGAAGAAGGGGAGGGATTCGTTGGAATCCAAGGCGGTGACGGGCAAGGCTGGGGACGGCAACCGGCTGGTGTTCTTTGAGGGCCCAGCATTGGCGTTTGATTTGGAGGATCTGGTCTGCGCCTCTACCGAGGTTCTTGGCAAGGGCGTGTTCGGTACGGCGTACCGGGCGGTGCTGGAGGACGTGACGACGGTGGTGGTGAAGAGGCCGAAGGAAGTGAGCGCCGGGCGGCGCGAGTTTGAGCAGCAGATGGAGCTGGTCGGGCAGATTCGGCATGGCAATGTGGCAGAACTCCGGGCATTCTACTACTCCAAGGATGAGAAGCTGCTTGTGTATGATTACTATAGCAGGGGAAGTGTATCCAACATGCTTCATGGTATGGTTCTTGCTCTCGTTCTCGGTGTCACTTTCATCATTTCGATGCTAACTTGCATATTGCAATTGTCTATATGCCATTCTTTGATCGTATAACTTTAACAGTGAATCGGTGACGATAATGAGAGAATGATATTCAAGGAATGTGTTTTTTAGGATTTAAGTGATGCCACGATTGAGAAGAAAGGTAATTTATAATGCGAATGATGTTCCAATGATTTGGAGATCTGAGGTTGCTTGTCGTTTGGGAAGGTGTTAGTGGTTAGATAAGTTAACTGTTTGTTTAGCTAGCGCCACAAAATTTCTGCTGACTTTATCAGGTTGCAATTGCATGGCAGGGTGGATAACAGGGATGAGCTTAATTGTAGGAGTGTAGAGAGGGTACCAAACGCACTATAGGTCCTTGTTCTTGCCCTGGTTAATGGTTATTGTCTAGGCACGGTGTTGCCCTATTTTGATTGGGATAGACTATTGCACAGGCGACTGAAATTTTTTTTTATCTTTCAGTCATCTAAAATTGCACTTTGAATCACCTGAAGTTGCACATGTTTTTTTGGAGGGGGCTGCAATTTTAGTTGATTGAGAGTGCAATTTCAGGTCACCTGAAGTTGCACTCTGAATCACCTAAAGTTGCAGCTGTTTTTTTTGGAGGGGGGCTGCAATTTTAGTTTATTGAGAGTGCAATTTGAGGTGACTAAAACATAAAAAAAAATTTCAGTCGCCTGTGCAATAGCAAAACTGATTTTGATTTGCTGACCTGAGCACTTGAGGCATTTTGACTGGTTTATTTTGAAACAACTCTGGTTTGCATGTATTCCCAGGAATATGAAATTATTTTCCTACACACACACACTATTTTCTCTGCTTTGATAAAATTTTTGTCATTTGGCACCAAATTGGCAAAGAAAAGCAATGTTCTTTTACCTTTTATTTAAATTGAGATGAATGGTACCTTTATCTCTCTTGCTGAATATGCCACTTGGACTTCTGTACTTTCCTAAAAAGGTGAGCTTTAGTGTTCCACGCTTGCTTCACCAAAAGTAGCTTATAATTCTAACTTCTCCTTAATTTTGGATTATCGGCCTATAATAAATTTCCATGTACTCATTTAGATCTAGCTGAATGGTATTCTTTAAGTGTTCACATCATGCTTAGCTGCCTTCACTTTGCATTCAAACTGTGAGCAGCCAATTCAATTCAAGTTCACATGGCATGCTTGGTGTGTGGTCATCTGGTCATGTCAAGGCCAGTATGGTAGCAAGACAATCTGTTTCCTTAGGGCCTGTTTGGATCCACCCAGATTTTAAGAATCTGACTTTTGGAAACTAGGTGGGATCCAAACAGATCAGTTTTTGGGGCAGTTTTTAAAATCTACCTACCCAGATTCTTAAAAACCAAGAAACTGTTGATACCCAACTTTTGCCAGTTTTTTTTGCACAAATACCCATTTACCCTCATTAAAGACCACGCATGGCTGTTTAATGTGCTGTTCAAGAGCAATAAAATGTAAGGGTATAATAGTCTATTAGCACCAATCATAAATGAAACCAGCTTTTAAAAACTAGGGGATCCAAACACCCCCATCAGTTTTTGCTTAGAAACCAGCTTTTAAAAACTAGAAGTAATAGCTGGTTTTTAAGAATCTGAAACTGATCCAAACAGGGCCTTAGTCGTCCAATCAGGCTACAGAAATCATGCCATCGCCGAAGTCTTGGAATTCAGATATCACATTGCAATTTCGTATTTAACATGTCGTAATAATATCACTAAATGATGTCAGGCACTGAAAATTTGAAAATTGGAAAAAGGTTTTGGATAATAAATGCAACATATAGTGGATGAGCGTTTTCGCTAGCTAGGTAGCTAATCTTGTCGAGTTCATTGAGTAAAAGATTTGAAATGGCTAGCATTGGTGTTCACTATCATGACCCATCCCTCCATTTCATTTCAGTATCAGATCCAGGACCAGAGGTAGACCACTGTTATATATGCAGCGCTAATTTGCAATGAAATTAGTTGTGTCTATCAGGTGGGTGCAGTCCGTTGTCCAGGAGGAGTGGACGGCTGAAGTGTTTGACGGTGAGCTGATGAGATACCCAAACATCGAGGAGGAGATGGTGGAGATGCTACAGATTGGCATGTCATGTGTCTCAAGGACCCCGGAACGGCGGCCCAAGATGTCGGACGTGGTGAGGATGATTGAAGAGGTGGGTAGGAACGGCACAGGAACGCGGCCGAAGACTAAGGCCTCAACTTCGGTGGTAGAAGCTCAGAACAAGGCAGAAAGCTCATCTGCAGCCCCCTAAGTTTATTCATTGGATGCTCCTTAAGAACCTATTGTTTGTCTTGCAAGGTAGGAGCACGGAGAATTCTGTGTTTTGACGGTACTGTATGATTCTTTTGTCTTAAGATTACATGTTACGAAATTGTAACACAATTGCCATGTGGATATAGTTTGCTTTTCCAGCATCTGCTCACTGCTGATCTCTAAGCAAAGAAAAACAGCTGTCCGATCTGATCTCTAGACACATCTTAGAAAATTTCTTCTTCAGGTTTGTTTGCAAATGCTCCCAAATATAACTAAAACAAGCATAGTTGTACAGCTGTGCTTTTGCATAACTAGCGTGCTGGCCCATGGACCTGCACAGGTGTTATTCTTAAAGTATATTTAATTAGTTTAGCAGCATATATGTGATGGATAATAAAGGAGCTACATAAAAAATAAAGGGTTGTAGATCACTGCTCAGTTTCCTTTATTGCTATAATTTGATATATTTGCAAATAACTGCAATCATTGTGAACTGACTGATACAATTGACATACAGTAGAACCAATAGAGAATATTTTAAGCATTTTAATCAAGTATGCGTATAGAAGATTCTGAACATTTTATTCAAGTATGCTGTAGCATGCCGTTTCTGAATAATTTTGGGTGAATTGATATCCTTATGTAGTTGTTGTGTGGTTGTCACAAACCTGAAATATGTTATTGGTAGCTGGTGAGCTTTCATACTTCTTTTTTTCTTATTACTAATACATATTGGTGGTCACCCAAAGACATGAAAAAATGGATTGGTTTTCAGAGCTGGAAGATTGCATAACGAAATTATTGAACTGGGAACTTACATTACGATCCCAATCTACGATCATGCGCGATGGTCGACGGCTTCTAACTTACGACCACGAGGTGTGATCGATGGCTTCTGATTTACAAACACGAGCACGGGTCGATGTCTTTCGACTTATGACCACGAGCGTTGGTTGATGTGTTCCGACTTCTGACCACGAACGATAGAGCCATTGTCGAAGGTTCCCGATTTAGGACCACGATCGATCGTTGACCACTGCCAACTTACGATCACCAACGATGGTCGACCACTCCCGACCTACGACCACGCGCGATGGTTGACTGCTTCTGACTTACGACGACGAGGTGTGCTCGAGGGTTCCTGACCTACGACCACGAGGTGTGGCCGATGTCTTTCGACTTATGACCACGAGGTGTGATTGATGGTTTCCGACTTACTTGATGGATTTAAAAACTTTTAGAACATGTTTGTATGCACTCGTGAGTTTTAAAACATGTAGTATGATAAATTTTAAAAATCCATAGCAACGCACGGGCATTCAACTAGTATTTATAAATATGACAATCTTAGATCATAATGGCCTTGTTTGGTAGCTAGCTTTTCAGCTGGCTTTTTAGCTTGTTGATTTGGTCAAACAAGCCAACAAAGGTGTTTGGCAAATGGCTTGTTTGGTTGGCTTAAAAGCCAGCTGAAAAGCCATTCCGGCTTTTTGGATTTTTAGCTATTTAGCTTGTTACTTGTGTTGTTAAACAAACAAGCAGCTACCAGCCAGCAGCTGATTTACCAAACACCTTCTCAACCAGCTGACAGAACCAGATAGCCAAAACAGCTGGCTTTTCCAGCTGGTCAAACAAGCCAACCAAACCAGCCAATAGCCACAAGCCAATAGTTGTTTACCAAACAGGGCCATATGACAATCTTAGACATTAATTAATATGACAAGTTCCACTCAAAAGTTAGATGAAATGGTTACACCCAAAAACTTTTGATATGTTATATGTATATGGTGTTGTAAGTATATATGACTAACTAGCACTATATATTTTCAGGCTTACATCATGTCTCGTGAGCTAGTTGATTTAAGTCCAGGGCAGCTGCGTCAGCTAGCCGATTTGATCCATCGACAAGAAGTGGAGAAGCTTAAAGAGCTCGAGTTCAATAATAATTATAACAAGCAACAAACGTATCTCAATGACGCCAAAAACGTCCGTGATAAGGTGTACCACATCCTTGAGAGTACAAAGGAAATGATAGCACAGACCGAGGCTGAGAAGGAAATGATAGCGCAGACCAAGGCCAAGAAGGACGCCACTAAGCAAGATATTGCTAAGGATGTCTATGAATATTGCACCAAAGAGATCGGAGTATCCCTCCAATTCATGCGTAGTCACAACACCCGTCTCTACTACCTTGACAAGCTCAAGAACCATAGTGATGACCTCATCAAGCAGCTAAAGCGGCTCGATCCAGCCACCCAACAGAAGGAAGCTCAGCGCCTTGCTCTTGAGGCCGGCATGTATAAGAAAGCCACGCTTGAGTATGCCGAAAAGTATCAGCATTTTGTCCCAAATCAATTCTCAAAATGACTCAAGGAAAAGAAAATCGTTTTTGAGGATCTTGTGGAAGCGTATGTCCCTACATCATTATTATTATTATTATTATTATTATTATTATTATTATTATTATTATTATTATAAATATTATTGAGCTCAAAATGATTACAATAATTTTATATTATTATTATTATTATTAACATTAAAATTTCACACGATGGGAATTCGAAACCTAAATTGATAAAATTTGATCTCGAAAGTGTTGGATTAAAATCACTGGGTTATTTAACTTTAGTTTATGAAAATAGTAAGATATTGAACTTTACTGAAATTTGTAGAAATTTTGTTGTACTTGCTTAACATTGCTGAAATTTATTTAACATTGCTGAACGTTGCTGAGATAATTACGTACAGCAGCTGTAATGGTGTGGGACATATACACAGCAGAGGATAATTAAGCTGCAGGCAGCAGTTACGGATTCAGTGAATGCGTTAACTCCAGTAGTTACCCTTGAGGTCGGAGACATATATAGTTACTGCTGCTGTAAGAGCTGGATTCGAAGCGCTGGACATCGAAATCGCTTCTGCAGCTATTGGAGCAATTGCCGGGTTCGGAATTGGTGTTCTCATTGGGATGGCTGCAGGTGCGCTGCTTGACTCGATTTTCAGCAGTGGAACCAGCAAGGTGAAGATCACAGACGGGCTTACTGTTTGTCGTGTGGGTCCTATGCCCGATGGTCTCAAACTCGCTCGTCTAGTTAAGCGGAATTGCCCCGACCGACCTCTAAACTGATTATGCTACTATGCTAGTACTACCGTTGCTAGCTTCTGCTGCTGCTACTACTAAACTTATGATCGACTACTACATACTACTATTAGTATGTGCAATTTGTTGAACTAAAGATCGTCGGTGGAGACCCTTAATTAGGGTCACAAATTCGCACCCCTAACTACTACTATATTATTGTATTGAAGGGATATACTTATCTCTTGTGTAAGTACGTAAGTGCCTATCGTGCACTCCTAAAATAATACCCACGCGTTGTTGTATTCCGTGATGCCATGATCTTATATACTTCATGAATGTACTTAAGCTTTCTTGTGGTATTATCAAGCTCATATGTACTTGTATGCATAACATGGTATATAAGTCAATATTAATTGCACCTTAATACCTAAGTGCCTATTGTGCACTCCTACAATAATACCCCCTTGATCACCAAAGAAGAAAAATAAAACCCACTTGGTTGTATTTTAAGGATAAACTAGTCTAATGATGAATAAAAGACATGTTAATTGTTGATTCGATGATATCATTTTTTATCGACTCTGGGGGTCTAGTTACAGAAGAAGATGAGAGTTAAAAACTTTCTTTGCATTTAAAATAATAGGATCGGAGGAACTGTTTCTACAATTTTATCAATATCTATCTGCTGAGAGTTGCCCACATCATGCATGCTTGACCCATGTCACTCTATGCCATTTGTGCGCTACGTTTGTTGCTTATTCCTATCGCTCTTATGTCTTCCTGGATGATCCCCTCAACCTGGGCTTTAAAATTAAATTTGAATTTTCACTTTTATATTATCCCAAAATTAATTTTGGTATCAAAATTATATGCTACCCTTGGGGGTACAAGAGCAATGTACCCCCCCCCCCCCCCCCACACCAAAATATTAGCCCATTATGCAAATTGAGCTTTAGTATTTTTTTGGGTTTTTTGGTTATGGGGGTACATACCTCATGTACTCTTGAGGGTATCGTATACTAATTGAACAAATTACCCCCTTAGTGTAATACCTTGAAAATTTACATACCTCTTGTTCAAGGTGTTATTCAGTATTTAACGAAAGGTCATACACAAATCAAATCAAATCTTTTCGAAATTATTTTCTTGAGTTTTCCTAAAGCATCTCTCTTTGAAAGTAAGAAAATATTTTTACACGTTTCCGCTTTCAGTTTTATTCAGGAACTCATTTATAGCTTATGGTCCAAGTAGGAGAATGTTGGACTCTGATCTTGAGTGTCTCATGACTTGCAGAGTTGCAGGCTCGGAACTTAATTGGGAAATGGTGGATTAATGTTGTCTTATGTAAGGTTTAACTTTAGGTTCTTACATTAACTAGTAATGCATCGACTGAAATTAGATTGATATGGATCTTTAATTTGAACATGAGTTTGCTCCCACATTGATCAAGGTTGTAACATGGAATGTCTGAAATTTTGATGATATACAACGTTTGTATAGGTCACGCTTTCGGCCAAATGTGATGCGAAGAAAAATTCCTAGGACCTCCTGTAACTCCGGAACGACTGGAAAAACTGAAAATTGTGAGCTATAGGTCACGTTTTCGGCCAAATATGCTCCGAAAAATAAAAATCCCCGGACTGGTCCTGTAACCCTGGAACAACTAAAAAAGCTGAAATCGTTAGCTATAGGTCACGCTTTTAGCCAAATGTTCTCCGAAAAATAAAAATGCCTAGACAGCTCCGGTAACCCTGGAACCACTAGAAAAGCTGAAAATCGTGAGCTATAGGTCACACTTTCGGCCAAATATGATGCGAAAAAAATCCCCGGAGTCCTCCAGTAAACCCGGAACGACTAGAAAAGCGGAAAATCTTGAGCTATGGGTCACCTTTCTGCCAAATGTAATGCGACAAAAATCCCAGGAATCTTCTGGTAACACCGAAACGATTAGAAAAGTTGAAAATCGTTAGCTATAGGTCATACTTTCGGGCAAATGTGCTCCGAAAAATAAAAACCCCCGGACTGCTCCGGTAACCCCGGAACGACTAGAAAAGCTGAAATGATGAGCTATAGGTCACGCTTTCGGCCAAATTTGTTCCGAGAAACAAAAATCCCCGGAATGCTCCGGTAACTCTGGAACGGCTAGAAAAGTTGTAAATTGTGAGCTATAGGTCACTCGTTCGCCCAAATGTGCTCCGAAAAATAAAAATCCCTGGAATGCTCCGGTAACCCTGGAACGACTAGAAAAGATGAAAATTGTGAGCTATAGGTCACGCTTTCGGCCAAATGTGCTCTGAAAAATAAAAATCCCCGCACTGGTCCGGAAACCTCGGTACGACTAGAAAAGCTAAAATCGTGAGCTATAGGTCACGCTTTCGGCGAAGTGTGCTTCGAAAAATAAAAATCGCTGGACAGCTCCGGTAACACCGGAACGACTAGAAAAGCTGAAAATCGTGAGCTATAGGTCACGCTTTCGGCCAAATGTGCTTCGAAAAATAAAAATCCCCGGACTGCTCCGGTGACCCTAGGACGACTAGAAATGCTGAAATCGTAAGCTATAGGTCACGCTTTCGGCCAAATCTGCTCCGAGAAACAAAATTCCCCCGATTACTCTAGTAACCCTTGAACGACTAGAAAAGCTGAAAATCGTGAGCTATAGGTCACACTTTCGGCCAAATGTGATACGGAAACAAAATCCCCGGAGTCCTCCAGTAACCCTGGAATGAGTAGAAAAGCGGAAAATCTTGAGCTATGGGTCAGCCTTTCGGCCAAATGTGATGTGACAAAAATCAACGGAATCCTCCGGTAACACCGGAACGATTAGAAAAGTTGAAAATCGTTAGCTAAAGGTCATGCTTTCGGGCAAATGTGCTCCAAAAAAATAAAAATCTTCGGACTGCTCCAGTAACCCCGGTACGACTAGAAAGCCGAAATCGTGAGCTAGGTCACGCTTTCGGCCAAATCTACTCCGAGAAACAAAATTCCCCCGATTGCTCCGGTAACCCTTGAATGACTAGAAAAGCTGAAAATCGTGAGCTATAGGTCAGGCTTTCGGCAAAATGTGATGCGAAAAAAATCCCCGGTGTCCCCCAGCAACCCCGGAACGACTAGAAAAGCGGAAAATCTCGAGCTATGGGTCACCCTTTCGGCCAAATGTGATGCGACAAAAATCCCCGGAATCCCCCGGTAACATCAAAACGTTTAGAAAAGTTGAAAATTGTTAGCTATAAGTCACGCTTTTGTGCAAATGTGCTTCGAAAAATAAAAATCCCCGGACTGTTCCGATAACCCCGGAATGACTAGAAAAGCTGAAATCGTGAGCTAAGGTCACGTTTTCGGCAAAATTTACTCCGAGAAACAAAAATCCCCGGAATGCTCCAGTAACCTCGTAACGACTAGAAAAGTTGAACATCGTGAGCTATAGGTCACTCTTTCGGCCAAATGTGCTCCGAAAAATTAGAGTCACTAGACTGGGCCGGAAACCCTAGAACGACTAGAAAAGCTGAAAATCGTGAGCTATAGGTCATGCTTTCGGCTAAATATGTTCCAAAATATAAAAATACCCGGACAGCAACGGTAACCCTGGAATGACTAGGATAGCTGAAAATCGTGAGCTATAGGTACGATTTCGGCAAATGTGCTCCGAAAAATAAAAATCCCTGGACTACTCCGGTAACCCCGGAACGACTAGAAAAGCTGAAATGGTGAGCTATAGGTCACACTTTTGACCAAATATGCCCCGAGAAACAAAAATCGTCGGAATGCTCCGGTAACCCTGGCATGACTAGAAAAGCTGAAAATCGTGAGTTATAGGTCACGCTTTCGGCCAAATGTGCTTCGAAAAATAAAAATAGCCGGATTGCTCTGGTAACCCCGGAACGACTAGAAAAGCTGAAAATTGTGAGCTATAGATACGCTTTCGGCAAATTTGCTCCGAAAATTAAAAATCCCCAGACTGGCCCGGTAACCTTGGAACGACTAGAAAAGCTGAAAATTGTGAGCTATAGGTCACACTTTCGACCAAATATGCTCCGAAAAATAAAAATCTCCGTACTGGTTGCTGGGGGAGGAACCTTGTTAACAGGCTCCTATATAGCTGATACTGACTATTGTGTTAAGGGGGAGAGATTCAACAACTCCTTTAAGGTACTACCACTGAAGGGTTATGACATAGTTTTGGGGTGTGACTGGCTATATCAACACAACCCAGTTAGATTGGATCTGAAAACAAGGAAGTTGACTATTTTGAAGAATGGAGTAACCGAGGTGGTATTCGAAGATTATATGCCGAGTCCATGGGTTAGAGTATCAAGCCCTAAAGAAGGGGGCAAATTATATATGAAGGGCATTTGCGGATATGTGATTGACTATCAGTCAACAAAGTCACAAGAGGAAAGTATAATTGTGAATCCTTCATATCAGTCTCTCCTGGACTCATATCAAGATGTGTTCCAAGATTCTCATGGATTGCCACCTGTGAGAGAATGTGATCACTCTATACCCATAAAAGAAGGGACTGATCCTCCAAATATTCGACCCTATAGAGTTCCACACCAGCTGAAGGCAGAGATGGAGCAGCAGATTCATAAGCTTTTAGAGTCTTCGGTCATTAGACCTACACTGCTACAGACAGCCCTATCACAGACGGTTCGGAACCGTCATCACAGACGGTTCCTGAACCGTCAGTGTTTAGGTGTCAGTGATAGTTGGTGGTTTTCACAGACAGTTCCCGAGCCGTCTGTGATAAAAACATTACAGACAGTCTTGATTACTAACCGTCTGTGATAGGCGAGTATCACAGACGGTTTTTTATAAACAGCCGTCGGTGATACTTGCCTATCACAGACGGTTAGTAATCAAGACCGTCTGTGATATACAGAATATCACAGACGGTTTGTATTACAAACCGTCTGTGATATTGTGTATATCACAGACGGTTTGTATTACAAACCGTCTGTGATATTCTGTATATCACAGACGGTCTTGATTACTAACCGTCTGTGATAGGCGAGTATCACCGACGGTTGTTTATAAAAAACCGTCTGTGATACTCGCCTATCACAGACGGTTACTAATCAAGACCGTCTGTGATATGCACAATATCACAGACGGTTTGTATTACTAACCGTCTGTGATATTGTGTATCACAGACGGTCAGTAGTAAAGCCGTCTGTGATAGCAGTCACACCACATACGGCACTCTTTGAAACCGTCTGTGATATGGTATCACAGACGGTTTTTAACAATGAACCGTCTGTGATACCAAGTGCATCATCTATTTTATATGCTGTTTCTTGGCTAGCCTCAGGATATGCTAGCCATGCCCTCTGAAAGCAAGCAGATTACAGATAAATGACAGATATAAGTTAATTGCAACTCATAGTAAATTACAACAAAATTCGATACACAGATGAATGTAACAATATCACATATATAGAATGAAAATTGTTACACAAAATCTGACAAATGTATTCAATTGAAGGAATTGTTTGATTTGTACAGTTGAATCCAATGTTTCAACATCTAATTATCATCATCGCCGGCGTGGAACTCTCCCCTCTTATTTATGACCTCTGCTATCAAGAATTGGGAGATGATTGCACGAATATCGACGAGATTGTCAAGATCATATGCACTTCCGTCGAAGTTCACCCGCTGTCGCTAGGAGCAATGTTAAGTCATTAATTAGCATGTGTGTGTAATATAATCAGAAAATAATAATTATTGGAAGGACCTGACAAACCTCTGGATCATTGATCTTACTATCCATGATTTCCATCATATGGCGGCAAACGTAGAATCCACATACGTTGCCCTGTAGCTGCTGGTGGCACTGCAAAAATAGAATTACATACATCGGTATTGTCAATTCTAGAGGCATTATTACAAAGTATGATATAGGATTATTGTGTTGTAGCGGGTACCGGAAATCGCGTGTTGTGTCGTAGCGTGTCACTGGATTTGTCGTGTGTTCCTCCTTGGGCAACATATTCGGCAAACGCCCTACGTGATTCAAAAAACTTAGCCTCGGCCGTGGCAAACAAAAGAAATATTACAATAGAGTTATGTATGGAGGAAATGAGTTTACCTGTTAAGTACTTCTTGCACACGACTGAAGTCGTGGTTGCTCCTAAGGAGGGAATCAAGGTATATTACCTTACTCCACTTTGGTACAATCACAATCAAAATCCAGTGATTCCTAGTCATATGTGTCACCACAGTGATTAATCCTAAGTTCATGCTGCATGTAAAGTACAAATGAAACATATGTGTAGCAACTAGTGAAGCACTTACCCTTGGTTGAAGGGTACCATGACGTACTCCTTGTCGGTGTGAGCAATCAATCCCCTCGTTATGTAACCTTCCACGAAGGATGCATCTGCGTTGATAGATTGCTCGGAGACCAAGTGAGGGTCGAGGAAACCCACCGGTCGTCGCGATTTCCGGGCTTGTTGGATCATGTATCTATACATAAAGAAAGAGTAATGACATTTATCTGTATAACGTGAATGTAGAACTTCATTGTACAGTACACTTACAGTGTCCAGCATCGTAGAAGTGAGGCGTCGAGTTCGTCGAGATTGAATAGTAAGAATAAATCTTCGAATGTCACGACGATGTAGCCCAAGTCATGGAGGAAATGCGTCTCGTTATATTTCACAGTGAATGCACTCTGCCGGTTTGGCTTCATGTTGGACTTCTCTATGTACCAGGCATGCAATGTATTGCAAATCATACCAATTTGGCGTAATTGTGAATCGGGCACCAACGACACTCCTAGAATAAACTTCCATGGCACGGGACTCGGCTTAATTTTCTTCGCATGAGCCTTGGAGGCCTTGGAGCCTCGCTTATGATATGTTCTCGGTGGCGTCTCGGCGGGAGCCGATGCAACAGACTTTACTGGATTTGGAGGTGGAGGTGGAGCCACCGGAGCCGATGTGCCAGGTCCAGGGCGACGTCCCTCTTGGGCCACTGGATGTGAAGATTATGGCACGGACATGTCGAGGACGATGTCCCTCTTGGGCCACTGAATGAATGTGTGGACGGCATCCCCTAATGTCTTAATCTCTTCGTTTGGGGGCTTCTCAAGAGGGACGGACTTAAAAATATCATTAATCATGTCCACCTGGACCTTTATGAAACCGGTGTCTACTTGTACACCGTGCACTAGCGTCCCTGGCAGCAATGGATACACCATGCCGCGCCCAGCGTCAACGGGAATAGAGCCAACAAGCCTGACTCTGAGGCTGCAAGGGATGGGCTCCTACATAACGATACAAGAGCTGAGTTAAGGCGTCCACCAGAGAGATCTATGTACCATTCTAAAGAGGTACATTACCTGAATGTCATCAATACGTAAGTGGTCGTCGCTATGTTCAGAAATTGGTGTGGACGCGCAGCTACTGCGACGTTGAGGGGGACTGGGTACCGCAGTACTAGGAGTGGGTTGCGAATGGTTGCGGACTTGTCTTAGTTCTTCCCGCAACGAATCTATCTCTCCTCAAAGTGAGGCAGTCTGCTCTTGAAGTGAGGCAGATAGTTGTTCCTCAAGTTGAGCACGAAGCTCCTGTTTTATTTGTTCGCTGCGGTACACCTTGGATCTCTTCCTACTCCTATATGTCTCGGAGTAATCTGGAAATCCTTGCCTCCAAGGTACATAAACCCCCATGCCTCGTGTGCGACCTGGGTGCTCCTTGTTTCCCAAGGCCTGTGATAGTAAATCTATCTCCCTATATTCTTCAAAGGAGCCACGAGAAGATTCGGTAGTCAATGATTGCTGCAAGAGGCAATTAATCATGTTATTTTTGAACCCATGCAGTTCAAGAGGTGTTAACAACTATGTTGTTTAACATATTTTACCATGCGTTGGGACACTTCCTCATCTGCGGGGTTTTTGAAAGAGACACCCGAAGATGTGGTTGATGACCGCGCTCTTAACCAGTTTCGAGCGCGCTCGTTTGCGATCCCGGCAAATGGCGGAGAGGCCTCCGATCGGATTGCGACCTCATCCTGCATCCTCCATTGCGGGATTTTACCCGCGTACCCAGCAGTGCCGAGTCTGTGAGGGTGCGTGTTTTGTGACTGGAGATCCTTGTGCGCCGCACTTTTTTGTACAAATTCAGGCGTCGTCTTCATCTGCACAAAGGCCTCCCATGTTTCCGGCGACACGAAAGGATACTTCGTGAAGGGCGTGACATCCTCGGCCACGTACTTCGTCACAAGAATGCTCTTAAAATTCTTCCATGCTTTTCCCATCGCGAGGAGCGCCTGCCGTTGCACGAGTCCCTGTGCTTCTGCTGGGAACTCGAAGGAATTTGTAAGTTCCTCCCATAGCTGGTTTTTGTGATCCTTTGTCAAATCTTTCCGGCTTGCTATGGTGATGGGGACCCGTTGCCTTCCAATTATCCCGCAGGTAGTCCGAAATGATGACGCTGCTTTCGACGGTTCCAGAGGAGTCCCATTCGGAGAGACCACCGTGATGGTCATTCGGGCCTCTGGCCATTTCGATACTCCTCGGCCACGTTTACTTTTCGCAATCTTGGGAGCGTGAGACCCAGATGACGACGACGAAGACTGTGTGGACGCCATCTCTCTTCTAAGAAAAAACTAACTGCAGTGAGCTATGGACCCAGCTTGTCAAAGTTCTATGAATCAAGTGACACAAACCAGTGCATCAAGTTCATTGAACAAGATACACTGGAGTGTGTCACTTGCTTTATGCTCTTTGACAAAGTTCTAACGATTAACTAATTGCAGTGAGCTATGGGCCTTCTAAATAGACCTTGCAGCTAACAAGTGCAGCATATATTATTGTTACAAGGTTCTATGAAGTGCCTACAGTGAGCTAAACACCTGCAGCATATATTATATGCTACATAAAATACATGTGAAGCATATATCATAAAGCTAACATGTTGAGCATATAACATGTGAAGCATATAACATAAAATTCATATGAAGCATATAACATAAAATTCATGTGAAGCATATAACATAAAATTCATGTGAAGCATATAACATGTGAAGCATATAACATAAAATTCATGTGGAGCATATAACATAAAATTCATGTGAAGCATATAACATAAAATAAGCGGCGTCGGGAGTGACCGGCGGCGTCGGGAGGGAGCGGCGTCGGGAAGGAGCGGCGGCGTCGGGAGGGAGCGGCGTCGGGAGGGACCGGCATCGGGAGGGAGCGGCGGCGTCGGGAGGGAGCGGCGTCGGGAGGGAGCGGCGTCGGGAGGGACCGGCGGCGTCGGGAGGGACCGGCGTCGGGAGGGAACGGCGACGTCGGGAGGGAGCGGCGGCGTCGGGAGGGAGCGGCGTCGGGAGGGACTGGCGGCGTCGGGAGGGAGCGACGGCGTCGGGAGGGAGCGGCGTCGGGAGGGACTGGCGGCGTCGGGAGGGAGCGGCGGCGTCGGGAGGGACCGGCGGCGTCGCGAGGGAGCAAAACCTAGCTAGCAGGGGCGCTGCAGGGTGGAGACAAGAGACTGCGCCAGAGCGGACTCCGCAGACCTAGCTGCGGGTATTTAAAGATGAGCTATCACAGACGGTTCTATCAATATAACCGCCTGTGATATGCATTATCACAGACGGTTCTATCAATATAACCGTCTGTGATATCAATATTATCACAGACGGTTCTATATATATAACCGTCTGTGATATTTATATTATCACAGACGGTTATATCTATAGAACCGTCTGTGATGTTTTATCACAGACGGTTTCTTTTGATAAACCGCCTGTGATATTTCACTATAAATACCGGTAGCTAGCTAGGTTCCTATGTCATTTTACAATTACAATGGAACATAGATACATTTATAAAAAACGCAAGCATAACCATAGATATAACTATTTCTTAGTTCCTTAGTCATTTTACAATTACAATGGAACATACATACATTTATGAAAAACACAAGCATAACCAATATCATTTATTACACTTTGGCTATATCATTTTAAATAAAGCCCTTCACGATGATCGACACGCATATAGCTTGGTTCATCGCCTTGTTCTTCCTCGAGCCTGATGCCTTGTCCGAATGGAGGCAAATCATCAAATTGATTGTACTCTTCCTCATCTACAACATTCTCAACCCCGACAATCCTTCTTTTTCCCTGAAGAACTACATGGCGCTTCTTATTTGCCGGGTCGGTTACATAAAATACTTGAACAACTTGCCTCGCGAGTACGAATGGTTCATCTTTGTATCCTACACATTCGAGGTCCACGGTAGTGACGCCGTACATGTCAACCTTTACACCCCGTGGAAGTTGGACCCAACGGCACCGAAATAGAGGAATTTTGAAAATTACGTAGTCAAGCTCCCAAATCTCCTCTACAAGCCCGTAGTACGAGCTTGGGCCAGCGGTACTGCCGTGCGCATCATAGGCATCTATGCGGACACCTGAGTTCTGCACTGTGCTCTTTCTATCTTGATCTGTTGTATAAAATGTGTAGCCATTAATGTCGTATGCTTGCCATGTCACAATTGTAAATTTTGGCCCTTTTGCCAACCATTGTAGTGTTTCACTTGACGACCTCCTAGTCAATTGCGCCTTGAACCATTCGTTGAACTGACGGTTGTGTTGTCTTGTGGTCCAAACTTCTGACTGGCCTGCATTCTCCTGACGTAGCATGTCCTTGTGCTCTTCAATATATGGGGTCACTTCAGTCATGTGTTGTAAAACCATGAAATGGGCTTGAGTATACGTATTTTGATCTGGAGTTATTGCTTTCCTCCCGATAGTCCCGATACCCTCTAGCCTCCCCTCGTGACGAGATAGAGGTACACCTATCGGCTCTACCTGAGCCATGTAGCCGATGCAAAATTCAATGACCTCTTCTGTTGTATAACCTTCGATGATGCTACCCTCCGGTCGAGATCGATTGCGTACATAGGACTTCAGAATTCCCATGTCCATCCGGATCAATGACCTTCTGAGCAATTGCGTTGAAGAAATAACATAGCCTTATGATTGTCACTCGAACCTTGTTCGGCAAAATACTTCTAATTGCAACAGGTAGCATTTGAGTCATTAGCACATGACAGTCGTGAGACTTCATGCCAATTAATTTCAAATGTTCCATGGAAACAAGTTTCTTCATGCTTGTCGAGTGACCGGATGGAACTTTCACACCATTTAAGGACTGGCACAATTCAGTTCTCTCGGACTTAGACAGAGTGTAACATGCTGGGGGAAGGTACGTCCGGCCTTTATCGGTCTCTATCGGTGCTAACTCGGTCCTGATGTTCATAGCGACCAAGTCACGCCTTGCGTTAACACTCAACCTTGACAGGTTACCAAGGGCAGGAAAATCATTAATGGTGCAGAACAACATGGCCCGTAGAGTGAAGTTCTCTCGTTTGTCCGCATCCCATACATGTACCCCTTCATTCCACAGTGTTGCAAGATCTTCCACCAATGGGGCTAGGAACACATCAATATCGTTGCCAGGTTGCTTCGGCCCTTGGATAAGTAGTGACATCAAAATATATTTCCGCTTCATACACAGCCAAGGAGGAAGGTTGTACATGCACAGAGTCACGGGCCAGGTGCTATGTCGACTGCTCATGTTACCAAAAGGATTCATTCCATCTGTACTCAATCCAAACCTTATATTTCTCGGTTCCACACCGAAATCTACAAACATCCTATCGATGTTCCTCCACTGGGCAGAATCAGCAACATGTCTTATCATTCCGTCTTTCTTACGCTGCTCGCAGTGCCAACGCATCAATCTTGCATCCTTGCGGTTTGCAAATAAACGCTTCAAACGGGGGATTACAGGAAGATACCACATCACCTTAGCAGGAGGTCCTTGCTTCACCTCGATGCCCTTCCCATCATCAGAGTCATTTTTACGTTTGTATCGGGATGCTTTGCACACCGGACAAACATGTAAGCTAGCATACTCTTTACGGTACAGGATACAATCATTCCGACATGCATGTATTCTTTCTACTTCCATTCCTAATGGACAAACAATCTTCTTGGCTTGGTAGGTGGTTCTCGGCAACACATTTCCCGTTGGAAGCATGTCCACTAGGAGACCTAATAATGCCGTGAAACTCTTGTCGGACCAACCATTGCTTGCCTTCAATTTTAGCAGTTCTAGAACTGATGACAACCTCGTGTATTGCGGCTTGCAGCCCGGGAACAAAGGTTTCTCCGAGTCCTCCATCAAGCCCTCGAATTTACCAAACTCTCTCTCACTATAGTTCCCTTCTGCATCACGTAACATCTGATCCAGATTATCATCCTACGACCTATCCTCATGATCCAGATTGTCATCCTGCGACCTATCCTCATGATCCAGATTGTCATCCTGCGACCTTTCCTCATGATCGAAAGAACAGTCCACAACTGGCATATCGTTGCCTCCCTCGACTATGTCATAACTACCTTCTTGTGTACTCTTCTCTTCACCGTGACTGGTCCAACATTTGTACCCTTTTCTGAAACCCCTTCGAATCAAGTGAGCTTCAATCTGCGCTGAGGTGCTAAACATCTTGAGATTATCACAATCAATACATGGGCAATACATATATTTCATCCCCTTCTTCAACATATCCAGCTCGGCCGCCCTTCTAAAGGCAGACACGCCAGTAATGTACTCTTCACTCACACGGTTCTCAATATACATCCAGCTTCGGTCCATCTACGCTACACAAGTGAAAAATGGGTGTCAAAAATGATTATTACCTCTACTACTAACCTCTGATCAGATCACTAAGAATGTTAAGTAATTGAATACTAATCTCTGATCAGATCACTAAGAATGTTAAGTAATTGAGTATGCTAACCTCTGATCAGATCAATAAGAAGACGGTGATATTTTTTCACCCCCAACTCCCTAAAGCCGGCCGCCTTGCTCCACCGATGCAGCGCAATGAAGACAGATCGGTGTCGACATCCTTCAAGCAAGTACGCCAAGTAATTAATACTACGCAGAATATCACAGACGGTTCCAACTACAAACGGTCTGTGATTTCCGACTATCATAGACGGTTCGCATCAATAACCGTCTGTGATAGTCTCATTATCACAGACGGTTCGTAACACGAACCGTCTGTGATGTACATAATATCACAGACGGTTCTAAATATCAACCGTCTGTGATTTATGCGTATCACAGACGGTTCGTGTATAGAACCGTCTGTGATAGTCCTTCACAGACGGTTTACATTACAAACCGTCTGTGATAGTTACACGGGGATGAACTGTTTCGTCAGGGCATGACTGCCAACTCGAAGCATATATAGCATAGCATTCGAGGCACATCCGAGGTCTGCTGCTGTGTCTTGAGGAATGCCAAGAGCTGGTCTTCAGATGTGGCTGCCACATCTGAAGACCAGTGTGGCTGCCACATCTGAAGACAAGCTCTTGGCATTCCTCAAGACACAGCTGCAGGCCTCGGATGTGCCTCGAATGCTATGCTATATATGCTTCGAGTTGGCAGTCATGCCCTGACGAAACAGTTCATCTTTCCCGACAAAATTCAAGGCAATTTTATTACAATAGTGCAAAGAAAAGACATTTCAAGATTCTTGGTTGAGCTGGTCGATGAACATGCAAATACAGAGGCAAGCACAAAAACTCAACAACACATTCAGATCGATCTATTACAGGATAACAAGCTAACAAACCCTTCGTGGCACGACGGTTCACACTAAACAAGACACACTTACGGCAAGAGTGTGTTGTTTAGTATGAACCGGTCGTGCCGCGATAGAGGTGCTAGCTCACAGCGGAGGGGAGATGCATGCAGGAAGCTAGTTAGTGGATGAACTCACGCGTGACTAGTACCGGTGGAAAGGTTGATGGGGAGTTATTAATAAGGGCCTGGCCGTGGGAGGAACTGGTGCCAGCCATTCGATGTGGAGAGAATAGACGGGTGAGATCGAAATCCTGTGTATACGCCAATTATTGGTGACATGTGATTATTACACACCAATTATCAGTGACATGGGATTATTACAGACGGTTCTTAACAGGAACCGTCTGTGTTATCTGGCTTTTCACAGACGGTTCTTAACAGGACCCGTCTGTGTTATCTCGATTGGTATAGACGGTTCGTATTAAGAACCGTCTGTGAAAGTTAATATCACAGACGGTTGCCAGTAAAACCGTCTGTCATAACGCTTCGCGCGTGTTTCTATTGCCAGAACGCTTCGCGCGTGTTTCGATTGCCAGAACGCTTCGTGTTTCGATTGCCAGAACGCTTCGGGTTTCGATCGTCTAATTAACGTCTCTCGATCGTTATACGAAGCATCTATATCATTAATGTTTGGGTATACGAACCGTCTGTGCTAAAGGTTAAATATGCGCGCCTAATCCAGGTCTCTTCTACGTACGTACAATATGGCGCCTTCTACTATTCTTGTGATCATCTCCTTCCTCTCATCTGTTCATCACGAATTGTTCGGCCGGAACCTTACACAGGCGGCCAGCAATTTGCATCTGGAGCAGCTTCTCCGCACCCGCCCTGCTCTCCTTCCCCGACTTTCTTGCATCCGTCAGCTTGACCTGATCCTCCGCCGTCGACGGAGGCGTCTCGCTGCCGCTCAAGAAAGGGAAACAGCTCTCACCCTGGTTCTTCTCCACAATGTGCGCAATGCGGAAGAAGCTCTACTCGCATTGCACAGACTGATGGATAGCCTTGCCGCTCATGCAGAAATGGCAGATTGTGAGGAATGTTTTAATGCTATCCTGTACGACATGATGGATGCTGCTGATCATTTGCCCAGGCTGCACGAGGAAGTGCAGAGGACAAGGGCAATCTTAACAGCGTTCGAGAATTCAGCGGCTGATCCTCCAAGTCCCAAAGTCGAAGAAGAAGCGTACGAAGCCCAAAAGATTACAATCTGGGAAACTCTTTACCTGTGCGACTTATGTAATGAATTTCCCTCTAATTGAAATTAATAAATTTGCCTTTAATTTGTGACCTCTTGTCTCAGTAGTTCTGTAGTTAAGTTATTAGAAGCAATGTGTACTTATATATTAACCTCTGATCTAGAATATGACAGACAAAGGGACATCACAGCCGGTTCTTGTAAAAAACCGTCTGTGAACATTCCCAGACGGTTCTTAACAACAACCGGCTGTGATAGTCTACACAACACAGACGGTTTTTAATAAAAAACCGTCTGTGATAATTTCAGATTATCACAGACGGTTTTTTATTTTAAACCGCCGGTGATACTAAAGTATCACAGACGGTTCATTGGTAAGGACCGTCTGTGATACTCGACCACTAACACAGACGGTGTCCAAATTAAAACCGTTTGTGTTAGTGTCAATCACAGACGGTTTTGTCAAACCGTCTGTGATGTAGCCGTCTAGTATAGCCCTAATCCTGCTCCTCTACACACTATGCTCTCCCTGATCATAATAGCAGAAATGGTTTGAAATACGAAGCGTCTGCGTTAATGCTTATATATGCGCGCCCTAATTCTTCTACACACTATGCTCTCCCTGATCATCTTCTTCATCACCAGATTTCTCAATAATGACATCTAAAATTCTTTTGATCTCCTTCCTCTCATCTATCCATCATGAGTTGTTCGGACGCAGCCTTACACAGGCGGCCAAAAATTTACGTCTGGAGCAGCTCCTCCGCTCACGCCCTGCTCTCCTTCCTTGACTCGCTTCCATCCGTCAGCTGGACCTCATCATCCACCGTCGACGGAGGTGTCTCATTGCCACTCAGGATAGGGAAACCGCCCTCAGCCTCGTTCTTCTCTACAATGTGCGCAAAGCGGAGGAAGATCTTGCGGCAGTGCAGACACACTTGGATAAACTTGCCGATCAAGCAGAATGGGCTGATAATGCGGAAGCGCATCTTGACATCCTGTTTCAGATTATGGAACATGCTAATGATAATTTGCCCATGCTTGAGGAGGAAGTCGAGAAGGCAAGGACAATCTTGACGGCATTCGAGAACACAACGGCTGATCCTCCAACTCCAGAAGTCGACGAAGAAGCATATGAAGCCCAGAAGATTCAAATCTGGGAATGTCTTTTTTTTGCACTTTTGTAATAAAATTACCTTGAATTTGACTCTCGTCTCTATAGATTCTGTAGTTTAAACGATACCACAGATGGTTCGTATTACTAACCGTCTGTGAAATTTCACAGACGGTTAGTAATACGAACCGTCTGTGATCTCTAAAATTATCACAGACGGTTCCAGTTAATAACCGTCTGTGATATTTTCACAGACGGTTATTAACAGAAACCGTCTGTGATAATTTTAGACATCACAGACGGTTCGTGTTAATAACCGTCTGTGAACTTTCACAGACGGTTAGTAAAACGAACCGTCTGTGATGTCTCATTTATCACAGACCGTTCGTGTTAATAACCGTCTATGAAAATATCACCGACGGTTGCCAGTATAAACCGTCTGTGACAGTTTAATCACAGACGGTTTCGTATGAACCGTCTGTGATGTAGCCGTCCAGTATAGCCTCTTCTGTAGTAGTGCTAGCTCTAGCCCTTATGCTTCCCCAGCCATCCTAGTCAAAAAGAAAGACGACTCTTGGAGACTCTGTGTTGATTACCGGAAGTTGAATGCTCAGACTGTCAAAAACAAATATCCAATTCTGGTCATTGAGGATTTACTTGATGAATTGAATGGGGCTGCTATATTCAGCAAACTGGATCTGAAATCAGGATATCGTCAAATACGTATGAAGCAAGAAGATATCGGTAAGACAACATTTAGAACTTATTTGGGCCACTTTGAGTATTTAGTTATGCCTTTTGGACTCACAATGCTCCAGCTACCTTCCAATCATTGATGAATACCATCTTTGCTAAGTATTTGAGGAAGTTTATCTTGGTATTCTTTGACGATATACTAGTGTACAGCAAGAACGAGGAGGAACACCGACAACATCTCACAATAGTATTGGGAATTCTAAGGCAGCAGAAGCTGTTTGTTAACATTAACAAGTGTGTAATTGCAGCAGCACATGTGGAGTATTTGGGCCATGTGATATCCGGGCAAGGGGTAGCCACGGATCCTAAAAAGATTTCTGCCATTAGAGAGTGGCCCAAGCCGCAAAATGTGTCGCGATTGAGGAGTTTCTTGGGAATGATGGGATACTATCGGCGATTCATCAAGAACTGCAGGCTGATATGCCGACCTTTATTTGATATGTTAAGGAAAGAAAACTTCAGTTGGAGCAGTCCACAAGATGAGGCTTATGAGGAGCTGAAACTCAGGCTAACCTTGGCCCCTGTTCTAGCACTCCCAGATTTTTCGGAGCCATTCACCTTGGAAACCGATGCTTGCACAAATGGTATCGGCGCAGTCTTGATGCAAAAGGGTAGGCCCACAGCATACTTTAGCAAAACTCTGGGGGTGAGAACTGCAGGTCTGTCCACCTATGACAAAGAGGTCTTGACAATCATTGAATCCTTGAAGAGATGGAGGCATTACTTCTTGGGTACTCGGTTGGTAATCAGGACTGATCAACAAAGTCTTAAGTTTATGTCTGAGCAGAGGATTGGAGAAGGAATTTAGCACAAACTTATGTTGAGGTTGCTTGAATTTGACTATACCATTGAATATAAAAAGGGGAAGGAAAACAAAGTAGCAGATGCATTATCCAGGAGGGGGTTCTGACTTGATGCCTATCACTATTGCTGTCCCAACCAGGGTAGAAACCATTGAGCAAAGCTATTCTGCGGACTCACACTGCAAGGAGCTGCTAGAGCAACTAACCTTAGCTCCTGATCCGCAGTCTGAATTTACCCTTCATTCTGGAGTGATAAGGTACAGAGGAAGAATATATGTGGGAAAAGATGCTGAGCTGAGGCAAAACATTATACACTCATTCCACTCTTCGGCTGTGGGAGGACACTCAGGTATGGTAGCTACTTACCAAAGGGTTAAGGGCTTGTTTTATTGGCCGGGGTTAAAAAAGGAAGTGCAAACTTTTGTTCAAAACTGTGCTATTTGTCAACGATCTAAGTCTGAACTCTGCCACTACCCCAGACTTTTGGAACCTCTACCCATTCCCGATATGGCTTGGACTCATATTTCCATGGATTTTGTTGAGGGAATGCCAAAGTCAAAAGGGTATGAGGTCATTTTGGTTATTGTAGACAGATTTACCAAATATGCTCACTTCATTCCTTTGATGCATCCGTATTCGGTTCAGTCGGTCACTCAAGCATTTATTGATAATGTCTTTAAGCTGCATGGGTTTCCTTTGGCGACTGTCACGGATAGAGATCGGATTTTTACTAGTAAACTTTGGCAAGAATTATTCAAGTCATTAAAAGTGGAATTGAGGTTCAGTGTGGCTTACCATCCGCAAACGAATGGGCAAACCGAGCGAGTTAATCAGTGTTTGGAGACGTATCTCAGATGTATGGCTTTTAATGAACAGAAGAAATGGATTTCTTGGTTATCTCTTGCAGAATGGTGGTATAACACTACTTTCCACACCTCCCTTAAATTATCCCCTTTCCAAGCTTTATATGGATTCTCACCTCCCATGATTAATGAGGTGGCTATCCCGGGACCTATGGAAGGAGAGGTTAAGGATTTCATTCAAGAGAAGCATACTATGCTTAAGAGACTCAAGGAAAACCTAACACAAGCCCAGGCTCGGATGAAGAAATACGCGGATTTGAACCGTTGTGAGAGGCAATTTGAAGTGGGTGACATGGTTTATCTCAAACTACAGCCTTACAGAACCGCTGCATTTGGACTTAAGAATGCCCTAAAACTAACCAGCAGATTCTATGGGCCATTCCGTGTGATGCAAAAGATTGGTAGAGTTGCATATAAACTTCAGCTGCCAGATGGAGTAGGGATTCATCCAGTATTCCATGTAAGTCAGCTCAAAAGGCACCCACCTTTATTTATGTGGCACCGCCCCACCTGCAGCATGCATGGCAGCGTCAATCCACGTGATGGAAACAATCCACATACGTCACCCTCCAGATAATTGCTTCTTGACAGATAATTGCTTCTCGATAGATAATCCACGTGACGCGCAACGCACTACTACAGAAAAAGGTCATCACAGACGGTTTGAAAACGTCATCACAGACGGTTTAGTGAGCCGTCTGTATTTATGGGTCAGCGATAATCGAAGGTCATCACAGACGGTTTTCGAACCGTCTGTGATTATGGACTATCACAGATGGTTTTTGAGTAAAAACCGTCTGTGATAGCTGATGATCACAGACGGATTTTAGTTAAAATCCGTCTGTGATACTGATTATCACAGACGGTTTTTAATACAGACCGTCTGTGATACAAAAGTATCACAGACGGTTCATCGGTAATAACCGTCTGTGATAATCCATTTTCCCGCCACAAATACCACAGACAGCCTCCAAATTACAACCGTCTGTAATAGTGCTCATCAGAGACGGTTTCATAAAACCGTCTGTGATGAGGCGTCTACTATTAGACTTTCTGTAGTAGTGACGGCAACCTCCAGAAGATAATGTAATCGGAAGCCACGAGCCTGGAAAATCACGTTCTAGCAAAAAAACGTGGAAAAATCGCTAGACTTGTATTAGCTGCCTTTTTTATTTTTCTGCAAGCGTGACGCGGCTGAGGCGGACCGCGCGGCCCAAGGCGGCGTGGAAAAAAAAGCTCGAGACTCGTGAGCTACTCGGGTTCGGTTCGTCTTAGACTTGACTCGAGTTCGGCTCGAATTATAAACGAGCCAAGCTCAAGCTTGAGCTGAAGCTCACAAGCTTATCGAGCTCGAGCTCGAAAAGCTCGAGTAGGCTCGTTCATTATTGCTAAGCATGACTCTTTAAAGTGTATACACATGTATTTCAATTTTTTTATCAATTGTATTGTCCAAATCACACCGGGCTTATAAATAAGACAATGGTTTAAGCCTAAGACACCCGGGTAGGGTGAAGTTCTGCTGTGGCGGGCTAGCAGGGGTGGGGAGCCAACTGCTAGACGTTCAGAAGGAGGACATCCCGCACAACGTATGGGACCCACCGCAAGTGGGAGCGACCCATAGGGTGAAATGATGGAAGGGACGAGGTACTTTGAACGGTTACTGTGATGGTCTGCTCAATCACACGTCTAAGGAATCGTGTGGGGCAACGAGTTGATTGTCTCTTGTGGTGAAAGTGTACAAACTCTGCAGAGTCAAAACTATTCGAATAGCCGTGCCCACGGTCAAGGGCGGACATGGGAACTTAACTGGATATAGTTCTGTTTACAAAATATTGGAACTTGGGTGAATGGAAAACTTGAAGGCCGAAGGACTGCCCTGGTTTGGAATTGTCCTGGGTGTCGTCCCAGTGGTAAGTTAAGCGGCTATAACGCTGAAGAAATTGCTATATGGTGCAGATGCCATGTAACGGTGGATGGAATCTGAATCGATATTATAATGCATTTCCTTGTACATTATGTTTTATTCCAAAACTGCTAGGTCTCAGGAAATTTTAAGTAATTGTATTCAAAAGCACTCTCCGCAAAATAAAACAACCCGAGCCTCTCCTTTGTTAAGCCATGCATACTATTTATTTGCATTCTGTGTATTGGCTCGCGGAGCACGGGGTCGGAGTGCTCATGCTCGCTTTTGCGACAAAATTCAGAATCAGGAATCAAATCACCTCACCTCAGCAACAAGATTGGACAAGCTGGCCGAGAAGATGACGATGTCAAGGGCTAGGTCGCGAACCTCCAGTTGGCTGCCTGTGGGCATGTCCTGAAGGTCCCACCTGTGTGCTTCGTTCTTCCGCTGGTGCAATTTCATGGTTTCGGCCTAATCGGCCCATGAGTAAGTTTACTATTATATTTACGCTTCCGCATGATATGTACTTTGATAATCAGAACTATAATCTGTGAGCACTATCTACTGATCCAGGGAATAGTGCGGTGGAATAACAGAGGAATCCGGATGATAATATCTGGGCTCTTACAGCCCCCCATTGCCCATTCTGAATAACTGATGGTTAGGGTGTATCATAGATATGGCCGTGCCAATCATTGTAGGTAACAAAGTTCAAAGTGGTGCCGGTGGCATTGTAGATGAGGCATTTTGCAGATATTCCATTACCGTACCTAGTAGCGTAGCCAAAAGTTAGACGACGATATGAGGTTAATTAGTTCTACAAACAAAACTATTATACTTCACCTTAATTTGGTACTGATCTTTTGTACGTACGATTGCATATATAGTTATAAGCGAAATCTCAATAGTATGCATGGGTTCTAAAGCAAACGTTACAGGTTGGGACCCAAAATTTAGTTCAGGGTTTAGGCTCTGTTTTCCTCATCTAAAAGAATATGTAAATAAATTCAGTTTAGTTCGGATCTAATAAATTCAGTTCAGTTTGGGTCCATTAAATTTAGTTTATTTCAGTTAAGTGTAGTTCAAATTCATTGAGTTCATATAAATTCAGTTCTTTTCAGACGAATCAAACAGAGCCTCAATAGTAATTTAGAATTAAAAATAAAAATGTTAGTATTTTCCCTGTCTTGAATTCAGTTGCCAATAACTTAAGTAACGTTAATCGCCAAATAAATAAAAGTCCATATATAAAACGAAATCTATTTTTTGGTGCATATATATGTACCCACCGATCGACCAAAAAGCCAACGTTTTCACTAGCTAGTCTAAATTTTTGTATTGCAACAAGAACCAGAAATAATTAAGTAGCCACTACGTACATAAACCATATACAAACCTGTCCTTGAGGTTGTCGACGAACTGTTGTGCGTTGGTATCCTTACCACCGGCGTTGATCATCTGCATGGCATAGTCTGCAACATCTTTTTGGGTAATGGGTTCGTTATACTCTCCGGTGGCGGTGGCTCTCAACGTCTCCACTGAGATGGGGGTACCAAATACTCCGGAGGCCATCCTCTTGTTTCTTTGCTTTGTACTTAGTATAGTTTAGACCACCTGTTTGGAGGTCAAAACCCTAGACCACTTTAGTTCACTTTGGTGGACTAATGGTCTAATGCCTTTTTATAGGGTGGTCTAAACTTTAGACCACCTGTTTGGAGTATTTTGTTACTAAGCTTTAGACCATGAGATCCAAACAAGGCCTTATTGTAGATGTGATTTTAAGACCCCGAATCCCGTGTGAACGCATTTGACCGAGTAAGGTCGTGCTCGTGCCGTCCCTGCTGCGCTCGTCCCCGAATCCCGTCCTTTCCCGCCATCAATGGCGGTCCTTTACACGCTTCATTGCTTACGCACGGCATCTTGGTGCGGCAGGCCAACATGAAACACCGGAAGCGGACCGCTCAGCTGCAACCGGGTGTAAGTGTGGCGACGCAGCAGTCTGTGGTGCGGAAAACGGGCGCGAGATTTTTCTTGTCGTTTTTTATGGTAATCATCAACCATGCAACAACCCTTATTTATGTGGCACCGCCCCACCTGCAGCATGCATGGCAGCGTCAATCCACGTGATGGAAACAATCCACGTACGTCACCCTCCAGATAATTGCTTCTTGACAGATAATTGCTTCTCGACTGATAATCCACGTGACGCGCAACGCACTACTACAGAAAAAGGTCATCACAGACGGTTTGAAAACGTCATCACAGACGGTTTAGTGAGCCGTCTGTATTTATGGGTCAGCGATAATCGAAGGTCATCACAGACGGTTTTCGAACCGTCTGTGATTATGGACTATCACAGACGGTTTTTGAGTAAAAACCGTCTGTGATAGCTGATGATCACAGACGGATTTTAGTTAAAAACCGTCTGTGATACTGATTATCACAGACGGTTTTTAATACAGACCGTCTGTGATACAAAAGTATCACAGACGGTTCATCGGTAATAACCGTCTGTGATAATCCATTTTCCCGCCACAAATACCACAGACAGCCTCCAAATTACAACCGTCTGTAATAGTGCTCATCAGAGACGGTTTCACAAAACCGTCTGTGATGAGGCATCTACTATTAGACTTTCTGTAGTAGTGACGGCAACCTCCAGAAGATAATGTAATCGGAAGCCACGTCAGCCTGGAAAATCACGTTCTAGCAAAAAAATGTGGAAAAATCGCTAGACCTGTATTAGCTGCCTTTTTTATTTTTCTGCAAGCGTGACGCGGCCGAGGCGGACCGCGCGGCCCAAGGTGGCGTGGAAAAAAAAGCTCGAGACTCGTGAGCTACTCGGGTTCGGTTCGTCTTAGACTTGACTCGAGTTCGGCTCGAATTATAAACGAGCCAAGCTCAAGCTTGAGCTGAAGCTCGCAAGCTTATCGAGCTCGAAAAGCTCGAGTAGGCTCGTTCATTATTGCTAAGCATGACTCTTTAAAGTGTATACACATGTATTTCAATTTTTTTATCAATTGTATTGTCCAAATCACACCGGGCTTATAAATAAGACAATGGTTTAAGCCTAAGAACAAGATAGACTGCAGTTGGCTAAGCTTATGGTAGATAAAAATCTAAAGACTCGTGAATTGCTCGTGTTTCGCTCGTCTCAAGTTTGACTCGAGATCGGCTCGAAAGATAAATGAGCCAAGCTTGAGCCTAACTCTAGGCTCGGGTGATTTTGAGGCTCGGTTCGAGTTCGGTTCGATTCTCTAACAAACTCAAGCTTGAGGCAGTGAGCTTGCTCGAGCTCGGCTCATTTACAGCCCTACCTGCGGCATGCATGGCAGCGTCAATCCACGTGATGGAAACAATCACGTGACGCGCAACGGCAACCTCCAGAAGATAATGTAATCGGAAGCCACGTCAGCCTGGAAAATCACGTTCTAGCAAAAAAAACGTGGAAAATCGCTAGACCTGTATTAGCTGCCTTTTTTATTTTTCTGCAAGCGTGACGCGGCCGAGGCGGACCGCGCGGCCCAAGGCGGCGTGGAGCGTAGCCATGGCGACAGCGGCAGCGTGCGGGCAGCGACGTCGCGTGGTGTTCGATGAAATGCTGGAGCGAGCCGACGGATCTCTCGGCAGTGCACGCGAGGTGTTCGACGGAATGCCTGAGTGGCAGGGCGTCTTCGGCGGCCTTGGTTGCTTCGGGCCTGCAATTGGCTGTGCGTGCCGCGAGCTGCAGTGGTACCGTAGCCATTGCTCCGTGGTGGGCTGGTGGCCTTGGCCGTTGCCATGTGGTGAGGTCCAAAGATGTGGAATTTTCCTGGAGCGCGGCCGGTGGGAAAGAATGATGCCAAGATGGTTTCTGAGCACGGGGAAGAGAAAAGGACTTGGGCCAGAGCAGCTGAGTCACACTTGGTCCTTGAGGGAACGTTCGGACAGCTGCGCACCCCGGATCCTTCGTGCAGCGAATCCGCCGAACGTATTCAAGGCAAATACCTCGCGGTCGTAACCTTTACGTTTCGCATATCACGTATTTCCAGAATACTTGTCACCTTGCCATTGATTACCATTATCATATCACTAAAGTTACCTAATAATTGCAATATCGCTAAGTCACCTGGCTAATTGCTAAAGTTACCTGGCCATTATCATATCACCAAAGTGTCTGACTAGCATCATATCACTAAAGTTACATGATCATTAACATATCACTAATACTTGTCTGGTTATTATCATATCGTTTATACTTGCCTAGTTTTAGACTCTTAATATTGTATTCTCGCAACGATGTATAGGCTAACTTGTTCACAAGCGTTTAGGTTTATTAGAATGCTCAATTAATAATGTTCTAGAGTTCATACCTTAAATGAGTGTTTTAGAATACATGCTTAAATCATTAATAGGGGGGTAGCATATGAACATTCTTTTAACTTAGGATTAAATTATTGACGCTCTTTGATATTAGGGCTGCTATGTTTTCGTTTCGAATATTATGTTCCAATAATTGTTTGATATTGTATTTTAGCCATGAATGATGTATGTATTAAATCTGTTAATCTGACTAATAATCACTTATCACATAATAAAACCTTGACTGGTTGATAACCTTGTGTGAGCTATATTATAATACTTCTTTAAGTTAATCCCTATATCACTATCACCATATCATTATTCCACATCGCTCTCATGTCAGGAACTATGTCTCTCCATTCTCAATCCTAGCACATCTTTTCACTTCTCATAGCTTATCATAGCTTTATCTTCGCCATCTCTTCTTTTCCTTAAATTCATACTTTATAATCTACTATGATGTATTAGTTACTTTATCACCTAATATCACCAATCCTATCTCTTTGGTCTCATTGGATTAAATCATTACTCTCAAAACATTACCTTAATTCAATCACAACCCTCTAATTATAACATGGATAATTCGCTAAATAACGAACTAAGGGTTATCACGCCGGGGCTACCCACATATAGGGGTCATTTCCACCCAACCTGGTAACGCACGGGGGGCCGTACATTCTCGTTACACAGGATATTACACCCCGTCTGCGGTTATACAATCGAGGACAAGGTTGTGCCTGGCTATTCTCGTATAATCGGGTATGTGGGATGAGGTCGCCGACACCCTTGTTATAACTTTCTATAACTTGTCACATAACAAATATCTTAAATACACAGTTCTCATAATATCTGTCTTCCATTCATGACAGTATTTCCGATATCAGTTGTTCATTGATTGCCTTATGTCCATTGCTTACTTGTCATGCTTACCTTTTATTTCACGTGGTTGCATTACTTGTCTTTACCCTTGTGTTGCGACCGTTGTTGGGTACTTGTTGAGATTTTCAAATCTCACGCTTGCTCTTTTCAGTCTTAGGTAAAAGGTCAGTGGAGTGATAGCATCATGCATGGGTGGAAGCACTCGAGTTTTCAGTACTGTGGCTTGCCACTATGGTTATTTTACTTGTTCTTTATTTGGTTAGAAGTGGACCGGTCCCATATTTCAAATAGTTATTTCAGCTTCTGTTGGTTCTCTAAGTACTTTTAAAGTTTTAATTTCCTTGTGATTTTTTATTATTACTTTTCTTATGATTTTTTTACTTTAGCGATGATGTTCCATAATAGTATCTCACATCGATATGTGGGGTGCTACACCTCTACTAGCTTCCGATCCCCAAGTCGGCCGCTATCCCTTCCCCGACTGGCTTGAGGTCGAGTCGGGGGAAGTGTGACTTCACCAACCCAAAGGACCTGCCTGATGCAGAGCGCGGTGGCCTTGATCCTGCTGGGTGCTCGCTTCAGGCACGATCATATCCAAGTCGGTTTTCAGCCCCTGCATGCAATCACCTTTTGGTTACGCTCAAGAGCTTCCGTCAAATTAAATCACGATTAGAATCTCTGCGAAAACAGCCAACAAAACAATTAACCATCAACAATGGATTTTCATTTTAGTGTATTTGTTACCTAAAAATATTCGGAGTGGACAAATCATAAGCGCTCAGTGGGGATATATATGAATTGAAGCTAACAAAAGAAAGCGCAAAGTTGGCCGAAAATCAGTAAGTCAGGTACAAGATCGATCTGCCTTCATGGTAGCGACCTCCCTTGTTGATGATCCAAGGTAGTACACCAACATCGGAGTGACCAACCACATCACTGGAGACCTTGACAAGCTTTTGGTTAAGGAAAAATACTATAGCAAGGATCATTTACAAGTGGCTAATAGTTCAGGTTTGGCTATATCACAAACCTTAAAGGCATTAGGGGGAGACTTCAAGTACCAAAGTGAATGCCAGGAAATCAACTGGAGGCATTTCCTCCTCAGATCCACGTACTCAAGAGACTGAACAACAAGTTCAGAAAATCATAAATTTGTAACACATTGCAAATAACCTGCCAGAAGCATTTACTGATTATAAGGGTGTCACTAAATCCTCTTATCCTGCTCGTAATGCGCCCGAAAGAGTGGATGTACCAATAAAAACCATTCAACTCCCACTTCCAAAGAAGAGGGGGAGAAGTACGGCCGCACCTAAGGATAATGCTTCAAGTAAGCGTCCGAGGATACCGAGGACTAGATCCTCCAAATCAGTAAATCCAAGCCAACCTCAAGTTGGTAGACACCCAATAGTGGATAAAAATCCAAAACCTGGACCAAATCCACAACCTGGATCAACGGTGCACCCAAATTCTGATCCTGGGACATCGGAACACCCTGACTCCAGTGTTTTGGGAAATGACGAGCCACTTAATGGGGTGAAAGAAATTTCCATCAATTACATTGATTCTGGAGAATCATATGACCGTAAGACTACTGTTGTCGACATGTACTTCTCCGCAGCAATTGCAGAAATCTTCCTAAATGATCAAGATCCCAAGACTATGGCAGAGTGCAAAAAGCGCTCGGACTGGACTCAATGGAAAGAAGCAATTCAAGCCGAGATAGCCTCGCTCACTAAAAGAGGGGTATTCACATCTGCAATGCCTACACCTCCCAAAATCTTTCCTGTAGGATTTAAATGGTTATCGTCCGAAAGCGGAATGAGAACAATGAGGTGGTGAGATATAAAGCGAGGCTAGTAGCACAAGGGTTCACGCAGAGACCCGGCATTGATTACAATGAAACCTATTCTCCGGTAATGAGTGGAATAACTTTTCGATATTTAATATCATTGGCAGTTCAAAATCATCTATCTATGCAGTTGATGGATGTAGTGATAGCATATCTATATGGGTCACTTGATTCGGACATATACATGAAGGTTCCCGATGGAATCCAAATTCCGAATCCAAACGCAAATCGCAACATATATTGTGTAAAGCTTCAAAAGTCATTATATGGCTTAAAGCAGTCGGGACGAATGTGGTACAACCGACTGAGTGAGTTCCTCCTAACAAAGGGATACACTAACAACGATGATTGCCCATGTGTATTCACAAAGAAATCCCCAACGGGATTTTGTATTATATCTGTGTATGTTGATGATTTAAACATTATTGGCAGCCCAAAGGATATAGAAGAAGCACGCAATCACCTAAAGACGGAATTCGAGATGAAGGATTTGGATAAGACCAAATATTGCTTAGGCTTACAGCTTGAGCACCTTCCCTCAGGAATATTAGTGCATCAATCAGCCTATATCCAGAAAATATTGAAGAAATTCAATATGGACAAATCCTATCCTTCCAAAACGCCGATGGTTGTTCGTTCTCTAGAAATGGAGAAAGATCCATTTAGACCACGCGATATTGGAGAAAAGATATTAGGACCCGAGGTTCCATATCTCAGTGTCATTGGAGCACTTATGTATCTTGCAAATTGCACCAGGCCTGATATCGCATTTGCAGTGAACTTACTAGCTAGACATAGTGCAGATCCAACTCAACGTCATTGGACGAGAGCAAAGCATATCCTCATATATCTTAATGGCGCAAAGGATCTTGGTTTACTCTTTAAGAAAAATCATGATCCCAATATGATAGATACACGGAAGCTGGTTACTTATCTGATCCCCATAACGGCAAATCCCAAACAGGATTTGTATTCCTACATGGAGGTACAGCTATCTCATGGAAGTCTTTTAAACAGATTCTTACAGCAACCTCTACTAATCACTCTGAAATTATTACACTATATAAAGCATCACGTAAATGTGTATGGCTTCGCAGAGTGATTAACCACATACAACAGTCATGTGGTATTGGTTCAATTGAATCACCTACGGTTATCTATGAAGATAATTCTGCTTGTGTTACACAGATGCAAACAGGTTACATAAAGAGCAATGTCACTAAACATATTGCTCCTAAGCTGTTTTATCCCCATGAATTACAAAACAAAGTGGGAAAATAAACGTCTTGCAAATCAAGTCATGTGATAATCTCGCTGACCTATTTACTAAGTCCTTACCAACATCTATTTTTCAAAAATTTGTACATGAGATTGGTATGCGACGACTTCGAAATTTGCAAGAATCGGGGGGAGACATCTCCTAGATGTTAACCTGTACCAACATCATATTACACTCTTTTCTTTCATAAGTTTTACTCATAACGTTTCTTGTTAAAGTTTTCAATGAGGTAATATTAACATAAGCATGTGTCATATTTTCTATTTTTCCCCACCGGGGTTTTGTGAGAAATATCAAAGACACATATTGCCCTCGCAACTCATCCATGGTTTTTCCCTGAAAAGGTTTTTCATGTCCAAGAGGCAATACCATTAATATGTCGCCACATTTTCTCCTAATTTTCCCACTGGGTTTTTATAGGAGTTTTAGCGGCATATCACTTTATATTGCTCCTCACATTTTTCCTAAATGGTTTTTTGGGGAGTTATCTTTATGTCGTATCTCCAATATTTTTTTCCCCACTGGAGTTTTTAATGGGATACCAACGACATAGTGAATTATTTAAATCACACACATATATGCTATTTTCTCCTTATTTTTCCAAATAAGGTTTAAAGGAGTTTTTATGGCATATCTATACATACATGTTCCTCAGATTTTTTTTTTCTCACAGGGTTTTTCAAGAAATCTCAGCTTACAGCTGCATTGATCTCGAAGAAGATTCGATCAAGGAGGAGTGTTACGAAATGGTGTCTGTTCCAACAGACACCTTTCCCTCTCGGTGATCTCATCAACAGAGGAATAGGATTAGCAATTAGTTAGCATATTAGCAGTTAGTAACTACGAAGGGGCATGTTCCTTCGGCCGTAGACTGTTCTAGTGAACAGTTGCCCTTTCCTGTAAACAGACACCTTTTCACGAACGGTTGTGTCCGTGCGGACACGGAGACACCCCCCTCGTATGTATATATTAAGAGATCAATGAAACAAAGATAGTTGTTCCCAAATCACTTGTTCATTTTACATTCACGCGAGGGCAAAAAAGTTTGGAGCAGTGGCGCTGAAGCCCGACAAACTTTTTTAGTGGCGCAAAAGGAATTGCGATCTTTTATAATGGCTCACAAGTAAAAGGCTCTGATTTATAGGCAAACGGGCCTAAAATGCTGTATCCGAGACAGAGGGGATGCTGAAGAGCTTAACCAACACCACCAGGTAACCGTAGGGCGGCGGTGCTTGCTATGAACAGCAGCGTCATAAATTTTAACAGCTTTTGTTTTGAACTGCAGTATCAACAAATAAATGTAAATTGAGGGAGTAGTACATTTAAATCAATAAATCATTAGATAGACATTACGAGGGATGCCAGGAACAAGAGAGAAAATGTGCATACAGAAAAATTAAAAACCAAATCAAAACACATAAAAACATGGTTCAACCAAAACATTTAGCCCACACAAGTTCACTAGTACATAATAAAGTACCTGTATCTGCATACTGCAAGCAACATAATCCAGATAGTTGCATTACACATAATTTTCATAAATCAACTCAAGAAGTTCAATCTCCAATGTCTGCATCCAGATTCTTTGTACCATGTTTCAACAAACAGGTTGACGCTTCTTTGTCCTAGCCAGTTCTTCGCATGCACCTCAGATGGTTTACCCTGTTCAGTTTGTTTGATAGCTACTTTTCAGCTCGCTTCAGTGCTTCGCTTCTACCTGCATCAAAGAGAATAGCTCATGTTTTGAATGAGAAAAAAATTCTCTACAGAAAGAATTATTATCTTTATCCAACAAGAACAAGTCTCATGTTTATCAGTAACTAGCACAAAAAATAGAAAGAAACATAAAAGCAAGAATAAATTATGCATGTTTGTTTTGGTCAAACATAAAAAGAACAAGTCTCATGTTTATCTGTAATAAACGCAACTCAATACCATGTCCAATAAGAAGGCATTTGGTTCCCTGCAGGTGCCCCGGCCAGGCTCTGTGGGTGCAGCTTTTGGGCGTTTGGTTGCCTGGGGTAAGGTCTAAGCCTGTCCCATGGCATGCAAAAGTAGCCAGCGAGCCTGGCTCCGACGAAACGAGATTGAAATCCGTTTCTCCCGAGCCAGGCTCGTGAGATGCAGGGTATTAACATTTCAATGATGGTATTAGCAAATAATTATCATGTTTTAAGGCATATTATTATATTTCAAAGTAGATTAAGAATTAATGACAAAAATAAGTATTGTGCGGACGATTCAAGCAAAATAAATATAATCTTAATATTTGTCTTTTTATTTCAATATAAGCTGTTTAGTATTGATTTGACGGAATTCCACCACAGTTAAAGAAAACTGAGCTGTGGCCTTTCTAGGGGTGGAAAACGGTAACGGATAATTCGTTTTATCCGATATTCGTATCCGAGAAAACACAAATATGGTAAGCAAAAATCCGTATTCGAAAATATTTGTATTCGTATTCGAGAATATTCGTATCCGTATTTGAGAGTATTCGTATTCGCATTCGTATTCGAGAATATTCGTATCCGTATTCGTATTCGAGACTATTCGATTCGTATTCGATCCGTTTCTAGAACTTATGAAAAAAATCGTACAAATTTTGTGATTCAAAATTTGAATTTGGGCGGTTTAAAACCGGTAACCGGTCAAAAACTGGTGAAAAATCGGTAAAACCGCTAGGAATCCGTTTTATCCGATATTCGTATCCGAGAAAATCCGTATTCGAAAATATCCGTATTCGTATTCGAGAATATTCGTATCCGTATTTGAAAATATTCGAATTCGTATCTGTATTCGTTTGAAAAATATGGATTCGTATTCGTATTTGAGACTATTCGACCGTATCCGATCCGTTTCCACCCCTAGGCCTTTCTACTTCCATAACAGTTTTGCTAACATTTCACAGGAAGGATCGCGCACAAACAACAAAAATTCAGCTTAACACAAACTTATTTTTATTGGATTGCCAGGATTTGTTTAATCAACTGATATACAACATCGACAACACTGTACAGAACAAGTCATATCAATAACCCTCCATTGAATCACACTGTCATCAAGCCATAGCTCCTGAATTAGATGCACTAACTTGCTAAGCTCTAGACCCTACTGAAACCATGATTCACTAGTTCTCATGGCAAGCATGGCATTCATACATATAGTCGCACATAAAAACATAAAGGGAACTTACCAGCATACAGAAGTTACCTTAATATTGCTCAGGTACCCCTGCAGATCTCACTTGTGCAGAAGTTCGGCAAGAAAATGGTACTCTTCTGGACATCAAGCTCAGCCAATCCTCGCAATGTTGCCTTCCTCACATCAATAGCAAACATCACTGCCAACTTGTCCATGTGCCTGGGTCTGGTTTGAGAAAGCAAGTAAACGACATCATCATCCATGCTTAGGATGGGGTATGCCACTGGAAGTTCCTTCAATGTTCGTGTGGTCTTGCTGCTCAGCATAGCCATGAGATCAGAAAGACATGGGTCACTAGCCTCCAAGTTGACGTCTTTAACGTCAACTACACAGTCACGGTGCCAGCCCTCCCACGAACCAACCGGTATTGCCATGTTCCATGTTGTGGACTTCCAGCCATCACGGATGACCTTGGATTTCCTTGAGTTATTGCGCACCCAGTCAGTGTAGGAAACAGGGGTGGCATTCAGCTCTTCTCGTGACAAGAATTCCAACTCAACATACTTGATCGAGTCTTTGTTTTGGCTGATAGTTACGTCCCGCAAATAGCTGGGGTCACATTGTTTGAGGAGGCGATCCCAGTTACCCCTTGCCGGCACCGGCAGTGGGACATCCTGGAGCAGTGGGCATTCCTTGAGCACGTCGCAAAAGAAGATGCCACGCCAGAGGTCCACCCAGGCGACCGTGCCATGCTCACCACCAATTGTGATGGTCTTCCCCGTCTCGTGGTACAGCCTGTTGACTGCTCGAGGTAAAGGGATGAGCTTGTCCCTCTCGAACTCATTCACTGACAACCGCTTGGAGATCCACCCTTTGGAATCTGAGGATCTGTACAGGTGGAGGTCGAACTCCCACCTAATGAGCGCGCGGCCATCGTACAAGGGGGGGCCTAACACCGAGAGCAGCGACGACATACCAAGCGCCGTCTTCGCAGCTAATGAGGGCAGTTGCGGAGTCGTCAAGCCCCCTGGGGTGCGGGTTCGGTAGCAGATTTAGCCACTGGGCGCGCGGCCTGTAGACGAAGTGGTCCCAGTCCAATCCTCTCATGGTGCTGTTGGGGTCGACGGGAACGCAGAGGAGGACGAGATCTGCGTCGGTGACGACAATCTTGGGCCCTATGCCGCGGAAGTCCAGGCCAGGGCAGTGGACACAAAAGTGGGAGAGAAGTGGCGGGCGGGCGGCGCGGAAGGTCACCTTGATAGGCAAGCCGCTGCTCGTGGTGCTCTCGGCGGGGGTGTTGTTGGGGAGGTCGGCGATGTAGCACCACCTGTCGAGGAGAACCAAGCCTGAGGCGACGGCGGACTCGGGAAGAGAAGGTGGAACCCAGGAGGAAACGGTGGAGGCAGCCATGTCCGTGAAAGGGCGAGGAAGCTGAGGAGGTGAACAAATCCAAGTAGAGGCGAGGGGATCGGATGGGATGGCAGCAGGCGGCGAGATTTGGGAACGAAATGTGGGGCTAGGGACCTAGGGTTCCCCTTTGGGGATTTTGGACCGCGGCCGCGTCACACGTGTGCGGTTAGTGCTTTCTGCGGGCCGGGCCGCACCGAGAAGGCCCAAAAACTTTCAGGCCAAGGGCCTGTTTGGCAGAGCTCCACGAAGCTTCAGATAAAAAAAAGGAAGGGAACGTACTTCCTTGGATCTGGGCAATCATCTCTGAATTAAGAACTTTATTTGCTGATGGTACTTCCTTGGATGTTGCTAATACGACAAAGACTGGGAGAGTTCTTGGACTTGATTTATTGGAAGAACTTGTTTTTTCTCATAATGCGGGGTTAAGTCGGAACGGGAACTTCGACTTGAGGACTATATTTGTCATTGATGAAGTCCGTGCGGAAATCCGCGCACCGTATTGTGACAAGTTCTGTGAAGAGACAAAATTAAATGACTTCCTCAGTTACATTTGTAGGATTGTTGAGCTATTTAGAATAAAAGGGGTTGGTCTGCCAGCATTTTTTACCCAGTTGGTCAGTATGCTGTCAAACCCTCCCCGCAGACCTAAAGTGTGTACCTCACGTCAACTGGAGGGCCTCCAACGTCGACTTCATGGCTACTGGGATTGTGTATTGACTACCCTGGCGCTAAGGTCCTCATTGGCTAGAGCTGGATTATTTTCTGGAATTCATAGGATACGCCGCTTCGCGCAAGAGAGAGTGAGAAATACTCTGAAAGTTGTATTGAATAGTCCTCCCCTTGGAGATGATTGGAGAGATCCAATTGCTGAAACAGGACATCTAGTCCTCAAAAAGGTTTTACGGTACATCCCTGGTATTTTAGATGGAAGCAATGAAAAGGCTGAGGATGAAGATGTGCACAGGAAGTTTGGGCTTTATAGACCTGATGTTGATAGCTTATCTTTTTTTCAAGATAAGTAAACGAACATGGAAAGTCTAAGGTGAATATTTGTTTTTTTTCTGCTTTCTGTTTGTTTCACTGATTTTCATACCAGAATTATTGCTGTGAAAGAGGATCTGGGACTGGAATGGCAACAAGAGGAGAAAGAATCTTTTAACAAACTTTCAGAATTGGATCTTCTGAGCAGAGCATAGCAATTTTTAACAGTTGAATTGTGGGGATGGAGTCATAACAGCTGAATTGTGGGGATGGAGTCATAAGATGATCAGAGCATACAAATTTTTTCAAGATAATTGGAAGTCGGTCGGATGACACTTGGAGACGGGGCAATTTTCTAGGTTTATTTCTCACACAATGCCATGCCAACCTGAGGGGTTGGGGATACAAATTTATAGACTGTTAACCAGCCAAGCATATGCTAAGATGCTAGTCTAAGATGCTGTCCTAGATACTAGTCAAGATGTTGTCTAAGACGAGGATCGCATCAACGCCTACCACGGCCATCTTGACTAGCATCTAGGACAGCATCTTAGACTAGCATCTTAGCATATGCTTGGCTGGTTAACAGCCTATAAATTTGTATCCCCAACCCCTCAGGTTGGCATGGCATTGTGTGAGAAATAAACCTAGAAAATTGCCCCATCTCCAAGTGTCATCCGACCGACTTCCAATTATCTTGGAAAAATTGCTATGCTCTAATCATCTTATAACTCCATCCCCACAATTCAGCTGTTATGACTCAATCCCCACAATTCAGCTGTTAAAAATTGCTATGCTCTGCTCAGAAGATCCAGCTCTAATAGTTTGTTAAAAGGTTCTTTCTCCTCTTGTTGCCATTCCAGTCCCAGATCCTCCTTCACAGCAATAATTCTGGTATGAAAATCAGTGAAACAAACAGAAAACAGAAAAAAACACAAATATTCACGTTAGACTTTCCATATCCGTTTACTTGTCTTGGAAAAACAGATAAGCTATCAAAATCAGGTCTATAAAGCCCAAACTTCCTGTGGACATCTTCATCCTCCTCAGCCTTTTCATTGCTTCCATCTAAAATACCAGGGATGTACCGTAAAACCTTTTTGAGGACTAGATGTCCTGTTTCAGCAATTGGATCTCTCCAATCATCTCCAAGGGGAGGACTATTCAATACAACTTTCAGAGTATTTATCAATCTCTCTGGCGCGAAGCGTCATATCCTATGAATTCCAGAAAATAATCCAGCTCTAGCCAATGAGGACATTAGCGCCAGGGTAGTCAATACACAATCCCAGTAGCCATGAAGTCGACGTTGGAGGCCCTCCAGTTGACGTGAGGTACACACTTTAGGTCGATTTGACAGCATACTGACCAACTGAGTAAAAAATGCTGGCAGACCAACCCTTTTATTCTAAATAGCTCAACAATCCTACAAATGTAATTGAGGAAGTCATTTAATTTTGCCTCATCACAGAACTTGTCACAATATGGTGCGCGGATTTCCGCATAGACTCCATCAATGACAAATATAGTTCTCAAGTCGAAGTTCCCGTTCCAACTTAACCCCGAATTATGAGAAAAAAACAAGTTCTTCCAATAAATCAAGTCCAAGAACTCTCCCAGTCTTTGTCGTATCAACAACATCCAAGGAAGTACGATCAGCAAATAAAGTTTTTAATTCAGAGAACTCATTACCAAGTATCCGAACAAAATCCTCGAGTGATATTTCCCGTGTTTCAGGAACAATTTGAGGACCAGGTACAGACTTTTCATGTGATATATCCTCTTCTGGATATGGTCTCATGGAATAGGTACATGATCTTGGAGTCCATGTTTTAGGAACAAAATGAGAGCCATGAAGATTCTCTCTGTGAAAAAAAACACAATTTCAGCCTTCGCATAATACAACAATGAGGACAAAATGCATTGCTTATTGCCACAACCGATTGTACACTAATTGTCTTCAATGTAAAATGCACTTCCAAACAACAAACGCGACATGACTTGCAAGAAAGATAAGATTTCATGTATACGGTAATAGTATGTATACAGCATACAGATATCACCGATAGAAATAGAAATGGAAAAAGGAAGATCTGTTATAAATCAAATGTGATGGTAACATAGTAAAAAATGAGACACAGTCATTGCAATTACAGATATTTGATTTCGCGAACCAGTAAAAAAATTGTAACAAAGCATAAAATGATTCATTTTATGGTCAATGTTATGCATACCAAAAGAGCTGCATCGGGTCCCGAATACAATTGTGTAAAGCTGCGGTCCAAATATAATCCGTCACCATGTGATGTAATCCCTTCCGAATCTGGCTTCATGAATGAGGTAGATGCTTTGGAGGTACTTGTTTCAGGAACAAAGTAAGAACCCTGAAGAGAGAGCACACAATTTAATCCTCAGTATAATATAACAATGAACAAGACAAAATGCATTGCTTATTGCTACCATCAATTGTAATAACGCTAATATTCTTCAATGCAAAATGAATTTTCAAACAAGAACAAAGGCAACATGACTTGCAAGGAAGATAAAATTTCATGTATATGGGGAGAGTAAATTGCATTTGGCTATGTCTACAGCATACATATATCACAGATAGAAATAGAAATAGAAATGGAAAAGGAAAAGATTACACGATGATAACAAAGCATTGCAGGTACAGATATATTTGATTTCGCCAACATAGTAAATGATTTATTTTTTTGGTCCACATTATACATACCGAAGGAGCTGTATCAAGCCCCGTATAAATTGGTGCGAGGTTACTGTCCAAATATACTCCGTTACCGTTGACCTAACAAGCCACAGCTAAGAATGGTCACAAGTTCATTTCAATCACACAAAGAAATTATGAAAAATACAGAATAGCATACCTCATCAAGCGTCTGCCAAACTGCACTAGTTCTTAAATAATTTGAATCAGTGACTAAAGAAAGTAATCCTCCATGGATCTGCATAAGATCAAAACGGGTCAAAAAGGAAAAATAGAAGGCAGCTAAACATAGCTCCTAAAGTAATAAAATACAGCAAACGTTGAGTTTTCACCTTAACTATAGTATTGTAATGATTGTTCCAATACAGAATGCATGGAACATTTTCAACAAGGTCTTCTTGTAGGGAAACCAAGCTGTAGCATTGGCACATGGTTATTTAAAATATTAACCAGTGGCAAACAACAAATAGTTTCCAACCAAAAAAGACTGCACATAGAAAAAGGAAAATTAGATATTTTACCCAATGGGAGTAAGTTGAGGTCCCCTTAGAAACTTCTTCGTCTCCGCTAAAAACATTGAACAAAAGCAATAAGAGCGATGAAAAAGGTTGTGCAAACAATGTGTAGCTGAAAAATAAAACTAACCATGTGGGAAACCAGGTTCATTAGCCGCCAGCGTAAGACTTTCAAATGATACTTCGGGTCCGGGCAACAAATCCTAATAATTAGTATCATGATATTAGCTGGCCACGTCATGTAAAATGATTGCGCACTGAATTAGAAAATCTGCACTAACGACATAATCAATGCTCATGATAAACTTGCTTACCCCAGCAGCAATCCAACCATGTCGAAGATTGAGATCTAAGCAATCGAGAAGCAACCACTCTGGTGTCTTCGTAAAACCATCCGTTCTGCAATGTCAAAATTGCAAATATCAGAACGCCAGCAGCCAGCGCAAACAACAAAGCAAAGAGACAGAACCAATATGGAAAGCTAGAACTACAATCACCTGGTGAAGACAACGTCCACATCAAACCCTGTGGCCAGTGTCGGCGCCACATCCCATATCTTTCTTTGTATTTCAGAACAATGGGCCTATTGAAAAAAATATATCCACAACCTTAGGCTGAAGGCCATGAATGCAACCGAAATCGAGTTTGCAAGTGTTGCGAACCTGCATTTTCACACTTTCTTTAAGAAAAGAGAAGACAAGGTTAAGTAGAAATTCCTTTGACACCACAGTTTCATGTGGTTCAAAAAAGATGCTCCCCTTGAGCAGTAGAACATTGCCTGTGGTAAAAAACAGATTAAATCCAAATCATGAGGAAATAAAATACAAAAATTGAAAGTAAAGCCAATTTCACTTACAGACTGCAATAAGGGCGCATGGGCCATCATTTATCTGGTGGATAACATGGGTAGATCGTCCGAAAAAATCAATAGGCCTTATATTCAAGTTGCCATGCATGCCCTGCGAGAAACAGGTTTGAGGGGCAGCATTTTCCAACAATACATGAAATCATTCTAGCAATTTTGCGCTTACAGATATATTTGCTTTCTCCTCGATATTCCCATCATCTTTCTCCTCGGTCTTCTCATCATCTTTCTCCTCGGTCTTCTCATCATCTTTCTCCTTGGGTAATAAGAGCCCCTTCAGACCCATCTTCTCGTTTTTATTCCTCTTCTTTCTTTCGCTTTTCGTTAGTGGCTAAATCAAATGCATGATTTCATTGAGTTAGCAAAACATGCCTAAAAATCAAATAGAGCAAGAACTTGCAATAACACTTCAACATTCTGCTCTTACCAGTATTGATTGAATCTTTGAATCTATAGGCACAAAGCAATGTTTTCAAGTCGTCCGACTAATCGCGATTAATCGCGATTAGTCGTCCAGATCGGTCACTGGGGTTCAATTTGGGGTAGCGACCCGATTACCTCGATCAGAAGTCCGGTCGTCCGATTAGTCGACGACTAATCGCGATTAATCGTCCGACTAGGGCAGGGACGACTAATCCCGGCAGATCGCGCGCGAAAAAATGGCGCCCGAGCAGAGGAGCGGGCGCAGCGGGCGCGGGAAAAGCATGGCCGCCCGCGCGGGAGGGAAAAGGAGAGGGAGGAAAAGGACGGACGCCGCGACCCGCACCTTCCGCTCTCCGCCGGGAAGCTGCTCTGCCCCGGCCGCTGTCCTCCCCGCCGGGCGGCTGCTCCCGCCGGCCACTGGATCCGCCGGCGGTCAGCTCCTTCCGCCAGGCGCTGGTCCCGCCGGTCCTCTGCTCCCGCCGTCCTCTGCTCCACAGGCAAGTTTCCCCGCCAGCCACTCTCCTCCCCGCCGTCCTCCCCTGCTCCTCTGTCCTCTCTCCTCTGTTTGCTTTGAAGTGAATCTGAGATCTGAATGCTTGAGCTTGAGCCTTGAGGTGCTCTGTCCTCTCTCCTTGTTTGCTTGAAGTGCTCCCGCCGGCCACTCTCCTCTGATTTGAATGCTTGAAGTTCTCTCAGGGCTGCAATCCTCTACTTTGAAGGCTTGAAGCCGTCGGTCATTCCTCTCTGGTGATGAGCTACTCCGACGACAGTTTCAGTTTGTGCCTTTTCCCTCTCCATCTTCTGTCCTCACCTGCATCCTCTCTGCTAGGAAGCCTGCTATGTTGTGCTTCTGCTTCTACAGATGTGGACCGACGATGTGCAAACGTGGAAGTGATAATGCCGACGCCTGACCTTGAAGGAGGTGTTCCACATTCATCATCTGGGTCAGATGCTGCTGCCACGGCTTCCTCAGCTACTCCAGATGTTGCAACACTAGTTGAGAGGACTATAGCAAAACTACCTCCAGATCTTGCTGCCCAAGCTGTTGACATCAAGAGGAAGGCAAAATCACAAGATCCAGGATGGAAGTATGGGTGGTGGCCAGATGCTTCCAAGAAGAACTTTGTGCAGTGCATATTTTGCAAAAAGGTTGTCCCTTCTGGAATAAAAAGATTCAAGCAGCACCTTGCTGGGGGGCATGGAGATGCAGTTGGATGTCCTAGTGCTCCAGAAGTAGTTAAGAAGGAGATGGCTGTTTACCTGAAAAAGAACAAGGACTGTTCTACCTGTGAATCCTACACTAGGTGAAGATGAAGAGGAACAAGATGATGCTACTGCTACAGAAGAACCTGCAGATGTAGCAGTACCAAGCTCTGGTGGGGTGCATATGGTGGCCTGACATATGAACTTCAATGTTTAGCAAAAAGGATCGTTAGCCTTTGTTGTTCTGCATCTGGATGCGAGCGTAATTGGAGTGAATTTTCTACTGTAAGTGCTACAGCTACTGTTGTGCTAAGTAATTGAGTTTGGTAGCAACTAGCATATTGGTATGGTATCTAATTCTGCATTGTATTTTGTGTAGATCCATACAAAAAAGAGAAACCGGTTAGAGCACCAAAGGTTAAATAAGTTGGTATATGTCAGCTACAACCGCAAGATGGAAAACAGATTTAAAAAAATTAGAGAGCTGGGTTCCAAAGGAAAGCGATCCAATCCACTCTTGCTTGATGAATTTCATTGGGAAATGAATGGGTCAATGACAATTCTGAACCAGTTCATGAAGGTGGTGGCAATGCTATTACTTGGGCTAATGTGGATGATGCTATTGGTGCAACTCAGGGTCTAGAGGGCCGTAACTTGCCTAGGGCTGCTGCTGCTCGTGCTGCTGCTGCTGCCGCCCCTATGAGGCGTACTTATGCTAGGAAGCGTCCAAGGAACACAGTGACTCTGGATCTTGAGGAAGTTGATGATGAAGAACAAGATCAGCTTATAGAATCTGATCCAACAATTATGGATGAGGATGAAGAATCTGCACCAAGTGCAACTGGAGATGGACAGGGAGATGGAGGCTTCCAATTCAATGCTGATTTGCTTGATTAGATGGCTACTAGTTGCCTACTTTAGCTTATCTGTATCTGTACTCAGTGTACTGAACTGATTTGGTTATGTAATATGCTGGCTGTGTGGTCGCCATGGTCTGCTAAATGCTATTTATTTGCTACTGCAGCAGTGCTTGCTAATGTAGCATTGCTCTTGTTGAGCTGTGTAAGATCAAGACTACATTAGTATTGCTATTGCTAATTATGGTCTTCTTTGGTATTCCAGGCTTCCAGCAGCAAGTCAGCAAAGGAATGGAGTTTGGGACAGCTGGACAGTGCAGAAAAGACAAGAAAACAACCCCCACAAGTAAGTCACCAGCTAAACACTAATGTAGTCTTAATGCTTGCTTTATTGTGTACACTATATAGTACATATAGCCATATAGGTATATATATATATTATATATATGTCCTGATGTATAGGACGATTATATGGACGACCAGGGTCGACTAGGCTCGACTAATCGGCCTGGTCGACGACTAATCGCGATTAGTCGCCTGGTCGGTCCCAAGGCGACTAGGTTCGACTAGACGACTTGAAAACACTGGCACAAAGTCACAATCAACAAACAATCCATCACCATTTGCCTATTTAACCATGCAAAAAAAACAGTTAGCATATTATAATCACATGCAACATAAAAAGATCAACTAACATACCTGTGTTAACCTTTCCCATACGGCATCGGTTTCAGTACTTAACAAGGACAAATCGTTGAGCAACACATATATTTTGTCTTCTACCTATACAATAAAAGGAATATATTAGGAGGAAAGGTTCACTCACTTTAAGAAGGGAAGGGTCACTATCTCTGAACAAATCAATAGCTCACCTTAGATATTGTAATTAATTTTTCATTCCAAATCAGGACAGTGGGCTGTCTCGCTTTGAGGTCATCATGTAAGGAAGAGAATCTGCACCCAGTGACATAAACCGAGTTTTAGAAGCAACAAAAAAAGTAACACTAGAACATATATAAACTTCCATTTACCCATATGGGGTTAGCTGAGGGCCCCGCAAAAAAGTTGAGATCATTGCACCTAAAAATAGTGAACAAAGAAAAGAAGTATCAGGAGAATCACTTGCAAATATAGTTTTGTGCCAGAAAAATTGAACACTTGTGTTGTCGAGATTTACAAGAAGTAGAACCAAGTTCTTCTGATCCAGTTAAAGAGAACGCAAGGTCCGAATAGAACATGTCATCTTCACATCCACCATGCTTTTGAGGTCCTGAATTTGTGCTGGATCGAATCGATTCATACACAGCAAGATTATATGAAAGTTTGGAGTAGGGGCTTCTAGGTATTGAGGAGCCCAATTCAACATCCTAATGAAATATCAAAGTATCAGCCTTGAATTACCCCAATAAAGATCTCAAATCTTACAGAAATGCTGATGCATTGAAGGAACTAATATTTAAAAAAGCCCATGTACAATGGGTACCTGGGGATCTACCATCCAGCCATGGTGTAGAGGGACACCAAGAAAACCAAATAGTGCGGTTTCTGAGGTCTGCTCAAAGCCAGAAGAGCTGAAAAATGGACATCATAAGCATTATACTCTGAGAAGGACAATCGTACATACTCACACAATTAAATCAGTATCACAATCACCTAGCAAATGTCACATCAAAGTATAAACTGCCTGGAAGCTTCGGCAATACACCAAGAACTTGTTTATTGAACTCTGATAGTTCCAAGTTCTGGTCCAACTGCAGTATAAGTGGACAGTAGCTTAGCTTTGAGTTAATGAACATTCATTTGCAAAACAATTGCATCTATACAGTTGCATACCTGCATTTGTGTATTGCCACACAAAAGATAACTCTGGACAAGATAGATGAGATGGCCCTCCGACACCTTCTTGATATCTAAATTGAGAGTTATCTTCTCTCCAACCAGGAGAACGTTGCCTGCAGTGGCACAGAAAACAAGGAGTGAATGAACTCTGTCCTAGGCATTTCCAATAAGTTCAGTGAAGTGAGGGTGAAACCTTTTTTGAGAGGGAAAATACACTACAAATGATATTCAATGTCGATTTAATCTATGAACTTATTGGATTGTACACGCGTATATAAAAGTAAGTAAACAGCGCGAATTCCGGGTAACCGGCCAAGCCACTAAAGTAGATATACAGAGAGAGAGAGAGAGAGAGAAAACTAAAAATGCAGCCACATTGACTTACATAGTGCTACTAGGGAGCAGCGTGTATCTTTATTCTTGAGGATAATGAGTGTGCGCCGACCAAGAAATTCAATAACCCTTGTCGCATACCACACAACAGAAGTGACATCTTTCTTCTTTTTCTTTTTCTTCTTCTCTCCCATATCAAACGGCAGTTCCTGATCCTGTAACTGGGGAGGAAGGTGCAGAGTTGGCAAAACATTATTCCAATGAAACAATGAACATCCACAATATCCAAGAGGCACAAAAAAGTATGCTAATTTCCTTATCAAAGAACACAGACAACTATGAAAGATGGCAATAGTTCATGCCTATAGTAAATGTCATATCAGATTTGAGTTTCAAATAAGGGAATACAGCTCAAAGACAAACTTGAAACACTGGTACGTTGATATGATCATATAGCCCAAGAGTGAAATTTTATAATAGATGGGTTCCTATTTCATGTGTTTCCTTAAAGTATGCACCGACTTCTTCTTCGCACTGAACTTCACATTTAATTATTAAAAACGCTTCAATGAATTTTAACTGTAAAAACTTCAGTGGATCATCTTGAAACCAATATTACCTCCGCTATGGTTTTTTTGTAGATCATCACTTCATCTTCGACTATTTTATCCATTATTCTGTACCCTTCAAGCTCGGGACATAAATCAGCTTCATTTTGAAGAATTCCTTCAAGAATACTGTTCAAGGAAGATAAATTCATTAGAGTACAAACTCACATGCAGTAATCATAGATGGCATGTATTCTTTCTATATACCCACTGTGAGTATGTTTAACCTACTCGGAATAGAAGTTGCATGACAGGCTGGCAAGAACCAACAAGAAAAGGCAGAAGATGGAACATAAAAGACACAATGTCAATGTTAACAGAAGCAAAAACAGGTGCGTCAAGTAAAAAAACTATATCTTGTCATCCAGAGATCTACAGTAAACACTACTTTATACCCATTTGACTAAACCCAGTCATAGAATCAATATCCTGAGCATATTTTACAGGTTTCATCTTGAATAATATTTTCACTTGCAGTAAAGAAGCGCACAGCAAAAGGTAGAAGTGGTAACTGCACACTATGAGATGACAGCATGCAGCAACTCCAAGCATAAGTAGTCCAACATAAAATTCTTGGCAAGATACTTCTGGAGGAAAGACAAAGCGGAAACTCAATACAGCAGGGTGCAAAATAACAGATATGCAGCAACACCAAGCATAAGTAGTCTCAAGACGTTCTTGGCAAGATACTTCTGGAGGAAAGACAGAGCGGAAACTCAATACAGCAGGGAGCAAAAATACAAAATTTGTTAACGACGACTCATACTGAAAATCATGCAGACTGACAGGTGACCTAACTGGATGCTCTGTGAGTTGCTACGGTGCATCAAATAAGCCATACTGCCATACCACATAATAGAATTATAACAAACGTTTTTATTAAAATTCAAAGTTTATAATGTGTGAGAATACATTATTCAAAAATACGACTTTTGTAAACAGGGAAAACTGTTTTTGTATAAATACATGTAAAATAAAGCACAGATTCAAATAAAAGTGATTGTTCTTACACATCATAATCCTCTTCATTTGTCTTCAGTACTTTGTGGCCATATTGCACAGCCTGTTTATCGGCACACTTTAGGAAATACTCGCGACCTTCATGTCCTAACCCTGATATTCATAAAGATGCATACCAATTTTAACACAGTAGGAACAATGTAATGACAAAAAAAAAAGAAAGTATTGATGTAATAAGTCATCCCACAATCATGTTGGTCTGATTATTCCTTAAAAATGACCAATAATTGTACTATTCATGTGTTCATGACAAAAAAATATACAACCCATACGTTGATGTTGTAATTATTAACATTCGTGACCAACCGAAACATAACGCACTTACCAAGCTGAGAACCAGGAGCATTAGTAACAGCGATCATTCTTATGTGATCTGCGAGGAGGCGGTATGCCGTATCAACTCCATCTGTATCAGCAGCACCAATTTTACCAGAGTAGTCCTCGATTCCTGGACCAGCACACTGCATATATGCATAACTCATTATTACATGTCATTGACCATGGAAATCAATAATATTGTTAAACACCAGTTATAGCAACTACCCAATGTACAGTTATAACTAATGTACAGATGCCTTTTGATAAAGGCACATTTTCTTCCACCCTCACATCTTGTATAAATACTGTAACAGATTCAGAATAAAGTAGTTCGTTCTTTTGCAAACATTTGTCTCAAACTACTGTAACACGTTATCAGACACGTTTCTCTCCAAATTGAGCACACGCACACATACATCAAGTGAAAACAGAGAAGAAGACAAGGTAAGAACCACCATGCTATACCTCTGTTTCTGTTGGGAAAATCACTCGTGCATGGCCGGCAGCCGGCGGCGCCATGGCCCAAAGCGGCGCCCGAGCCCATGGCGGCAGCGCCCGCACGGCGCGGCCGGCACGACCCGGCTGGAGACGGCGCGGCCGGCGCAGCCCAAGGCGGCGCCCGACGACCGGCTGCGGCGGCTCACGGCGCACCCGAAGCGGCTCGGCACGGCCGGCGCTCGGCGCGACCGGCCCTCGGCACGGCCTGGCGACGCGGCCCATTGTGGTTGGCACGGTCGACGACCGGCTCGGCAGCCCGGCGCGGCGTGGTCCCGTCGCGGACCCCGGCGCGGCGGCAGGCGGCCGGCGAGCCACAGTCTAGCGTGGCCGGCGAGGCGGCACCCGAGCCCGACATGGCCGGTGCGGCCGGCGCTCGGCGCGGCGTCGCCCGAGGCGGCGCGGCCCGGCGGCACCCGCGCCCGTGGAGGCGCTTGTGGCCGGCGGCACTCGCGCCCGGCACGAGGCAGCCCGGCGCGGCATGGCGGCGTGGAGGCGGCGCCCGCAGCCGGCAGCCCCCGAGGCGACGGCGCCCAACGGCGCGGCGGCGCCAAAAGGCCAGGCGGCGGCGGCTCCCAAGGCCGGCGCCCGAGGCGACCGGAGGCGGCGGCGCCCGGCCCGGCCGGCGGCGGCGCCCGAAGCCCGGCGGCCGGCGGCGGCGCCCCATGGGCAGAGGCGGCTAGGGTTTTTGGGGAGTTAGGGTTTCCCCTTCCCCATTCCTTTTATATTGTGCTGCCCAAATGGGCTTTTAGCCCATTAACCCCCCACCTCCCTCATGGGCCAAAAGGTCGATCGGGCTGCAGCCCAGGTTGCCGAAAAATTGCACAAACCCCTCTCCAGTTCATAGATAATGCAGCATTTTTATGTTAAATAAATTTCTATCGTAAATATCTGTTGTACCCTTGTATTGTACATATGTGTTTCTATGCAATGTATTATACATCAATTATTGCACTCTATCTTATGCAATTTAAATATTACGTTTTCTAGCTTACCATACAAGCACTTAATATTTTTTTTATGCAAATGCTTTAGGTTGATTTTCTCTCATTTTGGAATAACACAAAGTTTCTTAACTTTGATATTGGCCATACAAAAGGTAGTACCATAGTACTACTGTGGGATTTATTCCTCAACGTGCGTACCCAATATCAAGTTTTGAAACAATTTGGTCTACACTTTTGGGTGACTACCTTTATTTATTTTCCAATTGGCCATACACAAGGTAGTACCATGGTACTACTGTGGGATTTTATCCTCAACGTGCGTACCCAATTTGATTATAAATTATACAAGGTCTACACCTAAGTGATTACCATGGTTCTTTTTCACATTGGCCATACACAAGGTAGTCTCAAAGTATTACTGTGGGATTATCATCCTCAAAGTGTGTACTCAATGTTGAAAAATGAATTAAATAATGTTAATACCATTGGTGATTAACTATGTTGTTCCACAATAGGAGAATGTCCCTTTATGTATTTCAAGTTTACCTTGATTACTTGCATTTCGCATTGCTTATTTAACATTGCCAAAAATTTTAACAAATCTGTGGCCCTACATATGTAGGCACAATGGCTACTAAAGAGTTTGAGGCTCTCGCTCTTGACGGCCACAACTTCCACACATGGGCGATGGATCTCAAAGTGAGTCTATCGTTGTGCGGAATGTACCAGGCAATTGCAGCTCCCCAAGAGGGTGTAGCTCCTTTGGCTGAGACTCTCAAGTACAATACCTTATTTATCATAAGGAACCACATCCATCCTGATCTCAAGGCTGAGTATCTGATGGAAGAAGACCCACGTGCTCTGTGGCTTGCTCTTCAAATACGGTATGAACAGCAGAAAGCAGTCATCCTACCGGAGGCTGTCAATGAGTGGAACCACCTCCGCATACAAGATTTTAAATCTGTGGGAGAGTTCAACCATGTTGTTCATAAAATCAGTTCTAAACTGCACTTTTGCGAGAAAGAACCATCTGATGCGGAGAAAATTGAGAAGATATTGTCTACCATGCTCCCTGCACAAATGATCCTTCAGCAACAATACCGTGAAAGAGGTTTCACCGTTTATTCTGAGTTGATTAAAACATTACTTCAGGCAGAAAGGCATAGTGAGTTCCTACTTTGGAACTCTAATCTACGCCCTTTGGGCACTAAGCCTTTGCCAGAAGTACATGCTAACACTCAGAACAAACCTCAAGGGAATGCTACTAACTCTAGCAATCCTGGAAACTTTAAAGGGAAGAACAAGCTCAAGAGACAGCGGAAGTCTCGTGGTGCTAACAAGGGAAAGGATGTTTCTAAGTCACAAAAGAACAAGTCTAACACTTGTATCAAGTGTGGCTGTTACAACCATCCGACTGAGAAATGTCGTACTCCCAAGCACTTGGTGGCTTTGTACTTGAATTCCGTGGGACGAGCACGCTCCAATGAAGGACGTTCCAATCAAGGTGGACAATTTGAAGCACACTTCAACTCCCAACCTGATGTCAACATGGAAGAATTCCTCCAACCTGACATTACTAAAAAAGATGCCCCTGGGTGCTCCTACTCTGCTCCTACAGCTGCGGGACCAAGCAACACCAAGGCACTACCTCCACTTGATGGGAACGTTGACGATACGGAGAACATGATCGTGGAGTTCACTTCTAACGATCCGTTTGGAGACTTTAACTAGGCTCCTACACTTTGAGATACCTTATTTAATTATGCCTTAAATGTGGATGTCGTTTAATTGTGAATGTTGTCATAGGCTAGTTGTTGTCCGTTTTTCATTTAAGCACAATGGGTATTGTAATTTGTATTAAGCACAATTGATACCTATATATATATTGTATGTATTCTATATATACTTGTTGAGAATTACATATTCCAATTCTCCATTTTGTATAGATTGTACGGGAGTCGATCTGATGGATGAGGAAATGTGCCTAGTGGATAGCGGTACCACTAACTCTATACTCAGGGAGATAAAATATTTCCAAACTCTCACAAAGAACAAAGGAAATGTTTTAACAATCGCTGGACGCGACGCTGTAATAGTCGGAACCGGTCGGGCCACTATTATGCTCCCTATGGGTACATCGATAACAATTGAGGATACACTCTTGTATCCCGATTCAACTCGTACCTTATTGAGTTATAGAGATATCCGTAAGAATGGGTTTCATGTTGAAACTCATGAGGACAATAATGAGGAGTTTCTTCTCATAACAAAAGATCACGGATATGGCAAAGAGACACTTGAAAAGTTTCCCTCACTCCCGTCTGGATTGTACTACACATACATCAAACTCGTACCACATGTTGCTTACAAAAAGTAATTTTCCAGAATGTTAACGCATTCCAAACTTGGCATGATCGTCTTGGCCATCCTGGAATAGGGATGATGAGGAAAATTATAAGCAATTCTGTTGGTCACACTTTAAGTGATGCAAAATTTCCCCAATCCTCAGATTTTATGTGCACCGCATGTGCCACTGGGAAATTAATTTTGAGGCCCTCTTACCTCAAAATTCATGCCGAACCTCTAAAGTTCCTTGAACGCATTCAAGGTGACATATGTGGTCCCATTCAACCATTATCTGGCCCGTTCAGGTATTTCCTGGTTCTAATAGACGCATCTACACGATGGTCTCATGTGTGCCTTCTTTCCACACGGAACCATGCATTTGCTAAAATTGTTGCACAAGTTATCAAACTTAAAGCACAATATCCTGAACATCAGATCCGATCAATCTGAATGGATAATGCTGCTGAATTTTCCTCACGTGCCTTCAATGATTATTGCATAGCTTTAGGAATTCAAGTTCAGCACTCAGTCCCATATGTTCATACTCAAAATGGGTTGGCAGAGTCTCTCATTAAGAGAGTGAAACTTATTGCAAGACCTTTACTACAGAATTGCAATCTACCAACATCATGTTGGGGTCACGCAGTCTTACACGCTGCTGACTTGATTCAATTGCGTCCAACTGCATACCATGCAACCTCCCCGTTGCAACTAGTACGTGGAAATACACCAAATATTTCCCATCTGCGGAAGTTCGGTTGCGCTACATACGTACCGATCTCCCCACCGCAGCGTACATCTATGGGCCCACACAGGAAATTGGGGATCTACGTGGGATATCAATCTTCGTCGATCATTAAATACTTGGAACCCCTTACAGGGGATCTATTCACTGCCCGGTACGCTGATTGTATCTTCAATGAAGATCATTTCCCGGCATTAGGGGGAGGAATTGAAAACCACAAAAAATGCCAGGAAATCAATTGGGATGCCATAGACATCTCCAACTCTGATCCACGTACTTCCGAAACTGAACTCCAAGTTCAGAAGATCATTAATTTGCAACACATTGCAAATAACATGCCAGATGCATTTACTGATTATAAGGGTATTACAAAATCCTATAATCCTGCGAGAAATGTGCCGGAAAGAGTAGAGGTACCAAATAAAACTACTCAACTCCCAAGTAAGAGGGGGAGAAGTACGGCTATTTCCACAGATGCAGCTTCTAGCAAGCAAAGGAAAGGGAAGAACAAATCTTCTAACCCAATAAATGCAACTCAACCTTACGTTGAGAAACACCCTGTGGAAGTTCAACCTTCACATCCCACATCAACAGTGCACTCAATTACTGATGTTGGGACATCGGATCGCCCTGATGCAATCATTTTGGGAAATAATGATACATCACAAGGGGTGCTTGAAATTTCCATCAACTATATTGAATCTGGAGAATCATATGACAGAAAGTCTACAATTGTCGACATCTATTTCTCTGAAGCAATTGCAGAAATCATCAAAAATGATCCAGATCCTAAGACCATGGCAGAGTGCAGAAAGCGCTCGGACTGGAATCAATGGAAAGATGCAATTCAAGCAGAGATAACCTCGCTCACTAAAAGAGAGGTATTCACTCATGCAATACCTACACCTCGAGGAATTTTTCCTGTGGGATTCAAATGAGTTTTCGTCCGGAAACGGAATGAGAACAATGAGGTGGTGAGACATAAAGCGAGGCTTGTAGCACAAAGGTTCACGCAGAGACCCGGCATTGATTTCAATGAAACATATTCTCCAGTTATGAGTGGAATAACATTTCGATATCTTATATCTCTGGCTGTTCAAAATCGTCTATCTATGCAGTTGATGGACATAGTGACTGCATATCTATATGGGTCACTTGATTCGGACATATATATGAAGGTCCCTGATGGAATCTCTATACCGGATCCAAACGCAAATCGCAACATGTATTGTGTAAAGCTTCAAAAGTCACTCTATGGCTTAAAGCAGTCGGGAAGAATGTGGTATAACCGACTTAGTTAGTTCCTTTTGCAGAAGGGATACACTAACAATGATGATTGTCCATGTGTTTTCATCAAAAAGTCCCAAACGGGATTTTGCATCATATCAGTATATGTTGATGATTTAAATATCATCGGCAACCCACAAGATATTGATGAAGCACGCAATCATCTAAAGACGGAGTTTGAAATGAAGGATTTGGGTAAAACCAAATTTTGCTTAGGTATACAACTTGAGCACCTTCATACAGGCATTCTAGTGCATCAATCAGCCTATGTCCAGAAAATATTGGAGAAATTCAATATGGACAAAGCATATCCATCGAAAACCCCCATGGTTGTTCGATCTCTAGACAGGGACAAAGATCCATTTAGACCCCGAGATGACAATGAAGAGCTATTGGGACCCGAGGTTCCATATCTCAGTGCCATCGGAGCGCTTATGTATCTTGCAAATTGCACCCGACCGGATATCGCATTTGCAGTAAATCTACTTGCTAGATATAGCGCTACTCCAACCAAAAGACATTGGGTAGGAGTGAAGAATATCCTTAGATATCTTCAAGGCACTAAAGATCTCGGTCTATTCTTCCAGAAGAATAAAAATGTGGATTTAATAGGATATACAGATGCTGGCTATTTATCAGATCCCCATAATGCCAGATCTCAAACAGGCTTTGTATTTTTACACGGTGGAACAGCCATCTCTTGGAAGTCTTCGAAACAGACTCTAGTGGCTACATCCACTAATCATTCTGAAATAATTGCATTATATGAAGCTTCACGTGAATGTGTATGGCTTCGCAGAATGATTAACCACATACAACAATCATGTGGTATAAGTGCTATTACATCACCTACCATTATCTACGAAGATAATGCTGCTTGCGTTGTTCAAATGCAAACGGGTTACATAAAGAGCAATATCACAAAACATATTGCACCTAAATTATTTTACCCACATGAATTGCAAGAGAGTGGGGAAATAAATATTCTGCAAACTAAGTCTTGTGATAATCTCGCAGACTTATTTACAAAGTCATTACCAACATCCACATTCCAAAAATGTGTTCATGGTATTGGTATGCGAATACTACGTGATTTGCAGACGTCAGGGGGAGAAATCTCCTAAGACTTAACCCGTTCAATACAAATATTGTACTCTTTTTCCCTTTATGAGTTTTCCCTCTAAGGTTTCTCATCAAGGTTTTTAATGAGGCAATATGATAACATAATCAAATATATGCTATATCATTTTCTCCTTAAATTTTTCCCACTGGGTTTTAAAGGAGTTTCCATGGCATGTCTACTCTACCGGTTCTCCTCATATTTCCTACAGGGTTTTGGAGGAGTTTATCAAGATGATGAATCAAGGTGATCATATGAAGATACATTGGTCAAGGGGGAGTGTTAAACACCAGTTATAGGAACTGCCCAATGTACAGTTATAACTAATGTACAGATGCCTTTTGATAAAGGCACATTTTCTTCCACCCTCACATCTTGTATAAATACTGTAACAGATTCAGAATAAAGTAGTTCGTTCTTTTGCAAACATTTGTCTCAAACTACTGTAACAAATATTACATAGCCAGTTATCATTTGCAACAAAAGGTAATTTGAAGTGGACATGGAAAACTTACATAGTAGATGTTAGAAAGTACGTCAGCGTAGACATCTAAGTCATAGTGGCTTTCTTTATTTTGAAGAATGGCAGCTAAAGATTCAAGATTAATCCCTGTTAAGACATGCTTAGTTTGCAAAGGCCCATAGTTTGCAAAGGCCCCAAGACGCCATTTGCTTGCCTATTGAACTAAAAAATAAAGAAAGAAAAGATATAGGTGAGTTTGCAGAGACATTGGGAAGTAATAGAATTTAACAATTGATTAAATATAAGAAGCTTCATTTATGCAGATCTTAACAAAAGAATAGAAAGCCAACCTCGACAAACACGAGATGGCATATCTCAATAATTTTTTCATCTGTTATGTTCTTTACGGAACCAACACCATCTTGGCTGTCCGAACAATCAAAGAAAAATCCAATACATGGCCCACAGGGACCAGTTTCACCGGTCATCCAAAAATCATCCTATTCAAGCACTCAGTCGATAAATGTCCACATAAATTCAAAGTAAAATTGATAAGACATTACAGGTACCTTGGACATGGAAGGCACGATTCTTTCTTCCTCTATATATTTCTGCAATGTATTTTTTGACTCATTGTCTGAACTCAAACAAGAGGACGTATCACCACTAAAGTATGTGGCATATATTCTAGATTGAGGTAACTTGTATTCCTGCATATTAAAGAACGAGCCATCAATAGGAAATAAGAAGGTAGCCTTAAATAGAACATCAGACAATTCTGGACACTAATTTTTCCATGCAGTAGCTTACAGGAGCAACTCGCGTGCACACACACACACAAAGAAACTTTTAAGCATGTCTTAACGCCGCTCCCTCGAATTGCAGAGATATAAATGTCATCTTTTAAGCAGGCTTCCATCATATCAAATAAAGGTAGACCTTGGCACTAACACTAAGTTTGAAATGACCCGTAGACTGTGTTACAATTCCTACCTCATAAACCAATCCTTTCACTATTAAGTATTAACACAACTCATGAAATAAGACTACACAGAAACAATGGGGGAGCAGAAGCTGTACCTTGCTGAGAAGACTGAATAACAACCCGATAGCCTCCTCCTTGAAGTAGTCCCCAAAAGACCAACTCCCAAGGATTTCTGTGAATCGATGGTAAGTAGTGTCGTTTTTGAAGTGATCAATCACGTCATCGTCACCACTGGCAATAATGCATCTCAGCGAAAAGCAGGTGCGAGTGCGATGCCTCCCTCTGCCATTAAGGGTCCCCTTGAACCGGTTCAAGCATGTATGGATGAGGGGCACCTTCGGATCATCGACGGGGATCACCGAGGTCGATGACAACCGCACGTGCTGATTTTCCCCGAAATAGGAGAAAAACGTCTCACGAACTGTCTCCACCGGCCACTCCAGTGATGAGTAAAACAAGGGCCGACCTCTCGCCATCACCAGGGAATAGAGGACGAGCAAAACAAGGGCTGCAGATCAAGCACCAAACAACGTATCAAACAAAAATCAATCTACAGAACAGATCAAGGCAACCTTGCCTCGAACTCGAAGGCGGGGAAGTAGAGAAGAAGAGCGGCGTGGGCTGACCTGTGAGTCCGGAGCACGGCAGCGAGAACGGATCACGGACGGCGACGAAGACCGGCGAGGAGCCGAGGACGGACGGCGAGCGTGGGCGGGGAGGAGGCGCGGCTTCCGGCCAGGCGGTCTCGCCAGCCGACGTGGGGCGGCGGCGGCTTGAAGGGAGTGAGGAGTGGATGGATTAGGGTTCGGAATGGAGTCTCGCTGCCACTGGTGCCGTGGTGGGAGGAGACGGAAGAGGAAAAGGTAGGCCTGCTAACGGGGCGGGGCGAAACGGGGATTTTGGGGCGGGTCCTGATATGGAGCGTGTACAGCTGGGTGAAAACGGGTTTTTCTATCCTGCGTGGCGGGGCGGGTTGGGTTCACAGGGAAAGCGGGTTGGGGCGGGTTGGGACTTGGGGCGTCCTCCCCATCTCCCGTGCTTGCCCAGTGAGTCCGTGACTGCTCTCGGTTGGGGAAGGAGAAGACGGCCGCCGCCAGCCGGTGTGGTTCGCCCATGCGCTGGTTTGAGTTATGCAAACTGACCTGTAGGTCATAGCATGCCATGGGGCCTGGTGTCGGTGTATGGGTAAGATGCGCGTTTTTTATGCTAGGGGGTAAAGATGGCAATGGGTTTGTATCCGATGGGTCACACCCATGCCCATTAGGATAAATTGTACCCATTAAGAAACCCATGTCCATGCATAGGTACAAATTTGTGCCCATACCTATGCCCATGCGGGTATCGGGTACCCATGGGTTGCCCATACCCGAGAAAACATATGTAAGATTGCATGGTATTATCAATCCCTAGTCGCTTCATGAAAATGAGCATAGCACAAATTTGTAGATATACAAGAGAAGTAAACATATGCAAAACATACGCCCATGGGTTTGCAGAACATATACAAATTTGTAGATATATATAAGAGATGTAAACATATGCATATCATAAATTTAGAGATACATATGCCTGAATCTCAGATACAAACCGGGTATACATATGCCCATGGGTTTGCAGGTTCGGGTGATATAATACCGTTGCCCTTGTCCATCGGCGCCAAGTCCTTGCTCAAGCTTCTCCGCCACGTGTGGTACGTCACTCCAAAGACTCGCCCTTCACGCTTGCAACCGGTCCATCGTAGGCAAGCCTTGTCTTGATCTTCTCCACCTAGCCACATGACTCCATGTCATGTATCATATGCAATAATTAAGCTCCTGCATTGACATCTAGGTGAGCATTTCAACATATTCAAGCCATCTTCACCTCCATGGCTCAAGTTGCTCACACTAGTGTACCTGTGGATTAATCACCTGTGTATCTCATGATATATAAACACATATTAGTCCACCTAGGTTGTCACTCAATTACCAAAACCAAAGAAGGACTTTTCAATGGGCCAACTTCACAACTACTATAGGCTTATAACGGGCTGGTGTGTTACAGAATGGTCCAAGTCAAGATCTGTGCATCCGATGGCCACATGCTCTTCGCAACTTTGCTTCGCCTCGATGCAAGATTCACGATGATGCCACGTGCCTCGTCCCGTTCCCGCCGGAACTCTAACTGGGTTTTGAGGCCCAAACCCGAAAACTGCCCTCCAGTGGTTCTGTGGCCCAAACCACCAAACCCCCTGAAGAAGCGTATCCGCTACGCCGCCTCCAGAATCTCGACATGTGTCATCGTCGTCCTCGACCGCCAGATCACCAAGTCCTCCAGCGCCTCCGCTTGGCTTGGTCAACCGCTGTCTTGACTTGGTCAACACGATCTACTCCTCCACATGGCTCGTCAATGTCACCAAGTGTCAGCCACCCACGGTCAGTCTTTCGACCATCTTGGTCCCTCGGTCCAGGCCTCACGTCCGTCCTTCAGTGCTCCCAGTCCATCCGCACGGCACGTCTCTACTTGACCTTCTCCATGACCGTCGACCGTCTCTATGCTCTACACCTGCAAACAGAGCCAAGACACATGTTGCACACATACTCACGCTCGTGTCGTAAATATCAATAATTTTTATATAAATTGGGTTAACATTTGGATAATTTGACTAAGGAGAATGCTAGAATTCTTTTCTGAAGACCGGCCACGGATGTAGTTTGAGTAGCCTCGTCCAAGTCCAACCGATCCCAACTCTCAAGTCCCTTAAAAAAACAGACCCCCCAAGCCATACATCCGTTATAACTGCTCTAATACCTGTTTGGCGAACTAAGCATAACTCAGTTAGTTGGGGGTTTACCATGGTGACACCTGTCCATGCATCCAAGTTTAACTTGTCGATTTTTATTTTAGGATTAACGGCGGCGTTGTTCTTTCAATGGTCGGTCTCAGTACTCTCTGTGAGGTGCTCGATCATAAGTGTACGATGTGTACACGTGCGCGCGTTTATAGGGGCTCAGTCTCTGTGAGGTGCTCATTCTCTAGTGCTAGTGCGTCGTCCAAACCATAGAGCTATGGTTGCTTCAGGCCCTTCTTGCCCCTCTCTCTCTCTCTCTCTCTCTGGTGGCTCTCCTCCTCGGCGTCGCCTAGCTACAACATGCTCCATTCTGTTCCTCCTTTTTTTCCTGGCCCTCTATCTATACTGTCGTCTTCGTGTTGGTCGCACGAAACCATCGCAAAGGCGAGTCGTCGTTCCTACCATCTGATCTCTCTTGGTTTTGGCAAGGCCTCCCCCAGTCTTCATGGTTCTTGAGGCCCATCTGCTTGGTACCTTTCCAAAGGCACCGTTAACCGTTCTAGCCCATTTTCTACAATTTAGCAATACGATGTGAAAAATGTAAGACACAGTTCCATGCATGGGGGATAAATGTGGCATATAAAACTGTCGGAATAGAGATGTAGATGAATGCTGTAAAGGTCAATGTAAATAGCGCTAACATTAGGCAAGGAATAAGAACACCTACCTTATAATATTATGGTTTTTTTTTTGCTGGAAACTTCTACTCTCTCCATTCCAAGTTATTATAGGCTAGCTAGTTTAGCTTTATCCTTAGATCACATTTCTAACTTGGATCAAGTTTATAAAAAATATGCCCTAACGTCTACACCATCAAATTAATTAGCTTCGTTAAATTCTCAATAGAAAGTATTAATAGCGCATTTATTTGAATTTGTAGGCATTAATATATTTTTTTTCTAAAAGTTTGGTCATAGGTTTTGACTTAGGACAAAACTAAAGTGACATGTAGTTTGGATATGGGGAAGAAGAATGTTGCAATAAGCTCTGTTTAAACATATATCATGTATTAAATGACATATAGATCGATAGAAAGATAATATCTTCAGTAAAGGTTACTGCGATAATGATTGAATTAACTAAATCAACCTTAATTATATTCGATTATTTTACCAGGAACTTGCAATGCCATGCAATTAGTTGTAGGCTGGACTTGTTTTTACCCCGTGCAGAGAACAATTAATTGCCAACACACACACACACACAAACAAAACAGAAAAAAAAAATCGCATGCGCACACATGATTGAAAAGAGCGATGACGAAGCAATGGATTTTGTTTGAGAGGCAGGTGTGTTTGACATGGAGAGGAGGGAAGAGACACAGGGGATTTAGGCAGGGTACTTAGAAATTTCCGTTTGGCAGCAGCGACATTTCATGCAGTATACTAAGCCCAATTGGGGATGTCTTGCGTTCGTTTGGCTAGGATCATCTTACATGTCCTAGTTACTGAGTGAAAGGGACGAATTATCTGGATGCATGACAACGCTTAGCTTGGAAGGATATTTAGCGAGAAGAGCAAAGGCAAGCAAGTCACGTAACTTAATTCTCTAATTAATGTGTCGGCTGAACTAGCTTCATCGACATTTTTATTGGACTATCCTCCGACTAGCTGGTTTTGCAGTTTCTCTCGCATCTGATAATCAGTTCGATGCTTGCATAACTCGGTTAGTAGAGAACTGGGCTCTGCAATGCTCGGTTAGTAAGTGGCTTTAACCAGTTCCTGGTGGTTTTGTTTGATGGCCGGAGCTTTATCTAGCCGGCTTATATATTTAGCTCCAGCTCATTCGCCAACTGTAGTAAGGAGTTTTTTTAATCATTCTTCTCAAAATAAACAGAGAGCTGATGACGCCTGTTTCAAATTATGCCGTGCCAAATAGACCCTTTATAACTGAGAGAGAGGGAAAGAACGTTTTGAACCTTTTACTTTCTGTAAAATATAAAGATATGCAGCTCTCCTGCGTGTTTGAAAAAAAAAACAAAATAGGAGTAGAGCCTAGCTAGAGCATCATATGTGACGGTGCCATACACCTGGGTACCCCGACCATGGGATTTGCCGAGTACAGAGTCTGGATCAGAGAAGACCCGATGGAATACGATGCCCTATTCAAGGAAGGATATCTCCAGGATTACGACCAAGACTCCGACTAGGGCACGACTTCTTAGCTTGTAGGGCAAGTTGATCCCTGATATAAATAGCTGGGTAGACCCCCCGTTGTAAGTGTTAGGAAACCTGGACTCTATCCAGAGTCCTGATCTAATTGGACACCCCACCGTAGACTATAAATAGGGACCTAGACCCCCTCATTATGTACCCCGATGCAATCTAAAGCAATAAAGAAAGACCAGGAGTTTTCTCTACCTCTCTGTGTTCAATCTATTATTCTGTGATTCTGTGATTGATTCGTTCTTGTTCTAAGCAGAGGAATCGCTCGGACTGGTCTCCAGCGTCGGTTCCTCAACACGTTATCAGCACGACTTCGCTCCGGTGAACGAGGTAATCATCGAAGCACAGATTGAATTTTTCTAGATCGCTTTTGAATCTGTATTTTCTTTTCGCGTTCTAGATTGAAATTCTACGGTGCAAATCCGCCCTAATCTACCGCGAGCAGACTTGAAGTCGCCGGCACAATGCCGATCGGTAGATTGAGAAACGGGGTAGATGTTGATTGCACTGTAGAACGATGCAAATCCGCCCTAAATCTACCGCGAGCAGATCTGAAATCGCCGGCACAATGTCGATCAGTAGATTGCGAAACGGGGTAGATGTCGATTGCATCATAGATTGGAAATTTTGCATTAATTTGTTTGATCCTGCATGATCGTTATATATGCATCTGTTCTGTTCATGCAAAGCATCACACAGAAAAAAAACAAGCATCGGCCTGAAGCCGCCGGCTACACCATCGGTCGACGCCCGCTGCCTGCATGCGGCCGGCCTCTCATCGCCGTGAATCACCGGCTCGAAGTCGTTGTTGATCCTGACGTCAGCCGCTGGATAGGTTGCGCCCGCATGCGCTAATCTCGGCCGCATGCCCCGCACGGCATTGCCGGCAGACAGCCGCCTCAGATCTGGCCGGCCACACCCGAAGAGCCGGTTGCCGCCCCTGCACGGACGGCCGCCCGGCTTGGCCGCGCCACGTGGAGTCCCCGCACGGCCTCCACTACGCCCGAGGCGCCGCCGCCGGCCGCCTCAACCTCCCAACCCGGTCGGACGCGAGCCTGAAGCGCCACCCGAAGCCGCTCGGCCGCCACGCCCTGCACGGCGCCCCCGCCGACCTCGGCCTCCTAACCCGGCCTGAAGCCGAAGTCGCCGAGCACACGCCCCGCACGGCCGCTCCGCCCGGTCCGGCCCCGCGCCCGAAGCTCGCGCCGCCACTCGGGGCCCCGTGCCGCCGCTTCGGCTTCTTCCCGCCGCGCCGCCCCAAGCCGGTCAAATGCGCCCGTATGCGCTTCGGCGCCACCCTGCCGTGCCGGACTTGCCCGAGGACGCCCGTCCCGCGCACCGGCTCGCCGGCCTCTGCTGCGTCGCCGCTTGACCTCGCCTGACCGCCGCCGCCGCTGCCCGAAGCAGCACCACCGGCCGCCGCTGCCCGTAGCAGCGCCACCGGCCGCCCCCACCCGAAGCCGCCTCCGCCCCGTGCGGTCCGCCGCCGCCCGGCGCTTGACCGCCGGCCTCCCCGCCGCCTCGTGCGGCCTCCCCGCTGCCTTGTGCCGCCACACCGCGCCGCCCGAAGCGGCCCGCGCCTCAGTCGGCCGCCTCCCGTGCCTGCGCCCAAGCGGTCAAAGCCGCCGCCGCCTGGGTAGGAAACCCTAGCGCCACCAAATGAACCGGCCGGATGGGCCTCTGGCCATATGGGCCAACCGGCCGAGATTAAGTGGGCCGGGGGGAGCGAATGGGCCGGACGGTGGAAAGAAAAAAAAGGGGGGAAGGGCCCAGCTGGTTGGGGGGCCATGGTGAAATTGCAGAAAAGGCCCCGAAGTCTTGTATATTACTGAAAGGCCCTTATTCATTTAATTTAAGCCCAGAAGTTTGCAGAAAAGGCGTCGCAGTTCCAAAAATTGCGAATAAGCCCTCAAATTTACGAGTGGGTCCAGAATTTTGCAGAAAACCCCTCTGTAAATCGGGAAATTGCGCGAATTTTCTCTGAACTGAAAATTTGCGTAAAAACCCTTTGGAATTGCAGATTTTGCTGAAATTTCATATTTTAGCATAAAAGGGCCTCGGGAATCTGAATTTTGAATTATTCTTAGCATTTGAAGCTTATTTATTTATGCCATTATTATTCTCTGTATTTTCTGTATTTATTTACTGTTTTTGGTTAATTGTAATTGCTGAAAATTGCTTTTAATCACTGAAATTAGCAGTAAAATTATAGAAAATGCATAGAAAATTATGAAACATTGCGAGAACCTTTTGTACCATTTATTTACCCGCAGTGAATTATTCCGTGCATGTCTACCAGCAGTAGACTTATACACATTTAGATGACTAGCATCACGAACTGGAAGTTCGAGGAGCTGGCCCAGCATGGCCAAAAACTATCTGGCATAGGCATCCGATGTCGAGATTGTGCTTGGAGCCAGGAAGCTCCGCGCAGTTATTGGGATTGGCGGACTAAATGACGCCCAACCCAAACATGAGGAAAATGATCAGGCATTTCATCTTCTCAGGCACCACTTCTGCCTCACTCTCAAGAATGAGTACATGGTAGAGAATAGCGCGCTAGCACTCTGGACCGCACCCAAGAAGCAGGTTTGAGAGGCTAAAGTACACCATTCTTCCTCAAGCAGAGTAGGAGTGGATCAGACTGAGGTTTGCCGACTTTAAGACGGTCGGGGAATACAATTCTGCCTTGCACAGGATTTGTACCCCAATATAGAAAATTGAGAAAATCCTTCCACCCCAATGTAGCACAATCCGCACGCAACTATCGTCAAGATGGTTATGAGGAATACGCCGAATTGACTGATATGATGCAAGTTGCGAAGGCTCAGGACAAAGTTCTCTGTAAGAACTACGTCACTCAGCCACCTGGGAGCTCCGCTGGCCGTGAAGCCAACGCCGGGAGCTACAAGGTGCGAAAAGCTCTTAATGAGAGAAGGGGAAGGAAGGATAAGGCCGCAGCCCAGAAACGCAAATCAGATGGTCCACGAGAGAATAAGGCCAGCAAGCCAAAACGAGATGACAAAGGGCAGCATGAAGCCCACTTTTCATCGGCTGAGGGGGAGAGTTCGGAGTAGCTGCCTGCACTGGTGAATGTTGTAACCATCACGATAGCAGCAACCCCTCTCGACCTAGCAGCAGCCAACGACATGATTTCTCTTGAAGAGAATGTCACCCCTGAGAAAGTAGCAGAAGAAGTCTAGTGCACTGAATGCATTTTGACTTTAATTGTCATTTATTTTGTGTGGAAGAATATGTTAGAATTTGCATGGATGGTACTTAAGAATTGTTATTTTCTCGTGATGGTTGAATGATATTTGAAGAATTCATTCATTTATTCAGTTAATGATGGCATGATATGTTCTGATATTGGAGTATTTTATCTATGTGTTGATTGCCTTCTCATGCATATTAATAAAATACCCTATATTAGAACACGTGTAGCGCCCTATGAAGGAAGTGTGCTTAGCTAGCAGCGGCACAACGCATACCATCTTAAGAGAGACTAAGTATTTTCAGTCGATTCGTAAAAGCACTAGCAGCCTTACGACAATCGTCGGAAGCGATGCATGTATAATTGGTTCCGGAAGAGCCACATGGGCACAATTTTGGTCATTGAAGAAGTCTTATTGTACCCAAAATCGACTAGAACTCTCCTAAGTTTTGAGAATATCCGCGCAAATGGTTTCCACGTTGAGACTGAAAAGAGTACGGTAAGGAATACCTGCTCATTACGAAGCGCAAAGAGAGCAGAAAATTATATTAGAAAACTTCCTTCACTTGAAACTGGGCTATATTATACCAACATTAAAGCGCCTGCAGCGTACACTGTACTGAAGACAGTGTTTAGAAGCTCTGAACTCTTCTGTCTCTGGAATGACAGATTAGGCCACCCAAGTCTTTGGATGATGAGAAATATAATAAATAACTCGCATGGGCATAATATTAATGTGAAGAATTTCCCGAATCATGAAGATTTTGTGTGCCCTGCATGTGCCACCGGGAAACTAATAACTAGACCCTCCACTCTGAAAGTGAAGGATGAAGTCCCTGCATTCCTGGAACGCATCCAGGGAGACATTTGCGGTCTCATTCAGCCCATCTCAGGGCCGTTTAAGTATTTCATGGTGCTCATTGACGCTTCTTCGAAGTGGTCATATGTGGGTTTGTTGTCCACAAGAAACCACGCCTGTGCAAAATTGATCTCGCAGATCATTCGCATCAGAAATGTGTTTCCAGATCATCATATCAAGTCCATCCGAATGGACAACGCCAGAGAATTTACTTCGAAGGCATTTGATAATTATTGCATGGCGATGGGAATTGCAGTTGAGCACTCGGTACCGTATGTCCATATCCAGAATGGTTTGGCAGAGGCTTCAATTAAAAGAATTAAATTTATTGCCCGACCCCTCTTGCATAATTGTAATTTCCCAGCTACATGTTGGGGACACGCAGTCCTCCATGCAGCGAATCTCATCAACCTTAGACCTTTGGCCTACAACATCCATTCACCTATGCAATTAGCGCAAGTGTCACCACCGAAAATTTCCCAACATTAGGGGGAGGAAATCAACCCCTTGATGCAGAATGTCAGAAAATTACGTGGCAAGCTACGGGAATCCATGCAGATGACCCGCGCATTAGTGAAGCAAATAGAGAAGTCCAGAAGACAAGAGAAGTCTAGAAGACAATCGATTTGCAAGAACTAGCAAATCAACTGCCTGATCACTTTAGTGATTTGAAGAGCGTGACTAAGTTGCATGTGCCTGCACGCACTGCACCGGAGAGGGTTGAAATACCAAAGAAAGCAGAAGGTATCCCTAATCTCGTCCAGAGGCCTCAGAAAAAAAATGAGGACGAGAACTCCGGTTCCTCGAATCCTTAGTAACCGGGGACGCCTGGTGAAAAAGGATAAGAGGGATTTATCACAGCCGATCATTGAAGTCCCCCAGAATGAGAAGGGGAGCCAGTTGAGACCTGGCACAAGTATGACACCTTCAGAAAAGGGCATACCGGATCTGAATATCCCCATCGGCATGGATGTGTGTGCACACATCGGAGCCGAAAAACTAAAGGGACTTGCCACCGCAATTGAAAGAAGCGATGTGCAAGGTAAAGCTCTAGCAGAAGCAATCGCTCCAGAAGAAGCATCTCATGAAGAAATAGCTATAAATTATGGGAGAGTCCCTGAATAGGACAACAGCTAATATCGATATCTACTTCGCAAAGAAAATTGCCACCATCATCGATATTGATCCCGAGCCTGCATCGCTCGCTGAATGTAAGAAAAGATCAGATTGGGAAGATTGGAAGAAGGCAATAGCAACTGAATTGCTATCTCTGAATAAAAGAGAGGTGTTTGGGCCCGTATGCCGCACACCTCCCCACATACGCCCCGTTGGGCACAAGTGGGTATTTGTTCGAAAGAGAAATGAAAGAAATGAAGTAGTGAGATACAAAGCAAGGCTGGTAGCCCAAGGTTTCACTCAACGTCCTGGAGTTGATTATGAAGAAACCTACTCCCCAGTCATGAGTGGAATTACCTTTAGATACTTGATCTCAATGGCAGTGAACTTAAATTTAGAAATGAAATTGATGGATGTCGTGACTGCATATCTTTACGGTAACTTGGATTCGGAGATTTACATGAAAGTCCCTGAAGGAATTCCTCTCCCGAACCAAGACAGAGCAAATAGAAATCTGTACAGTGTGAAACTCAGAAAGTCACTGTATGGACTGAAACAATCTGGAAGAATGTGGTATAATCGCTTGAGCGACTTTCTCTGCAAGAAAGGCTACACGAACAATGAAGACTGTCCTTGTGTATTTATACGGCGATCTCAAAATGGATTCTGTATAATCTCTGTGTATGTAGATGATCTGAATATCATCGGGACAGCCGAAGACATAAAAGAAGCAAGCTCCTGCTTGGAGTCAGAATTTGAAATGAAAGATTTGGGCAAGACCAAGTTTTGCTTAGGCCTGCAGCTTGAGCATGTCCCTGAAGGAGTCTTGGTACATCAGTCGACCTACACCCAGAAGGTGCTTGAAAGGTTTGGCTTTGAGAAGGCATTTCCCTCGAAAGTACCGATGATCGGTAGGTCTTTACAGCAAGAAAAAGATCCTTTCCGACCAAGGGAAGAGGGGGAGGAAGTCCTGGGACCGGAATTCCCATACTTGAGTGCAGTGGGAGCACTCATGTATTTAGCAAACTGCACTAGACCGGACATTGCATTTGCCGTGAACCTCTTAGCAAGGTATAGTGCAGAGCCCACCAAAAGGCATTGGCAGGGCATAAAGGACATTTTCCGATACCTCCAAGGTAGCAAAGACCTCGGATTGTTTTAAAGAAAGAATCAAGATCTGAACTTGATTGGCTATGCAGATGCTGGGTATCTGTCAGACCCGCATACCGCTAAGTCACAAACAGGCTATGTATTCCTGTGTGGTGGAACTGCAATTTCATGGAAATTGTCTAAGCAAAGCCTGGTAGCTACTTCGACGAACCACTCAGAAATTATAGCACTGTATGAAGCCGCACGAGAGTGCGCTTGGCTCCGCCGAATGGTTCACCACATCCAGCAGTCATGTGGGATGAACATTGTGCAAACCCCCACAATTATCTATGAAGATAATGCCGCTTGCGTTGCACAAGTGCAAACGGGCTATGTGAAGAGTCATCTCACAAAGCATATCAACCCCAAGTTCTTCTATGCACATGAATTGCAAACGATGGACGAGATTAAAGTACTGCATACTAAGTCATGTGAAAATCTCGCAGATTTATTCACTAAGTCACTCCCCGCATCTAGCTTTGAAAGGTGCGTGCGTGGAATTGGAATGATGAGACTTAGAGAAGTGCAGAATTCAGGGGGAGAATTCTCACAAGCCCGCTAATAAATCTTGATCATGAAGATTAAGTACCCAAAAATAAAGTCTTGCAGACTAAATGAATTTGGGTGAATTGTACTCTTTTTCCCTTGACGAGTTTTCCATGAAGTTTCTCGACAAGGTTTTTAACGAGGCAATTCGTGCATCGCAGCATCACATGTATCATGTACTCTTTCTCCAAATTTTTCCCACTGGGTTTTTATGGAGTTTTGACGAGGCATGAGCATGTTGGGTGAGTGCCCAAGGGGGAGTGTTAGGAAACCTTGACTCTATCCAGAGTCCTGATCTAATTGGGCACCCCACCGTAGACTATAAATAGGGACCTAGACCCCCCTCATTATGTACCCCGATGCAATCTAAAGCAATAAAGAAAGACCAGAAGTTTTCTCTACCTCTCTGTGTTCAATCTATTATTCTGTGATTCTGTGATTGATTCGTTCTTGTTCTAAGCAGAGGAATCACTCGGACTGGTCTCCAGCGTCGGTTCCTCAACAGTAAGGATCGAATTTCTGATAGGCACAGCCACATTGTACTTGTGATCTCGCCGAATACAGAATACAAAGCAGTAGCAACTGGACGTAAGGTGGCTTTTACTCGCTTCCCGGGGGCCCGAACCAGTATAAATCTCGTCTCCATCATATTTGACTTTGGTAGGAGTTTTCTCACCATTGAGGAGTATATGACACTATGATTTTATGATATTTTATAAACAAAATCTCCAAGTACCTTGAATAGAAAACGTAGGATTTCTAAGCCAGAACTATATCACACTCCACAATAACTTAGTCAATATGATTGTCCTATGAAAATATGTTCCCACAAGCATAAGTATATGTATTTAGAATAATATTTATACAAGGTTCTATCTTGAAGATATTATAAACATGTCACTTTTTTAATCAAGTGTAGTTTTTATCGCATAAGAGCATATTTGATTATAAAAACGTCATGCAGATAAAAATTTACATCAAACAAGTTGCAAACCACCCTAGGTGTTAAGCAAGGTCATTTCGTGTGCATGCATAAGCATCATATTTATCTTGCCATGATTATGCATTTTAATGGTTGCTTGATTTAGTTTTCCGTTGTTTAAATAAATGATGTTGAATGTTGGACTTTAGGAACAAATCAAACTAGGTAATTAAGTTGGCTTGTAGAAATGTGTGGTTGTGTGTTTGCTAATATATATATATATATATATATATATATATATATATATATATATATATATATATATGTATATATATATATATATATAATATAAAAGAAATAATAATATCAAACCTACGTGAGAGAGGAAAGAAATTAAGCCCTAGGTTAAGTAAAATAAATTTCAGAATAAATCTTTGGTTAATTATTAAATCAAGAATCTATTAAATACTTTGAAAATATCTCAAATAACAAATTAAGTTAAGATATGGACTTTGATATAGAACAATTCAAATTAGACAAATAATTAATTAAGTCAATGTTTGGAAGCCTCAAAGGTCACATAAATAAAAATAGAATTTCTGAGAAAGCTTAGTTATTTTTTTTCTGTCCAGAAAACAGCCTGACAAACCTTCCTTGATCCACGTTTATTTTCCAAACCAATTGCCGTGTCAACTTGATCCTGTAACAAACCTTGGAGCAAATTACGTGCATAGCATTTTTGCTTATTGGATCATGGGCCAAAACCGCTTAGAAATGGGTTAATGGGCTAACACAGAACCATAAACCCAATTCCCAATTTGGGAAGGGCAGCGCCGGCCGCGGTCACCGCCGTGGCAGCACCTGAGCGCGCGCCCACGCCACGCGGCACTCGGTCTCTGCCTAAACCGCGCGACCACGCCTAGTCTAGCCCCGCTGCAGCCTGGCACCGTCGCCCCGTCGTGTCCGTACGTCGGAGCGGTCACTGGGCCCACAGCCACGACGGCATCGTCACGCCACGCGCACGCTTGCCTTTGGCCCCGCCGCGCACTGCCTCTCTCTCTCTCTCGCTTTGCCAGCCATTGGCAAGCAGCCGCACGAGCGCCGAGCCTGCCACACCCCTTAAAGCGGCTGCCAAGCAAGCCTCGCCTTCGCCCTCTCCCAAAACAGTTTGCACGGGCAGGATGGCCTGATCCCGATCGCCATCGCCACGCGGCAACGTCGCCCGAGCACCACCACACACGATCGGACTCACCCAGCTTACACTCGCGCCACGAACACACCCCTATGGACCTACCTAAGCGCCCAGCCCAATGGCCAGTCACTTCGCCACCTCATCCCAGCTCATCACCGAACCTCGCCGGGGATGCCGAGCCGGCTGCCGTTGCCGCCCGGCGAAGCAACCGCGCCCATGGCTCGACACCTTGCCACGTAGAGCCTCTAGACTTGTAAAGCACGCCCGCACCCAGCATTTGCCACCTGGAAGGGCCAAACTGACATCGCCGTCCTTTAAATACCAGAAATAGAGTGCGCCGGCGAAAACCTTTCACTTCGCTTCCAAAACTCGTCCACCACAGACCACCCCCATCCAATTCATCACAGCCATGGATTCTCTAGGGACCTAGCTCGTGATTGGACCAGACCCAACGAGCCGCCGTTCGACGGTGAGGTAATGCGAGGCATTTTCCTCGCCGCGGTCCGCCATGGCCGCCTGAACAGAGTGTTCTGCCATGGCGCCGCTCTCACCATCCTTTTCTTTTACGAGCCTCGTTTTGGTGTCGCCCTGATCTACGTGCCTTGGACGTGAAACAGTTTCGTCGGCGGAGAAGCAGGTCACCGGGAACACTGTTGCCGCCGTCGCCGTGAACCAGACCAACCCCGCGCACGCGGCCAACTGCCTCGCCGAGCTTCGCGACCTCGCCTTGCCCGTCCTACATGTTTCTGGTGAGTCCCTTCTACTCCTAAGGTAGTCGGTTAGGCTATCTGAGCCTTGTGCTCGCCGGAACGCCATTGCCGTCGCCGGTGAACTAGCTGTAGATGCCATTTCCGTGGCCGGCTCGATTAAGAGCAGTAGAGATGCATCTAGGGTATCTAGCATGTTAGCAGTAGCTCAAGGATGGATTTTAGGTAGCTTTAGCCCCGCCGTTTTGGCTGTCGTCGCCGGCGTCGACGTACCCGCGGCCAGACCCCGCCGCGGCACGCGTCCCCGCCGCTACACCGCACCATTTTGTGCGTGTATTACCTCTATCTGTTGTGCATGAACTGTAGAGTCGTTTGGTAGTGTCTGTTTTCGCCAGAGGTGCCCGTAATCGCCGGCGTTTGGCCGGAGAAGCCGTTGTATCCTGTACAGTCTGGCCAGGGACCTCTGAAAACAAGAATTCGAATAATTTCAGGGTGCTGAATGCAAAGTCTATGACTCATTTGAATAGTACATTCTGTAGTTTCGTAAATAAGAATGAAAACGGGGACTCTTTAGCAAAAGAGACAGCACCAGCGCTGGATCCCGCCATGGGCCGCGCTCTAGGCCATTTTGGGCCAGGCCGTGGCTTGATAGGCTTGTTTGGTATTTTCCTTTTCCCCAGAATTTTATTAGGTTTATTCATTTCCAGTTTTTGGTGCAGTGTTATAAAATACAAATAGATGTCCAAATGAAGTCAAAAAATTATGAAACTTATACAGAACGTTTACAACATGTTTAGGACTCTGTAGAAAAAGTTTGAGACATTTTGGAGTTTGCTACTGCCTGCCGTAACTTAAATACTTTTAAGTACCAGTCTGTTTGTAGGAAATTTTGAGACTGTTGTGTTAATCAAATAAACCTGAGGTTTTTACAGTAGTATGATATATATTCTAGGTAGCTCCAGTAAAAATTTCAGCTCCAAACTAGTTCATTTACTCCTGTTATAAACTGCAACTTGTTTCAGCTTAATAGAATTAGCTTATTGATTTTCTGCATTTAGAACACTATGATTTTTCCTGTATTTAAAATCTGGACGAAAATCTTAACCATGCTGTTTGAAAAGTGAATGTGTTGCTTGATATAATTAGGACATTACTTAAGTACCTTGCATGTTTGTATATGATTGTATGTTTGTATTTCCATTATGCTTATTCTTGCATTATGCATACATGTAGAAGCGGAAAATATCGAAAACTCCAACTCCGAAGCGCAGGAATTTGAGGAGATCATTGAGGAATACGAAGAAGAGCTGATTGTTGACTCTATTACTGACACTTCTGTTGAGGTTGCTGCCCCAGAAACGAATTTTTTTTGTACGGATAATCCATTTTTTATTAGAAATTACATAAATATACCCGCGGGAAAATTTTTTACAAAAATAGGCTCCAGTCGCCGAATGGTTGGGCGACTGGACCCTATCGCCCAACCAGACCGCGGCAGCTGGAGAGTCTGCCAACCGTTGGGCGATTAACTCCAGTTGCCCAACGGTTGGGCGATTGCAAAGCAGTCGCTCAACTGTTGGGCGACTGCATATCAGTCGCCCAACCGTTGGGCGACTGAGGGTGGATATAAGGCCGCGCTCGGCCGCCCCGACGTCTCTCCACCCTGTGCCGCGCAGAGAAGGAGAAAGAGAGGGAGAGGAGGAGAAGAGGGAGGGGAGAGGAGAAGAGGAGAGGGCGTGCGCGATCGTTAGCCTACTGTCCTGCACGAGGCTACCGGCGGTCTCCACACCCACAGCTCGTCCACCAGTGCCACCCCGACCAGCGTGGCACTACTCTGGTGCACCTACGTGGATACGTCCTCCACCACCTCACCCGGAGCAGCCAGGGGGTTCAGCCTGGGCAGGGCCTCCTACATCGGTTCACTTCACGCCTTCTACGCAGACCCCTGTCTTCCCCACGCAGGGGGTGTACGCCCCTCATCCTACGTCGATGGCGCCAGGCACGGGTACGCAGAGGTTCTTATATCGTGTTTATCCGAAGACGACATGCAACACACTAATGTTATTAATTTTGCAGGTACTTACCAGCAGCACGGCGTCTCCGGCATCTCCCCAGGCCCGGACGAAGTGGACCAGTTTTTCGCGTCTACACCGGAGTGGCATGGACACTACTCCGACGTAGCACCGGAGGTTATCTCTAGCAGTGACCTCCCCGGTGCACCGGAGACCACACAGCCAGAGGTGCAGCTGACTCCGCCCCCGCCCCCGCGGGATAGACACCCTCCTCGTTTTACTTTTTCGGATCGTCCTAACCCGTTGCACCGGAGGAGGGCTAAGCGAGGCCGTATGGGAGGACGCGGGCGCGGTGACGGGGCACACCAGGGTGACTAGTGAGGCGACGCTGCAGATGCTATGTATTTATGCATGTAATGAAAAAACATGCGGCATGTTACTCACAGTTATAATATGAAGTTTATTTAAATTTACATAAGTCTATTATCTCTCTCCGCACATAAACTATCTCACTTAACAGTGTATGTATCGATCGTTCTGTACTCAATCTTTCATGAAAAAAAATTTTAAAACTTTTTGCACACCTACAATATACAATGAACATAAACTTTTATTACAACTTCACCGCATTTTTTACCCGTTCAACGTTACAAAATTCACAAAATCTAAAACAAAACACGGGGGCTACATGCAGTCGCCCTACGGTATGGCGACTGCATGCTAGTCGCTTAACGGAAGAGCGACTGCATGCTAGTCGCTTAACGGAAGAGCGACTGGATGTAGTCGCTCTACCGTGCAGCGAGACAAATTGTGTCGCGGTCTGGTTGGGCGATAGGGTCCAGTCGCCCAACCATTCGGCGACTGGAGCCTATTTTTGTAAAAAATTTTCCCGCGGGTATATTTATGTAATTTCGAATAAAAAATGGATTATCCGTACAAAAAACTCCCCCAGAAACTACCCAAGGCAAGCCCCGGTGCATGACCTAATTATTTCAAGTACTTTTCTGTTATTGTTGCATTAAGTTTAGGAGTTGTGTGGAACCTACATGCATAAATATCTTGACCTATGAGTCCTACTAGTTAATAGACTCGAGTAGCTGCTATGCTTAGGGACTCGGTAGCTTGGGTAACCTGCTGTTGCTCACAAATAGGTCCACATTTTCTCATCTCATAATTGGATCTCGGAAGAATAATAAATTGAGACGGCGGGAAGGTGTGTTGTGTTGGTAGGAGCAACAGGACTTGGTCCTGAGTGCTTTCTCCCGCCCGTGTCGATTGAGGACCGTCCGATGATAGACCATTGGTAAAGTTTGAACATACCAGACACATATCAAGGTCCCGAGTGAGGTTGACCGAGAAACCTATTACCTCTCTTGCGCTAAGGGAACCTCGAGGGCTTATCAGACCCGCTACACCGGCCCCTCGGGTAGTAGTCGGGAGGTAGGGGTCGCGGATGTAACCACGCGTTGAGCTTGCATTGGGCATGGCCGGTGGGTTGGGTCCCCAGGGCAGGCTGAGTTGGTCAAGGTAAGTACGGGCGTGTGTTTGGGTTTGCCCAGCTGGATGTCAATCGATTGCAATCGCCGTCTCTCCTCGGATATGGATACCACTTTGCCACTATCTACCTTCATAGATAATGCAACCATAAATCAGATTTCTTGCCACTTGCTTTAAAGTAGTTTCAGGTGCAAACTTAGAATGGCTAAGTAATGAACCTACATTGGATTGCTAAAATTTGAATATAAGGACTTACATCTAGTAAGCTTTTGCAAAGGTAAAATAAAACAGCAAACCAAAAGCCCCCTGCATATCCTTTGAGAGTCGGGAGACTACTCCCATATTTGACGGGTAAGTCTTGTTGAGTACACTTCAGTACTCAGGATTTTATTCCCGATGTTGCAGGTGGGAGCGAGGAGTAGTGTTATGATGCAGTGGTGGTATTCTCCTGGTGGGCACAGCGAGGGTGTCACTTCTATCGTCGTTTAGTTAATTTCCTTTCTAATAATGTAGTTGCATACAGAGACAAAACACTTGTCATTCGTCCTCTGTATGAGTTGTCGAACTACTTATGCTTCTGCTTTTGAACTCCGAGCTGGTTTGTAATAAATAAATGGACCCAAGTTATGTATGAAATGTTCCTATGTTGTAAGTTTTATTCACTTGTTATGATTCTGGGTAAATCGTGGATTGTTTCGAGTTCTCCCTTCGTGGTGTTCTCGACAGACTCGTTTGCTTAACTGGGTCTCTTGGGTACTTAGTGCCAAGTGGATGGCAAATACGCTTGGGATTATGTTACGTCAGGCGATGGGTCGGCCGACCCATGTAGGGGTCGGGCGACCCCCCTCTGAGGCCCATCTCGACCCAACTTCGTTGAGGATGGTTCTTGCATAGTTCTACACATGTGTGCGACGAAATCTCGTTCGTTTTCTTTCGGATTGAAGTGCAACTTCCCCCACACTTGTTTTCTGCTTTCTTTTATTCACAAAATGTGGAGAAAACACATACATATATAAATATAGAACATAAAGACAATTGCATTGATATCAATAACAACGCTTTAGTAATTCAAACTTAACACAATTTAAACTAAGCACATCTTTAAGCAAACCAACCTAAGCAAACCAACCTAAATGCGTTCTTATAAAGACATCAAGCTCTATCGTCTACTCGACATCTAGTTTATCCATTATCTCTTGGATTTTAGTACAAACATAACGGCGCAAGACATCAAACTTGTCTTCTAGCGCATAGTGTTTTATCTCTTCATTAATTATCTATTCTTTTCTCAAGGGATTGGGTTATCTTGAGAAGATCATTAGTCTTCTTATGAACCACTCCAACAGTGATTCTCTTGCGCTTCTCTTCTTGGACTGGGCAGGTTGAGGCACCATCTTCTTCTTAGTAGCAGGTGGCTTTGGTTGGACTTTAAGTTGCCCTGGTTCAGCTCTCACTCCCGTGATGGTTACTCTAGGTTTCACTTGGCAATACTTGGCATAGGCAATATCTCCATCCTTAGTTGTAGCAACATCAACCAAGGTTTTACCTATCTTAGGAGGAAGAACTTCAATCTCCTTGCTAACGGTGAAGGCTTGGGATCTAATTGACCGAACAAACGCTTCTCTCTAGCGTACTTGTGCATCGTCGGGGCTTGGGTTGTTGAATGAGCATGCATCAAGTGAGAGGCAGATGATCCACTAGGGAGACTTGGTCGACCGTGGTAAGGATTGGTCGACTCCTTTCAACTTGGGTTCTTTGGTGGCTTAGCTGGAGTTGGCACTAATCTTTTAGAGGTGTTATGGTCATGGCTAAAGCTTCTTCTCTACTGATCTCAAACTTACTTAGATCAACTCCAAACGAAATGATCTGCTTCCCGTAGTTTCCATCCATTTGCGGTCAGAAGGGAAGAGCTCTCAAGAGCTTTGTGAGAAGAGATGAAAAGCTTTGGGATGGTTCAGAATGCTACTAGGGGCCTCCTTTTATAACGGTCAAGGGGTCAGAACTTTTCCATAAAGGTTTTGAGTTAAAATGGACTTTTCCATAAAGGTTTTAAGTTAAAACGGAAAGGAATAATTTTTATTCGTGAAAAACCCGAGAAAAAGTATCCCTAGACCACGTGGGACAGAGCCTGAGGTGGCTGGGCAGTGGGCCCTGGTCGACCGACCTATGGTGGGGTTGGCCGACTCCACCTGCATGGGTCTACCTCGCCCTTCCTTCTTAGTGGTATATCCTATGATGTGTTTTATTCAAAGGAAAACGTATTTTTAATATGTATTTACGTGAAAATATCTAGAAAGAAGGATTAGAAAATAATTGCTAAGGAAAATTAATAAATTCAATTTCATCCAAATCCTCTCTAGGTATTTCAGGTTCAAGAAAAACTTTGAGACGGTGACCATTTACCTTGAATAACTTACCTTCGTTGTTTTGAAGTGTCACCGCTCCATGTGATGAAATATGTATGACTTTGAATGGTCCTTCCTATTTACTTCGAAGTTTCCCGTGACCGAAAAGTTTCACCCTAGAGTTGAAGAGTAGCACTTTATCACCTGGATTGAATTCCTTCTTCTTTAGTCTCTTATCATGCCATCTTTTTGTCCTCTCTTTATACATCTTAGCATTGTGATAAGCTTTTTCTTGCCATTCATCTAGCTCAGAGAGTTGCATCTTTCTTTTTGTTCCTGCTGCTTCAAAATCCATGTTCCATCGTTTGATGGCCCAGTAGGCTTTTGTAACTCCTTGAAAAAATTGCTTTTTTTTTAAAATAGATAAAATGATTTATTAAGTATTTTTGTGAGCATTTGAACCTAGGGAAATAATAATTTTTATGGAATTAAAATCAAATATAATGTTAGTAACCTCTTGATGCATACATGCTGCTGCATATTTATTTATGTAATGTTTGGTTTTGACCAAATTTGAAATGGAATTCAAAATCAATTTGAAAATGGTTTGCAAAAACTCTGGAAAATAAAAAGAAAAAAGCCAATTCTTTTTCCCTCCCTTTCTTTCTCTCATTCGGCCCGCTGGCCCAGCTTTTCCGGCCGGCCCGCCTTCCCTTCCCTTCCTCCCTTCCCTTCTTTTCCTTATTGGGCCGGCCCAATCCGCAGCGCTGGCAACCGTTGCCCTCTCCCTCCCCTTCGCTCGCTGACAGGCCGGGTCCGCCGGTCAGCTCCTCCCCCACCTCCCGCTCTTTTCGGACGGGCGCTCGCGTGGGCGAAACCGCCGCACCCCGCCACTCCTCGCGACGTGGGCGCGTCGCTCCGCTTCCCGGCCCCTTTAAAAGGAAACCGAGACCCCGTTGCAGCTCCCTTTCTTCTCCTAGCGCCAGTTGCTGCCTCACTCGAGCCCACAGCAACCGCCGCAGCCCTCGCCGGATCCGCCGAGCTCGAGTCCGCCGCGGTGACTCCGTTCCGCCGCCTCGCCGTCGTCATTTGGTCTCCGCCGTGCTTCGTCGAGCCGTAAGGAACCTTCCGAGGCATTCCTATTGATGTTTCTCGCTCTCAATCGCTCATATCGCGTCGCCGAACCTTGCAGGGGCCTCGCCGCCGCCGTTCCGAGCCGACCGCCGCCTTCACCTCATCCTCGCCTTCGTTTTTCTCCCGAGGTGAGATCGCCGAGTTCTCCTCTTCCTCCCCGTGCTTTTCCCATGGAAAACCGTGGCCTCTAGGCCATTTTCGCGTGCGCCAGCGAGTAGCCTCGCCGCCGGCCATGGCCGACCGCCGCGCCGGCGCTGATTTCGGCCGGCGCCTCCACTCTTCTTCCTCCCCGATCTAATCCGTGCCGTTCATCTCAGATCCAACGGCCCAGAGTGGCCGGTACCCCTTCGCGTGGCAGTTTTGCTAAAGAGACCCTCGGCTTCTTTGAAATTCCGCCCGCAGTCCTTCGGCCGGATTCAAAATTCAGATTTTGATTTATTTAAATTCAAAAATAGTTTGATCTATTTACAGAAATGCCACTACACTGTTTTGCTTATAAAATCTTTATTTTTGCTCCGATTTGATCCATTCAAATTGCGTTAGGTTCGTAATTAAGTGCTCTATACCACTGTTAGTCATGGTTGCAACTTTTAAATTTTGAGGTTAGATTTAATTAATTAAATTGCTATAGGAAATCTTGTTTAATTCATAACTTTCGCGTTTTAGCTCCGTTTTTCGTGAACTTCGCGTCTATGTGATCGTAGTGAGACGTAGATTCTTTTTATGAACCTTTTTATCTTATTTTTATGCTGCTGGTGTACTGTTCTATTCCTAGAATTGTTTGCTTTGCATGAATGCCTTTGGAATGCTTGTATGTTGCTATGTTGGTCGAGTTCGGACGGTGAGGAGAACGTTGGAGATCAAGAGTTCTTTGTTGATCAGTAGGATCAGCCCGAGTTCATTGAGCAAGGCAAGTATAGCATGGGATCTACCTTGATGTCCTATTCACCATTTATTATTTACTCATTTGCATGTGTCTAATTTTGATACCCGTAAGGACATCCTAGTGGTTGATATCCTGTTTCCTTGACTCCTATGGATTATATGCATATGGGTAGTGTGCTAGCGCTCAATGTAACTATTTATGATCTACATTATGACTAATGGTTCTATGAAACGAAATGATAAAATTGCTTTTTAGCAACTTGACTATAGGGCGAAGGGGCAATTGACTTTTAAACCTGATGCTCTTGGCCCTCCCTAAGGACTTATCTGTCGGCAAAAGCTGGGACTGACAGTGCAACCGAGAGGGTCACATGTCTCTGACTTTAGCTCAGTAATAGGACCTTTTCTAGCTTGTTAGAGGTTACCTTTATGACGCAAAAGGGGCTTGCCACGTTGGGTATAGGTGAGAGACCATGTGGAGGTCCTCCCGTGTGTATGATGAGTTATTGACACTGGGTTAGCTAAGTCGAGTTTGGTTTGGGTTGTTCGGACCTTGACGTTGTGTGGTGCAACGGGCTCGGTCGGACTGTGGTCAAACTTGGTCATATGGGATTAGGACGCTGATTCTTTGGTTTGACAGGTTTGGACTTCATCTGTGGTAAGTATGATGGTATGTATGCTTTCATGTATCGAGCGGTGCTATGTAATGTGTTTCTTGTCTGTGTGGCTGCAGGACATCGAGTGGAGTCGTTGCGAGACACGGAGGACCGGACTAGGCGCAGGTGGCGCTGAGGTCAGAACGGTCGGGATGTGTCGAAGACGACGTGGACTCGAGGTGGAGTCGTGGCGAGGCACGATGGACCGGACTAGGCGCAGGTGGCGCTGAGGTCAGAACGGTCGAGGTGTGCCGAAGACGGCGAAGCTGCGTGGCTTGCGAGGCAAGGGATGAGGAAGCTTCCTGGAAGGTGCGCGAGGGGCGTTTCGGTAAAAACGCAAAGCGGCACAAAAGGAAGCGGGTTTGGATAAAGCGCCGAGTTGTTGAAGGCCTAATGGGTAAAGTATGGTGCAAACCCATTAGTGGAGGATATAAATAGAGAGGGAGTTGTGTGCTGAAATTTTGAGAGAGTGAGTGTAAAAGTTAGGGTTTCATTTGGGTCTCTCCATGTGTGTATGTGTGTGTTCCTCCCAAGAAGCATGTGTAGCTCTTGGTGTTCTTGAGGATTGAGAGGGAGAGGATGGATTGAGATGTAAACACTCTATATCAATCATGTATGTCTCCGTATTGTGTTTATGATATCTTATGGTTGAGCGCCTTGTTCTTGTGTTCTTGTCGTCATTTGCTGTTTTCTGGGTGTTGGCCGAACTCTAGCAGCTAGTTACTCTCTATTTCTTCTCTCTGTTAGCCTTGGTTCTCGGCAGCCTATGTTGGCATTTTGTAGTGCCGTGAGGGAGCTTCACTGCCCTTAGTTGGGGACAGCATTAATGGCATTTATTTTGGTGTGATTTGCTCTCTCAGTCAGTTGTGCAGTGTGATTTTGTTTCAATTCCTTGCGTTGTTGCAATCTGGCCGCAGTCCACTTTATTTGCCTCGGGTTGCAGCTTCTTTGTGATCTCCTGCTAATTCGGTTCTAGCCAGCATTTAATGATGTATTGATCTCTTTGTTGGCTGCAGTATTTAGTCTCTCTTTTGGCCCAAGTAAAAAAAAATTACTGCATGCCAATCAGTGATATTTGCATATCCTTCGGCCAAGCTGAAACCTATATGCCAATCATTAATGCTTTGATGCCTTTCAGCTTGTAGTACTCCATTTTAGTTCTTTTCTAGCAGCAGTTGGTTGCATTCTTCATCTGTCTGTTCGGCCAGCAAGTTCTTGTGACCTGAGTAGTACTAGTTTTGTCTCCTGGTTGCTTTCGGGTTGAAGTTTGGAGCTGCATGCTTTGAGTGTCCTTTCCTTGTTTTAGTGGGTAGCAGATTTACCTTTTTTTTCGTGCTCTTCTTTGCCCTTTATTTGCAGCATTCGGACAACATTAAAGCTCTTCATGCAAAGTAAAGTCCAAACTGCATGCTAGTTCTTTAGTATCTTTCTCTTTTTCTTTTGGGTTGATTTTCAACTATTTTGCATGCAGATCAAACAGCGTTATTTTCAATTGAATTTTTTGCTGGTTGGTCTCTGATTTATGCTGGATTTTTGGGTATCGCATGCGTTCCATGTTTCAGCATAATTAGTTTTTTTGTGAGTTGCTCTGTTTCTGCAATATCTGTGTACGAATTCTCGGGGGCGTTTTTGAAACGAACGACATTCACCCCCCTCTGTCGCCATTTCGGTCCTACAATAGGACTGCCCCTGTTCCTATGTGTATAGCCGCGAAGGAATTGTGCCATATGAAAGGGGGCTCCTACATCTGCCTGCCGAGGAAACCTAGCGGCCCTAACTTGTTAGAGAAACCTGTGAAAGGCTTCATAGTATACCCCGCCCGCTCACCTTGGCAGTGTTATGGGAGTAATTCCCCGGGCACATGGGGCAACATGACTCACGGGTAAAGATGCACAACCTCTGCAGAGTGTTAAAAACTGTTATAACAGCCGTGCTTACGGTTACGAGTGGCCCGGAAAACTCACAGAATAGTGTTACTTATGTTCTTGTTCATTCATGATGACCTATGATGATGTTATTATGTTTCAATTGGTTCTGATATATGATAAAGTGGGTTTAACGGGGGCTCAAGCAAAATCTGATACTACATAATGTTAAAATCTTGACTTACTAAAAATGCTGAACGCAGTAAACTAGAGTCACCTCTTTGAGCTTCATAACCCCATGTTATCTTGTTAAGTACGAGATGTACTTACGCTTGTTTACTTTCAATATTTGGATAAAAATCCCGGATGGGTAACAGATGTCAACGGTTATGAGAACTTCCCGGAAGATTTTTAGGCTTGAGGTCAACCAGTTGACAGTCCCTGTGTTGGAGCTGCCACGAGAGAGCTATCTTTTTATTTTCCGCTGTGATGTGTAAGACTATATGCCGGTACTAAATGTGATGTAATATACACTGTGATGATATTATTTGTAATTTGTCAATCTTATATGTGCGACTGATCCCTGGGCGCACATGAGTTTTATGCATTCAATTTTATCTTTAAAATTGGGTGTGACAAATTGGTATCAGAGCCAGGTTGACTGTAGGACGCAAGCCTAGTTAGTGATGGTCGTTTTAGCATCTTTGCTCCACTTGTTTCATGCTTACAGCTTACTGCCTCATTCTTGTTATTTTATTAAAATATTTATGGTTCTCATACTTTATTCTATTATATAAAAATTATTGATTCTAATCCTATCTTACTCTAAATCTATAGATGCCTCATGACCTGAAGACCGCACGCCTCAACTCTGGAGCCTACCGTGCTGTGTTCACCCTTAGGGCTCCACAGGAGGAGAAGGAGATCGTGGTCATCTCCGATGACGAGGTGGAACCCATGATTGTGGAGGAAGTCGCTGAGGAATATGAGGAGTGGATGGCTACCCCGACTCCTACACCTGCACCTGCTCCTACTCCAGCTATTGTACCTGTCCCTGCTGCTGCACCTGAAGGAAAGCGCGTAGGCTACGATAGCAGAAAATAAAAATTTCTACCGCGCACACCAGGACATCATGCTAAGGAGGGATCATAGATCGTTACCACTAGACGCGCAGCGCAGCGGAAGAAGAGTTGGAGAAGCCGATCCAACCACGCGCGTCGAGGTAGTAGTGGAAGTAGCCGATCGTCCCGAACAGATCGTCTCCTCCACGCGATCAACCACACCACGAGCAGATCCAATCTGTAGATTGTTGATGCCGATCAACGCCGCAACGAGCAGCGCCTCCACCGGTATCCACACGTTCGGGGCTGGAACGCCGATCGCGAGTGTACCAGCACTCGCGAGCGGCTAGGGTTTGGCTCGGGAGGTGGCGGCTAGGGTTTTGCTCGGGAGGAACAGAAGCGTGTATCCCTCATCCCCCCACCTCCATATATATAGACCTCCTCACTTGGTATCAGAGCCGGTTAGCTCTAATTCATAGATCTTAACCGGTCTCAAGAGCCATGGCGACGGACAAGTACTCGACCAAGCCGCCTGTTTTCGATGGCATCGATTACCCCTTCTGGAAGAGCCGAATGGAAACATACATCCAGGCTCAGGGGTATGCCATCTGGCGCAAGGTCAAGGTCCAGTTTGTTGTTCCTGCCGATGAGAACATCAATACCGGGAACATGGCTGATGTTGAGGCAAATGCAAAGGCAAGGAACATCATCATCCAGGGTTTGAGTCGTAGCGAGTTTGACCGCATATCTCACCTGTCGTCCGCCTACGACATCTAGGTGACCCTCGACGCATACCATGAGGGCACCACCCAGATCAAGACGGTTCGACAGGACCAGTTCAAGCGCAAATACAACAAATTCGAGATGCTTGCTGGTGAGTCCCTGGACGAGTGCTTTTCGCGATTTCACAAAATCTTGAGCAACCTCCGAGCGGTCGGTCTCACATACCCCGACTCAGACAACGCTCGTCAGATGCTCGCGGCACTTGATCTGCGTGTTTGGGAGATGAAAGTGACCACCATCAAAGACACGACAGACCTCTCGACCCTGACTCTTGACGCGCTGTACTCGCGCCTCAAGACTCACGAGATTGACGTTGTCTCTCGTCGGTCGAAGTCACAGTCGATGACTTTGGTCACCAATCCCGTTTCTTCTTCCGGGCTTTCTTCTGATTCTTCTTGCGGTTTCTCCCTCGCTGCTCTCTGTGACATAACTGATGATCAGTTAGAGCAGCTTGCGGATGATCAGCTGGCCCTCCTAGCCCAAAGGTTTTCCCATGCCTACAAGGGTAGAAGAGACAGAAAGAGGGGAGGACCCGTGATTTGCTTCGAGTGTGGTGGCCCCAACCACATCCGAGCAAACTGCCCCAAGCTGGAGAAGGGCAAGAACGACTACGGCGGTTCGGGCAAGAACGACTACATCGACAAGAACCGCAACAAGAAGCCTCCAGCTCAGACGCCGGGAAAGAAGAAGTTCCACAACTTTGGCAAAGCCAAGAAACTTTTCCAATGCGTCCTCACCGCATTCGACGACCTCGACCTCAGCAAGGTGGAGGGATGGAGCGACGACGACGAGGAGGGTGACCAAGTGCCCAAGGATGGCGGCGACGACTTCTCCGGCATGTGCTTCATGGCCCTTGAGGGCGAGATCAGCGACAACGAGCTGTACTCCGACTCGGATGAGGTACTTCCCTCTTATGACCAGCTAAATGATGCTTTTCTTAAGCTAGGTGGATTTCATGCTAGAGCTAGGTCTAGGTGTACCGAGTTAGAGAAGGAAGTAGATAGACTGTCACGGGAGATTACTTCACTTAGATCTGCTCCCTCCCGTGACGATTGTGATACATGCCCTGCTTTGCTTGGAGACATGGAGAAACTAAGGACCTCTCATGATAGTTTGTCTTCTGAGCTTGATGTGCTTAAGGTGGAGAATGTTAGTCTGCTTGCTGAGTTAGAGTTGAGTAGGATGGCTGTTACCCTACTTACTACTGATGAGACTACTTCTCCCGCCTCATGTGAAGATAAGGACATTGCTGCTAGAGGATCTTATTCTATGCTCCTGGATCTGCCCAAGTCTTGTGAAAATTGTAATAATTTAAAGGTGAACCTAAAACGGGCAGATCACAAAATCTCTGAGTTATATGCTTGGTTGTGTGAGCCAACTACCTCTTGCTCAAACTGTCCCAAACTTACTGCTGAACTTGAATCTGTCTCCAAGCAGTTTCAAGAATTAGTTGATGACAACAATAGATTGGCTCAAACTGCTTCTAAGGACCCTGTTAGCTCACCTTGCATGAACTGTAACAAACTAAAACTTGACATGATTGCCTTGGAGGAAAAATATGTGAAGCTAACTAAGGACCAATTAGAGAAGCCACCAACCTGCTGTGATGTGATTGCTAAGGTGGGGGAGAAGCCCCAGGGTAAGGCCAAGACGCCTAGCGACGTGAACCAACTGGCTAGTAGTAGGACTGTACCCTCTGAGTCGGATGTGCGTGCACAAGCCATTCTTTCCTCTACTGTTGGTTCTTCATCTGCTTCCTTACCTCCTGCTGTTCCCTCTTCCCCCTGCTCTTCTTGCACCTCTCTCTTTCGGGAGTGTCAGTATCTTATGAACACTCTCGAGAGATTTGTAGGCGGCAAAAAGAAGCTTAATCTTATTCTAGACCAATCCAAGATTTGCAAGTTCAATCAAGGTCTAGGATATGATTTCTATGAGGATATGAGGAAGCATCCACCTGCTATTCTCCGACCCATTGTAGGAGGTGTGATCGAGGTTGAGCCCAGATCTGATGAGGTTAAATTCAAATCAGCGGGCTTTGTCCAAGGGATCTCTGACAGCAAGGTGATTCCACCTGTTGCTTCGGCCTCTCAGAAGGCAAAGCCTCTTCGTGCTACTTCTACCTCTCAGAAGGTGAAGTACCACTGCACCTTCTGTCAGAAGGATGGGCACTCGATCGAGAGATGCTTCAGGCGCGCCAGGATTGCGCGAAGAGACCGTGCAGAGGCACTTAGGCGTATTCAGGGTCAGCCCCAGATCCTGAGTGCACCTAAGACTAGCACGAGGTCCAGGTTTGTTTCTGACGGGTTTGGGCAGCATCGAGGACTTGGTTTTTCTGAGTCTTCTGGTTTTCGTCCTCATGCTGCTCCGGGTCGTGACTTCCGCCGTCCTGAGGGTACATCTCGTTTCCCCCGTCGAGACAGTTACCCACGGCGTGATCAGCTGGTTGCCGGTGTTCCGACTCGTTCTCCTGTAGCAGTCGGACCCCGCAACAGCTTCAGGTCTGCTCATAGACCTTCTGCTTCTTTGAGTCACGGAGAGCGTAGGGTAGATAGAGGTCAGTCGTGTTTGACTACTTCATCTGCTCCACGTGTTACTCGGTATTGGGTGCCAAAATCTCTCTTGATTTATCCCAGTACTGAGACTTTACTCTCTGTTTGACTCAGGTTCGCCGGGTAGGGAAGGAGAAGGTTTGGCTTGTAGACTCCGGTTGTTCTCGTCATATGACCGGAGACTCCCGTTGGTTCTCCTCCCTAGCCCGCGCTCCAGGTGATGAGACGATCACCTTCGGAGACGCTTTGTCTGGGCGCGTCATCGCCAAAGGTACTGTGCATGTTAATGCTTCTTTTATTCTTAAGGATGTTGCCTTGGTTAGTAAGCTGCAGTACAATTTGCTTTCCGTTTCTCAGCTTACCGATGACGGTTTCGAGGTGAGATTCAAGAAAAACGCTTGCAAAATTCTTGATTCTTCGGGTAGTCTGGTTTGCGGGATTTCTCGTTATGGGAGGATCTTTCGTGCTGATTTTTCTGATTCTTCTGGTGATCCTCTCCGGTGTTTGGTTGCCTGAGAGTCCCGTGATTTGACCTTCTGGCATAGGAGACTTGGTCATATTGGATTTGACCATTTGACCCGAGTTAGCGGCCACGACCTCATTCGTGGTCTGCCGAAGCTCAAAATGGTCAAAGATCTTGTTTGCGCTCCATGCCGGCACGACAAGATGGTTGCCGCTTCACATCCTCCGGTCACTGTGACCATGACTGATGCACCAGGACAGCTGTTCCATATGGACACTGTTGGACCAGCTCGAGTGCAGTCAGCCGGAGGGAAGTGGTATGTACTTGTTGTGGTCGATGACTATTCGAGATTTTCTTGGGTGTTTTTCTTAGCCTCGAAGGATGAGACATTTTCACATTTCCGATGTCTTTTCGGTAGGCTTTCTGTTGAGCTCCCGGGTGCCTTACGAGTGATCCGCAGTGACAATGACACGGAGTTCAAGAATTCCTACTTCGAGAGGTTCTGTGATGAGACAGGTGTAGAGCACCAGTTCTCTTCTCCGCACGTCCCACAGCAGAATGGCGTCGTGGAGAGGAAGAACCGTACCTTGGTCGAGATGGCCAGGACGATGCTTGATGAGTACTCTACACCGCGGAAGTTTTGGGCTGAGGCTATAGCCACCGCGTGCCATGTCTCAAATAGAGTTTTTCTAAGGGCACACTTGCACCACACTTCTTATGAGTTGAGATACGGGCGAAAGCCCAGCGTCTCTCATTTTCGTGTGTTTGGTTGCAAGTGCTTTATTCTGAAGTCCGGGAACCTAGATAAGTTCGAGTCACGTTCTTGTGATGGGATCTTTCTAGGTTACTCGCCTTCTTCGCGGGCTTATAGGGTCTGGAACTGCGAGTCTAGCAAAATGGTAGAGACCTGTGAGGTGACCTTTGACGAGGCCAGTCCGGGGACTAGGCCAGATATCTCAGGTTTTGTAGAGCAGTCCGAGACCATCTTTGTGGATGATGAGGACAAGGGAGACGATGGTTGTTTACCTGATCCAGCTCCTCATCCTCCCCTTGAGATGCCTTCTTCCACGGTACCTCAAGGTGATCAGCCCTTGCCTACTGCTTCCTCCGGAGCTAGTGGCTCTGTCCCTACCTCGTCTGCACACGAGGTAGAGGCCACTTCTTCTCCTCATCCAGGACCTCCCCGACATATCCAGAAAAGGCATCCTTCTGAGCAGATGATTGGAGACCTGTTCGAGCGTGTTACCCGCTCAAAATCTGGCTTATCTCAATTCTGTCTCCATTCTGCTTTCATTGCCTCCTTTGAGCCCAAGGATGTTTCTCATGCTCTTTCCGACGAATCTTGGGTCAATGCCATGCATGAGGAGCTAGAAAATTTCGCGAGGAACAAGGTCTGGTCGCTTGTCGAGCCCCCGCGAGGTCACAATATTATTGGGACTAAGTGGGTGTTCAAGAACAAGCAGAGCGAGGATGGAGTGGTTATTCGGAACAAGGCTAGACTGGTAGCTCAGGGGTTCTCTCAGGTTGAGGGTCTAGATTTCGAGGAGACCTTTGCCCCTGTAGCTCGCCTTGAGGCCATTAGAATCCTGCTTGCCTTTGCAGCTTCTAAGGGCTGCAAGCTTTACCAGATGGACGTCAAAAGTGCCTTCCTTAATGGAGTCATTGAGGAAGAAGTCTACGTCAGACAGCCTCCAGGTTTCGAAAACCCCAATACCCAAACCATGTCTTCAAGCTTTCCAAAGCATTGTATGGACTTAAGCAGGCCCCCAGAGCTTGGTATGAGAGGCTTAAGTCCTACTTGTTGAGTCATGGCTTTGAAATGGGTAAAGTAGATAAGACCTTGTTCATCCGCCGGCATGGCACTGACCTCCTGCTCGTCCAGATCTATGTCGATGACATCATCTTTGGCGGCTCTTCCCATACTCTGGTTTCACAGTTCTCGGATGTCATGAGCACTGAGTTTGAGATGAGTATGATGGGCGAGTTGACCTTCTTCCTTAGCTTCCAAATCAAGCAGACTCGGGAGGGTACATTTCTTCATCAGGGAAAGTACACTCGTGACCTCCTGAGACGCTTCGACATGAGTGATGGTAAGCCTGTGTCGACTCCCATGGCTTCTACAGCCTATCTTAATCCAGATGAGGACGGCGAGCCAGTTGATCAGAAAGAGTTCAGAAGTATGATCGGCTCACTTCTTTACCTCGCTGCCTCGAGACCAGACATACACTTCTCTGTGTGTCTGTGTGCTCGTTTTCAGGCTTCTCCTCGCGTCTCTCACCGTCAGGCGGTGAAGCGCATCTTTCGGTACCTTCGAGCCACCATTGACTATGGTATCTGGTACTCTTCTTCTTCCTGTCTTTCCTTGAGAGCCTTCTTGGATGCAGACTTTGCCGGCTGTAGGATAGATAGGAAGAGCACTTCTGGCACTTGCCAATTCATTGGCACTTCTCTCGTCTCTTGGTCGTCTAGGAAGCAGTCCGGTGTTGCACAGTCCACCGCAGAGGCCGAGTACGTTGCTGCTGAAGGGCTACGAGTAGGCTACGCTAGCGCAAATTAATAAAAATGTACCCGTAAACCAAGATCACTGCAGTTATAGATCACGGAATTACCACTAGACGCGCAGGTGCGGAATTGATGCAGCACGTCGGGGTAGAGTAGTCGTACTACGTCGATGCAGCACGTCGGGGCAGAGTAGTCGTACTACTTCCTCGTCCTCGTCGCGGCGTCCAACGTACATCTCCTCTCTTGCGGTTCGTCCAAACGCTACAGATGCAGCGCCTCCACAGGTATCCACACGTGCGGGAGGAAGCGACGCACGTCGGACTACTAGATCCGCTCGAGCGACTTGGGCGTGGGAGGGGTGGCGGCCAGGGTTTGAGGAAGTCACGAAAAACTCATCCCTCAATCCTGCGCCCCTTGCCCTCCTTTTATAGACGTCCTTACAATGGGCTTCTACGAATAGAGGCCCATTAGGACTCAATGCCCAGTCTAATTCGGATCCAATCCGAATTAGGCTTCAGCCCTTAAGAGTGTGACCCTATAGGTTCACGTATGTTTAGACATGACGCGAGTACACATACTTGGTCAATAGTTGGTAGCGGCCTCTAGCAAGACGTGCCAACTCCTAAACATACACAAAGATCATATCGGACGAACCATCACAACTTTATGTACATGCCAATCCCTTTGCCTCACGATATTTGGTCGAGCTCCAAGCTGACCACTCTTTCTCGATCCTGTGATCCGGAATCCCTTACTAGGTTAACTCTTAACCTTAAGTAGCATGGCCATGCATTTCTGGATCCGATCACTCGAGGGGCCCAGAGATATCTCTCTCAGGTAGAGAGGGGCAAATCCCATCTCGACTGACCATGCCTCGCAGCATGCTTCATGACAAAACCCGAAAGCTACCTTTATAACTACCCAGTTACGGAGTAGCGTTTGATAGCCCCTAAGTAGGTCGATTCACATCTCAAGTACATGCGACAATCTCAGGTCTAAGGACAAGGCGTACACATTGTGTAGAGAGAGAACCATAAGTATAATTGTTATGTCTCATGTTGGGTCGGTCCAACCCCATGTTCTAAACATGTGTCCACATTATTGGTTTGACATCTCCATGTCTATGACCTGTGAAACATGGTAATCAACCGATACATGTGCTAATCCATTATTCATGTGTGTCCACACATGAACTTCGACTAGGGACAACTTTTAGAATAACCATACAAGTAAAGAGTTTCATAAACAAGTCACATACTTGTTAATCAACACAAAGGCAATATTCAAGGAACATTTATTAAATCATGGATACAACGAAATATCATCATCTCTATGATTGCCTCTAGGGCATATTTCCAACAGTCTCCCACTTGCACTAGAGTCAATCTAGAAGATATCTAATACCCATAGCTCTTGTGTGTGCCTCATGCTTAGGCTGTGGGAGAGGCTTCGTCAAAGGATCTGAAATATTCAAATCCGTGTGTATTTTGCATATCTTTAAATCTCCTCGATTGAGGATCTCTCGAATGAGATGAAACCGCCGCAGTATGTGTTTGTTCTTTTGGTGATTCCTTGGCTCCTTGGCTTGCGCAATGGCCCCACTGTTATCACAGTAAAGATCCAGAGGACTGCACGCACTAGGAACCACACCTAGTTCAGTTATGAACTTCCTTATCCAAACACCTTCCTTTGCTGCTTCAGAAGCCGCAATGTACTCGGCCTCCGTTGTAGAGTCAGCAACAGTCTCCTGCTTGGAACTCTTCCAACTGACCGCACCACCGTTCAAAATGAACACAAAACCCGATTGCGATTTGTAATCGTCTTTGTCGGTTTGGAAGCTTGCATCGGTGTAACCATTTACAACGAGCTCTTCCTCACCTCCGTAGACTAGGAACACATCCTTAGTTCTTCTCAAATACTTGAGGATGTTTTTAACCGCTGTCCAGTGACTCTCACCGGGATCAGCCTGGTATCTGCTCGTAACACTTAGAGCATAGGAAACATCTGGGCGAGTACATATCATAGCATACATGATAGATCCAATGACCGAAGCATATGGAATCTTACTCATGCGATCTCGCTCATCAGTTGTCGAAGGACACTGAGTCTTGCCAAGATTTATGCCATGAGACATGGGCAAGAACCCTTTCTTTGCCTCCTCCATGTTGAACTGTTTCAACACTTTGTCAATGTAAGTACTCTGGCTTAATCCTATTAGCCTTTTTGATCTATCTCTATAGATCTTAATACCCAAAATATATGCCGCTTCCCCTAAGTCCTTCATTGAAAAACTATTTTTCAGTGAGGTCTTAACGGACTCGAGCATAGGAATATCATTTCCAATCAGTAATATGTCATCTACATATAAGATTAGAAATACGAGCGAGCTCCCACTTGCCTTCTTGTAAATGCAAGATTCTTCTTCGTTTTTGATGAAGCCAAACCCTTTGACCACTTTATCAAAACGAATGTTCCAACTCCGAGATGCTTGCTTCAATCCATAAATGGATTTTTGAAGTTTGCATACTTTTCTAGCATTGATTGGATCGACAAAACCCTCGGGCTGTGTCATATACACGTCCTCGGTTAAATTTCCATTAAGGAAAGCCGTTTTGACATCCATCTGCCATATCTCATAGTCGAAATATGCAGCAATAGCTAGAATGATCCGTATAGATTTAAGCATCGCTACAGGCGAGAAGGTCTCATCGTAGTCAACTCCTTGAACTTGCCGAAAACCTTTTGCGACAAGTCGAGCTTTATGGATATGAACATTTCCATCCATATCAATCTTCTTTTTATAGATCCATTTGCACTCTATGGTTTTAACACCATCAGGCGGGTCAACCAAGTTCCAAACTTGATTGTCTCGCATGGATGCTATCTCGGATCTCATGGCACTATGCCATTTCTCAGAGTCTGGGTCCATCATTGCTTCCGCATAGGTCGTAGGCTCATCATTGTCTAACAATAACATATCTCGCGTATTGCGGAGCCTTTCCGACCTTCGTGGTGGTGGTGCTTCCTTTGCCATGGGTTCCTCAACTTGTTCTGCCACGTGGGCATCATTCGTCGAGTCTTCCCCGATTGGTTCATCTTGAACCTCTTCAAGCTGCACCGTTCTTCCACTTGTCTCCCTGTTGAGAAACTCTTTCTCTAGGAAAACACCACTTCGAGCGACAAACACTTTGCCCTCTAGTCGGTTGTAGAAGTAATATCCAAAGGTTTCCTTCGGATATCCCACGAAAATGCATTTATCCGACTTGGGTGTGAGCTTGTCCGACTGTAGTCGCTTGACAAACGCCTCACATCCCCAAATCTTTAGAAAAGACAAACTGTGACTCTTCCCAGTCCATATCTCATATGGTGTCTTAACTACGGATTTAGACGGTACCCTATTAAGTGTGAAAGCTGCTGTTTCTAGAGCGTAACCCCAAAATGATAATGGTAGATCTGACTGGCTCATCATCGATCGAACCATGTCCAACAAGGTCCGATCACGCCGCTCGGATACCCTGTTTCTTTGAGGCGTTCCGGGCGGTGTTAGTTGTGGAACAATTCCGCAACTCTTCAGATGATTGCTAAATTCATGACTCAAATACTCGCCACCACGATCAGATCGCAGAGCCTTAATTTTCTTGGCACGTTGATTTTCAACCTCATTCTGGAACTCTTTGAACTTTTCAAAAGTTTCAGACTTATGCTTCATTAAGTAGACATAGCCATATCTACTAAAATCATCAGTGAAAGTTATGAAGTAATGAAATCCACCTCTAGCAGTCGTGCTCATTGGTCCACATACATCAGTATGTATGATTTCCAACAAGTCTGATGCCCTCTCAAAAGAACCTTTGAAAGGTGACTTGGTCATCTTACCAAGCAAACAAGCTTCACATGTCTCGTATGATTCAAAATCAAACGAAGTTAGAAGACCATCATCATGGAGCTTCTTCATGCGCTTTTCACTTATGTGACCCAAACGACAATGCCAAACATAGGTGGGATTCAAATCATTAGGTCGAAGTCTTTTAGCATTTATGTTAAAGATGGGCGCATCATCAAGATTTAAAATAAATAACCCATTCACAATGGGCGCAAAAGCCACAAACATTTCATTTTTAGAGATCAAACAACCATTGTCTTTACATGCAAATGAATAACCATCTCTCATCAAACATGAGGGGGGATAAAATGTTTCGACTCATACTAGGAACATAATAACAATTATTCAATTCCATAATAAATCTTGAAGGAAGCTGAAGTTGCATGGTGCCGACGGTCAACGCAGCAACCCTTGCTTTATTTCCGACGCGAAAATCAACTTCACCTCTTGCGACTCCTCTACTTCTTGTTAGCCCCTGCATCGAGTTGCAAATGTGAGCAACTGATCCGGTATCAAATACCCAAGAGTTAATAGGAGAATCAGCAAGATAAATGTCTAAAACATTTATGAGAAGTGTACCATGGGTGGAAGTCTTACTTCCAGCCTTCTTCTTGCATTCCTCGGAATCCATGTACTTCTTGCAGTTTCTCTTCCAGTGGCCAGTTTCTTTACAATAGAAGCATACTGTCTCAGCTCCCGGTCCAGCATTGGGCTTAGGCGTTGGCTTCGAGATAATATCTTTAACCTTGCCCTTATTCTTTGCCCATGGCTTCTTACCCTTTTTCTTGAAGCTAGACTTGTTCTGCACAGCCATCACATGGCTAGGCCCTGCACACTTCTTAATGTCACTCTCTGCTGTTTTGAGCATCCCACAAAGCTCATTAAGGCCCTTTTCCACCCCATGCATATGGTAGTTCGAAATGAAATGTCCATAGCTAGGTGGAAGAGACGCCAAAATGAAATCAGTTGCCAACTCTTGGCCAATTGGAAAACCAAGTTTATCCAAAGTCTGACTGTAACCAACCATTTTGATCACATGTGGGCCTACGGGTGCACCTTCTGTTAACTTGCATTCCAGAAAAGCCTTAGAGACATTGAACCGTTCAGTTCTGACCTGAGTCTGGAACATGTCCTTAAGCGCCATGATCATATCATACGCTTCCTGATCCTCAAACTGCTTTTGAAGGTCAGGTTCCATGCATGCAAGCATAAGACAGCTAACCTCAAGAGAATCATCACATGCTTTCTTGTAGGCAGTTTTAACAGCTGCAGCCGCATTGTTAGCAGGCTCTTCTGGGATTGGGGTGTCCAGAACGTTTTCCTTTTTATCTGCCCTGAGAACAATTCTCAGGTTACGGACCCAGTCCGAATAGTTTGTTCCATTTAATTTTTCTTTCTCAAGAATCGATCGCAAAGCAAAAGGGTGTGCGCGGCTGCTAGATGCCATTGATCTACAATAGGAAATGCAAAATACTAAGACAAATAGAACCATGATAGAGTAAACTGTATTAAACAAATTTAATAGAATGTACTCCCACTAAAATCAACATCCCTCTATTGATTTTTAGCGATTCAAGATCCGCAATTACCGAGTCTACTAGTGAGCTTTTGCATCACCGCTAGGAGACAAGGTAATTCGGTAAGCAACACCTTACTAATCATATCTATATATGACTCTTGTTGTTGGGTGACATCTCTATGCCCCGGCGCCCAACCTTTATGCCCCAAGGCCCATAACCTTTATGATAACCTTGTTAAGTTCACCAACCCTTATGCATGTATGTATCCGATACAAACCCATCTAGTCAAGGAAAGTCAATGGTGCCCTAATTTTATAGACCCACCATCAATTTACAAGACATGGGATGGTGCAGAGTTTAGTTGGGAGGGCATATGTTTAACTTAACATTTTGTGAGGGATCGTTATACTTCTACCATTCAAACATGCATAGGAGTAAAACAAACAGGAATAGCATTCACACAGTTGTGACTCAGTATGGCCCATTTTCTCATGGTGATCTCCATCGCCATAGAATCTGTCCACCATGATGATCTCCATCTCCATGGTTAATGTGTGCCATCCCTCCAAGTGATGTGTCCTCCGAGTACTAATATAAGCTATTACTCATAACAGCTAGTAATAAAATACATGGATACAAGGAATCATCACAAGTCGGCACGCAGGCCGTTAATACAATACTTTGACAACACAATGGCTCCAGCCGTGTTGCTGAACCCACGACACGCAGGTCATGAAAATATTACAAACATGCATCACATACACATTAGGCCATACTGGTCACATACATCCTGCAAAAACAAGTTATGCAAAGAATCGCAATCTACCGGATAAGGGGGTCGAGGGGGTTTCCCCCCGCGGGGTTCGAAGGGGCAGCGCCCCTCGCGGTAAATCATATTTACCCCAAATCGACTATTGTTCCGATTCGACCAATTTGCATTGATCTTCGCGTGCCGCAACCGGTTTTACGTGTCACTGTCTACCCCGATGGTGATTCCGACCGGTAGGGGTATGTTGTGGCACGACCTTAGCAGCATAATCACGGAATATCGATTATTAATCTAGGTTCCGATTCGACCAATCATATTGATCTTCGCATTCCGCAATCGGTTTTACGTGTCACTGTCTACCCCGATGGTGATTTCGACCGGTAGGGGTATGTTGTGGCACGACCTTAGCAGCATGATCACGGAAACCAGATCTATCCATTACCAGAACTATACAATCGATCACATCGATCATAACGACTTACATATCGCCATATGCAAATCACCCGAACCTATAACATGACAGCAATGGCTCTGATACCACTGAAGGGCTACGGGTAGGCTACGCTAGCGCAAATTAATAAAAATTTACCCGTAAACCAAGATCACTGCAGTTATAGATCACGGAATTACCACTAGACGCGCAGGTGCGGAATTGATGCAGCACGTCGGGGTAGAGTAGTCGTACTACGTCGATGCAGCACGTCGGGGCAGAGTAGTCGTACTACTTCCTCGTCCTCGTCGCGGCGTCCAACGTACAGCTCCTCTCTTGCGGTTCGTCCAAACGCTACAGATGCAGCGCCTCCACAGGTATCCACACGTGCGGGAGGAAGCGACGCACGCCGAACTACTAGATCCGCGCGAGCGACTTGGGCGTGGGAGGGGTGGCGGCCAGGGTTTGAGGAAGTCACGAAAAACTCATCCCTCAATCCTGCGCCCCTTGCCCTCCTTTTATAGACGTCCTTACAATGGGCTTCTACGAATAGAGGGATTAGGACTCAATGCCCAGTCTAATTCGGATCCAATCCGAATTAGGCTTCAGCCCTTAAGAGTGTGACCCTATAGGTTCACGTATGTTTAGACATGACGCGAGTACACATACTTGGTCAATAGTTGGTAGCGGCCTCTAGCAAGACGTGCCAACTCCTAAACATACACAAAGATCATATCGGACGAACCATCACAACTTTATGTACATGCCAATCCCTTTGCCTCACGATATTTGGTCGAGCTCCAAGCTGACCACTCTTTCTCGATCCTGTGATCCGGAATCCCTTACTAGGTTAACTCTTAACCTTAAGTAGCATGGCCATGCATTTCTGGATCCGATCACTCGAGGGGCCCAGAGATATCTCTCTCAGGTAGAGAGGGGCAAATCCCATCTCGACTGACCATGCCTCGCAGCATGCTTCATGACAAAACCCGAAAGCTACCTTTATAACTACCCAGTTACGGAGTAGCGTTTGATAGCCCCTAAGTAGGTCGATTCACATCTCAAGTACATGCGACAATCTCAGGTCTAAGGACAAGGCGTACACATTGTGTAGAGAGAGAACCATAAGTATAATTGTTATGTCTCATGTTGGGTCGGTCCAACCCCATGTTCTAAACATGTGTCCACATTATTGGTTTGACATCTCCATGTCTATGACCTGTGAAACATGGTCATCAACCGATACATGTGCTAATCCATTATTCATGTGTGTCCACACATGAACTTCGACTAGGGACAACTTTTAGAATAACCATACAAGTAAAGAGTTTCATAAACAAGTCACATACTTGTTAATCAACACAAAGGCAATATTCAAGGAACATTTATTAAATCATGGATACAACGAAATATCATCATCTCTATGATTGCCTCTAGGGCATATTTCCAACAGCTGCAGCCAGCTGCTGTAGTCAGGTGCTTTGGATGGTCTCGACCCTGCGGGACTTTGGGTTAGTTATCGACAGTGTTCCACTCTTTTGTGATAACACTTCTGCGATTAACATTGCTAAGAACCCAGTGCAGCACTCTCGGACCAAGCACATTGATATTCGCTACCACTTCCTTGGAGGCCATGTAGAGAAGGGTGATATAGTGCTCCAGTTTGTGGAGAGTGACCACCAATTGGCTGATATCTTCACCAAGCCTTTGGATAGTTCGAGGTTTTCAGCTCTACGGGGAGAGCTTGGGGTGGTTTGTCCTTACGGACTGTAGTGAGGGGGAGTTTTGGGCTTTACTGCTTTACTATATTGATTATGCTTCTGTCTCATTTTTGTTGCTTTGCGCTTGGGGTGCATTTGGGTTTAGTCCTTCCAGCATAGGTTAGAGTGTTTTTCTTACCGAGTTGCTTAGACTTCTTACTCTTATCTTGTGCTTCCAGGATGCTGCATATTAGCTGTTTCTTATCTCACTAGGTTGAGCTCACTCACTGCTTGTAGGTTCTAGCGAGGGTTGGGCCACTCTCGGGTAGACAGGGTACGTGTTTGCTCTCTAGTGTGTGATTTACTGTCGGCTGATTGTCCTGGAGTCATATGGGGTAGATGAGAGTCTGTTTGAGCCATAGTTGTCTCTATATCTTATCTATGCTTTAAGGACTACCTGTTTGGTCTTATTTGCCGGCTTCTCGATTTTATTGCTTTGGTTCAGGGAGAGTTCATTTGGGAGCTTCTGGAGCTTAATTTTGACTTAACTCAACTTGAACTAAAAGTTGCATCTCATGTTGAGGGGGAGCTGGACTTTCTTACTTTTTAGCATTTCGCGTTGTAATATAACTACATTGAGTCTTGATTATTATCCTTTATGACATACGTACAATGCTCTACACCTTTCCATGGCTTGTGCTTTATTTGCTAGATTTATCATGACTTCATATGTGTAGACTAGCTTTTGCCATGATAAGTGAATTAAAATTGATCTACTTGAATTAAAACTTATCATGCTAGCACTTGAGTTTAGTATTTCTTGAGCTATCCTTTTATGATTCATGCCATGTCAAATAAGCTTAGTTGAGCGTTGAATCTTTGTTGAGGCTTAAGTTGAGCTATATTAGTTCTTGATGATGCATAAGTTAGTACAACATGTTTAAAAAGCAAAATAATCTCTTTTGTGCGAAAAACTGATTTCACCAATTCTTTCTCATGAGACGGCTTGCCATTGCACTAGGCATGAACTCAGGGGGAGTTTTGGATGACCTAGACTATCTTCTTAAGCTTCTCGCTTGGAGTAGTCGCATAAGGCTTGAGATCTAGCACATAAAAAAATTGGGTTGGCATTTTGTGTTGCCGTGAGGGAGCTTCACTGCCCTTAGTTGGGGACAGCATTAATGGCATTTATTTTGGTGTGATTTGCTCTCTCAGTCAGTTGTGCAGTGTGATTTTGTTTCAATTCCTTGCGTTGTTGCAATCTGGCCGCAGTCCACTTTATTTGCCTCGGGTTGCAGCTTCTTTGTGATCTCCTGCTAATTCGGTTCTAGCCAGCATTTAATGATGTATTGATCTCTTTGTTGGCTGCAGTATTTAGTCTCTCTTTTGGCCCAAGTAAAAAAAAAATTACTGCATGCCAATCAGTGATATTTGCATATCCTTCGGCCAAGCTGAAACCTGTATGCCAATCATTAATGCTTTGATGCCTTTCAGCTTGTAGTACTCCATTTTAGTTCTTTTCTAGCAGCAGTTGGTTGCATTCTTCATCTGTCTGTTCGGCCAGCAAGTTCTTGTGACCTGAGTAGTACTAGTTTTGTCTCCTGGTTGCTTTCGGGTTGAAGTTTGGAGCTGCATGCTTTGAGTGTCCTTTCCTTGTTTTAGTGGGTAGCAGATTTACCTTTTTTTTCGTGCTCTTCTTTGCCCTTTATTTGCAGCATTCGGACAACATTAAAGCTCTTCATGCAAAGTAAAGTCCAAACTGCATGCTAGTTCTTTAGTATCTTTCTCTTTTTCTTTTGGGTTGATTTTCAACTATTTTGCATGCAGATCAAACAGCGTTATTTTCAATTGAATTTTTTGCTGGTTGGTCTCTGATTTATGCTGGATTTTTGGGTATCGCATGCGTTCCAAGTTTCAGCATAATTAGTTTTTTTTGTGAGTTGCTCTGTTTCTGCAATATCTGTGTACGAATTCTCGGGGGCGTTTTTTGAAACGAACGACATTCACCCCGCTCTGTCGCCATTTCGGTCCTACAATAGGACTGCCCCTGTTCCTATGTGTATAGCCGCGAAGGAATTGTGCCATATGAAAGGGGGGTTCCTACATCTGCCTGCCGAGGAAACCTAGCGGCCCTAACTTGTTAGAGAAACCTGTGAAAGGCTTCATAGTATACCCCGTCCGCTCACCTTGGCAGTGTTATGGGAGTAATTCCCCGGGCACATGGGGCAACATGACTCACGGGTAAAGATGTACAACCTCTGCAGAGTGTTAAAAACTGTTATAACAGCCGTGCTCACGGTTACGAGTGGCCCGGAAAACTCACAGAATAGTGTTACTTATGTTCTTGTTCATTCATGATGACCTATGATGATGTTATTATGTTTCAATTGGTTCTGATATATGATAAAGTGGGTTTAACGGGGGCTCAAGCAAAATCTGATACTACATAATGTTAAAATCTTGACTTACTAAAAATGCTGAACGCAGTAAACTAGAGTCACCTCTTTGAGCTTCATAACCCCATGTTATCTTGTTAAGTACGAGATGTACTTACGCTTGTTTACTTTCAATATTTGGATAAAAATCCCGGATGGGTAACAGATGTCAACGGTTATGAGAACTTCCCGGAAGATTTTTAGGCTTGAGGTCAACCAGTTGACAGTCCCTGTGTTGGAGCTGCCACGAGAGAGCTATCTTTTTATTTTCCGCTGTGATGTGTAAAGTCATGCCGGTACTAAATGTGATGTAATATACACTGTGATGATATTATTTGTAATCTGTCAATCTTATATGTGCGACTGATCCCTGGGCGCACATGAGTTTTATGCATTCAATTTTATCTTTAAAATTGGGTGTGACAAATTGGTATCAGAGCCAGGTTGACTGTAGGACGCAAGCCTAGTTAGTGATGGTCGTTTTAGCATCTTTGCTCCACTTGTTTTAATTTTAATTTTATTTTAATTAATTTTATTTATTTATTTTAATAAAAATCTGGGCTGTTACAACTTGATGGATGAAATGGAGGAACGAAATGTTCTTATGTTTGTTCAAATTGCTGTCATGTCATCATGTGTATTCCATGAATTGCATGTTGTTGTTACTTATGTAGTTATGTTATGATCGACTATTGGGTATATTTTCATTGTGGATGAAAAGACTATGCTTGTTTAGATTTCATGAATGTTTTGACAAGATGAACTATTTACGTATTTTCGTTAATTTTGGATGTATAGTTTAAGAGGATTTCATGTTCCGATAAATATTCGTAACCGTATTCGTATTCGATCCGTATCTGTATTCGATATTATTCGTATTTGTATTCGTATTCGAGTTATCCGTATTCGTATCCGTATCCGGAAAAAAAATATGAAAACAAATATGGTAGAAGCATTATCCGTCCGTATCCGATCCGTTTTCACCCCTATGCTTACTGCCTCATTCTTGTTATTTTATTAAAATATTTATGGTTCTCATACTTTATTCTATTATATAAAAATTATTGATTCTAATCCTATCTTACTCTAAATCTATAGATGCCTCATGACCTGAAGACCGCACGCCTCAACTCTGGAGCCTACCGTGCTGTGTTCACCCCTAGGGCTCCACAGGAGGAGAAGGAGATCGTGGTCATCTCCGATGACGAGGTGGAACCCATGATTGTGGAGGAAGTCGCTGAGGAATATGAGGAGTGGATGGCTACCCCGACTCCTACACCTGCACCTGCTCCTACTCCAGCTGTTGTACCTGTCCCTGCTGCTGCACCTGAAGGAAAGCGCGTAGGCTACGATAGCAGAAAATAAAAATTTCTACCGCGCACACCAGGACATCATGCTAAAGAGGGATCATAGATCGTTACCACTAGACGCGCAGCGCAGCGGAAGAAGAGTTGGAGAAGCCGATCCAACCACGCGCGTCGAGGTAGTAGTGGAAGTAGCCGATCGTCCCGAACAGATCGTCTCCTCCACGCGATCAACCACACCACGAGCAGATCCAATCTGTAGATTGTTGATGCCGATCAACGCCGCAACGAGCAGCGCCTCCACCGGTATCCACACGTTCGGGGCTGGAACGCCGATCGCGAGTGTACCAGCACTCGCGAGCGGCTAGGGTTTGGCTCGGGAGGTGGCGGCTAGGGTTTTGCTCGGGAGGAACAGAAGCGTGTATCCCTCAGCCCCCCACCTCCATATATATAGACCTCCTCACTTGGTATCAGAGCCGGTTAGCTCGTCAGATGCTCGCGGCACTTGATCTGCGTGTTTGGGAGATGAAAGTGACCACCATCAAAGACACGACAGACCTCTCGACCCTGACTCTTGACGCGCTGTACTCGCGCCTCAAGACTCACGAGTTTGACGTTGTCTCTCGTCGGTCGAAGTCACAGTCGATGGCTTTGGTCACCAATCCTGTTTCTTCTTCCGGGCTTTCTTCTGATTCTTCTTGCGGTTTCTCCCTCGCTGCTCTCTGTGACATAACTGATGATCAGTTAGAGCAGCTTGCGGATGATCAGCTGGCCCTCCTAGCCCGAAGGTTTTCCCATGCCTACAGGGGTAGGAGAGACAGAAAGAGGGGAGGACCCGTGATTTGTTTCGAGTGTGGTGGCCCCAACCACATCCGAGCAAACTGCCCCAAGCTGGAGAAGGGAAAGAACGACTACGGCGGTTCGGGCAAGAACGACTACACCGACAAGAACCGCAACAAGAAGCCTCCAGCTCAGACGCCGGGAAAGAAGAAGTTCCGCAACTTTGGCAAAGCCAAGAAACTTTTCCAATGCGTCCTCACCGCATTCGACGACCTCGACCTCAGCAAGGTGGAGGGATGGAGCGACGACGACGAGGAGGGTGACCAAGTGCCCAAGGATGGCGGCGACGACTTCTCCGGCATGTGCTTCATGGCCCTTGAGGGCGAGATCAGCCACACCACGAGCAGATCCAATCTGTAGATTGTTGATGCCGATCAACGCCGCAACGAGCAGCGCCTCCACCGGTATCCACACGTCCGGGGCTGGAACGCCGATCGCGAGTGTACCAGCACTCGCGAGCGGCTAGGGTTTGGCTCGGGAGGTGGCGGCTAGGGTTTTGCTCAGGAGGAACTGAAGCGTGTATCCCTCAGCCCCCCACCTCCATATATATAGACCTCCTCACTTGGGCCTCGTGGACCGAGGCCCAATAGGAGTCTATCCGGATCTCTATCCGAATTGAGCCCACATCCGAATCACATTCGAATCAGTGTTCCAACCCGTTAAGTGTGCGACCCTGTAGGTTCACGTATACTTGGTCGCGACCCGGAAACGCCTTTCCGGTCACCCTGTTAATAGCGGCCTCTAGCAAGACATATTAACCCCAAAGTATACGTAAAGATCATATCAGCTGAACCTGTAATGTTCTCATGTACGAATCCCTTTGCCTCACGATATAAATTAAGCTCAAGGCGAGACCTGTGTCATCCTCTTAATAGCTCAATGACTCTCTCGATTCCGTGATGGATTATAAACTCGTGATTGACTCCTCAATCACCTTGGCATGGCCATGCACTTTCATAATCCATTACATCGAGGGGTCCAGAGATATCTCTCCCATAAGGAGGGGCAAATTCTATCTTGATCATTCACATCCCACTACATGTTTCATAGCAAACCCGAAGACTACTTTTATGACTACCCAGTTACGGAGTAGTGTTTAGTAGTCCCAAAATAAGCTACTATGCATGTTGGGAACCATGATGATCTCAAGTCTAAGGATTCCACATAAACACTACTTGAGACCAACTAATGACACATGGAATCTCTGCAGTGTCTCATGGCGGGTCTATCCAACATATGTTCACTAATACATGTCCATATTATTGATTTGGTATCTCCATAGCATGATCCATGAGACATGATCATCAATCAATACATATGTTGATCTTTGAATCATATTTGTTCCTCATATGATATATAATCAGGGATCATTTAGAAATAGCAACATTTGGCATTAAGAGTCTCATGAATAAGTCACATACTCATTGATCAATAATGATAATGTCTATTTCAAGGAACAAACTAATGCATCATAAACATAGTGTGTGATATATATAACATCTCCATGTTATCTCTAGGGCATATCACTAACAGCACCTACACCAACGTCGTCATCAGCTACTTCACCGACGCCTGTGCCATCCCCGGCCAGCTGTTCCTGTGGTGGATGAGGAGATGGGCTGGACGTGCAAATACTACTTCAAGCAGGCCTCGGAGACGGCCTACTACCACACTCTCCTTACCCGGCCAGGTGCTGGATGACTACTACCTACACCGATCTGCATGCCTCCATCAAATATCACTGTGCGGAGTACCAGCACCCTCTGGAGGCAACTTATTGGAAGACGGAGCTGGTTGTCACCGCCTGGAACGACATAATTAAAGAATGGACATGAGGTAGAGACTGTCCACAGGACCACTGCCAGACGGGCCCATGCATTGGACGGCATGGAAGATGCAGCGCAGGACGCTTACATCTACTACCATGGTCGTCGTTTTGAGGCCATGAGGGAGGATCGATCGTTTAAGGTTCCTTCCTCGCAATGACCCTGAGGGTAATTGGCAGGTCCTGGCACCACCAGAAAGTGATCCAACTCTGGAAGCAACAGTGCGACATGTCCATGCCATGTAGGGCCGGGGTAGATGAAGAAGTCAAGGGAGAGCTGCGTGCGTCGCAGAGGGCCGAGAGGCGTCTCCAGAAGCAAGTTGACGAACTGCGTGCTCAACTTGGGCTGCCACCGATCTACAAGAAGAAGCCCCGGTCGTTCACCATGGTTGACACAACCCCATAGGTGTTTTGGTGCCTTTAGAAAGTAAGGACGTTGTTAGTTCATGTGTCATGTCCAGTCTTAGTTTGTCTTGTGAACTTCAGTGATCAGATGCTTATGTTGGTGAACTTGGTTGATTTGGAGTTTGCTTGATTGCTGGGAGATTGTGGGCATGTCCACAAGTCCCATAGCTTTGAACCTTAAGTTTTAGTTGTTGATTAATATAGTTGGGTTGCTTTATCATATCTCTGCTGTGCTGTTTTCTGGAGCAGCCTGTGTTCTTTATCTTGTAACTCAAGATCCGTGCTGCCAAAAATCATGAAATTTTTGTGGAGATAACTAAACTTCTGTATCTTTCAAATGCCTCCGGTAGCACGTTGATATCTGTTCTGGTCTGTGAGATCTAGCTGTCACAAGTTGATGTTTCTGCGCAGTCTGGAACTCAGAACAGATTCGGTCTAGCTCTGTTTTTGACTACGTTAATGTCAGAATCTGTAAAAGTGTTCTAAATAAAAGTTGTAGCTGACTTTCTAAGCTTTCTAACCATATATGGCATGCCTCTGTTGGGTCTCTGAAACTCGAGTTATGACAGAATTACTGAACTGCTGTTAATGGAACTCGCCCAGAGAATTTTCAGCATTGTTCTTTATCTCTTATAAGTGCTCTATAATTTGGAAATCTCTAAAATTTTGCGCATTTGTTTATAAAACAGATGGCCGCAAGTGGAGGCAGAGGCATAGGCCGTGGTCGTGGCCGTGGTGCTCCCATGAATCCACCACCGCCGCCACCAGTGACTATGGAGCAATTGATGGGAATGCAAGCACAGCTTATGCAAGCAATGATGCAACGCATGGATAATGAACCTGCGGGAGGACCACCACCTGTCCAGGTCAGGGACAAGCGTGGAGAATTCATGAAGGGCTGCCCTCCGGTGTTCACCCACGCCTCAGACCCCTTGGAGGCAGACAATTGGTTGCGTGCTGTGGAAAAGCAACTTAACATAGCACAATGCAATGATCTTGAGAAGGTGTTGTATGCTTCTGGTCAACTCCAGGGAGCAGCTTAGGATTGGTGGGAGTCCTTCCAGTATGGACGCCCCAACGATGCTCCTGCTATCACCTGGCAGAAATTCAGGGACAATTTCAGGTCATATCATATCCCCGATGGATTAGTGGAGCTAAAGCAGGAGGAATTCAGGTCCCTTAAGCAAGGGTCCATGTCCGTGGCTGAGTACCGTGACAAGTTTGTCCAACTATCACGCTATGCTCCAAATGATGTTGCTGAGGATAGTGAGAAGCAACGCTGCTTTCTCAAGGGACTTTATGATGGCCTGCAGCTCCAGCTTATGTCCAACACCTACCCTAACTTTCAGTCATTGGTGAACCGCGCTATTGTGATTGACAATAAGCGCAAGGAGATGGAAGCCAAGAAGAGGAAGCTTCAAGGGCAGGCTTCTGGAAGCAACACCCGCCCACGTGCCTATCCCCAGCAGGGTTTTCAGCAGAGGAACCAAGGACCATCCAACCAAGGGAACCGTGGTCAGTATCCTCAGCGTAACCAGTTCCAGCAACGTCCTCAGAACCAGCAACAGTATGGTAACCAGCGTCCCCAGCAGCAGACTGGCAATCAGGCACCACGCCAGGGAATGCCCAACAATGTTCCTGTGAAGAGTGGTACACCCAATAACCCCAATGCATGCTACCGCTATGGAGAAGTTGGTCACTATGCTCATCAGTGTCCTAGGAAGCAGAATCCGCAAGCTCTACAGAACCAGAATGGCAACCAGAAGTTCAATGCCCGACCACCTCACACTGGAAAAGTGAACCATGTGTCCTCTGATACAGCTCAGGAGGCGCCCGAGGTCATGTTGGGTACGTTCAGTGTCAACTCTATCTCTGCTACAGTACTTTTTGATTTTGGTGCTTCGTATTCATTCATTTCACAAGCTTTTGTTAGAATGCATAGCATACCTTTATGTGCCATGAAAAACCCCATGCTAGTAAATTCACCGGGAGGTAGCATGCATGCCAGCTTCTTATTGGAGTTCCTCAACTAGCCTTTCCTTAAGGTGGGTAGACTTCAAAGTGAATCCTATTGTGTTGAGAACAGCGGGAATTGATCTTATTCTGGGTATGGACTGGATGAAACAACATCGGGCAGTGATTCAGTGTCAGGGGAGAGCTATTGTTGTGACATCGCCTAATGGAGATAGAATTTGTGTAGAAGTGGTAGTGCAAGCTCAGCCGACAGCCACTGTGAACCAGCTGGATGGTGATGCCAACCAACAGGATCGTGTTGTGGAGGAATTCCCGGATGTTTTCCCCGATGACTTGCCAGGTATGCCACCTGACCGTGACATTGAGTTTATTATTGAATTATTACCTGGAACTGCACCCATAGCTAAACGTCCATATAGAATGGGGGTTAATGAATTAGAAGAGCTTAAGAAACAACTAAGGAAGTTGCAAGAAAAAGGTTTCATACGCCCCAGTTCTTCTCCATGGGGGGCGCCTGTGATCTTTGTGGATAAGAAGGATGGTACCCAACGGATGTGTGTGGACTATCGTTCTCTTAATGAGGTCATCATCAAGAATATGTACCCACTGCCAAGGATTGATGATTTGTTTGATCAGTTGAGAGGTGCCTGTGTGTTCTCCAAGATTGATCTCCGCTCAGGTTACCATCAGCTAAAGATTCGAAACTCTGACATACCCAAGACAGCATTCACTACACGGTATGGCTTGTATGAGTATACCGTTATGTCTTTTGGATTGACCAATGCACCTGCATACTTTATGTATCTAATGAACAAGGTGTTCATGGAGTTCCTTGATAAATTTGTGGTGGTATTCATTGATGATATACTGATATTCTCCAATACTGAAGAAGAACATGCTGAACATCTAAGGTTGGTCTTGCAAAAGCTCAGAAACATAAGTTGTATGCTAAGAGAAGCAAGTGTGAGTTTTGGTTGAAGGAGGTCTCTTTTCTGGGTCATGTTGTCTCCAATGGTGGAATAGCAGTGGATCCAGGCAAAGTGCAAGATGTATTGGATTGGAAACCACCAACCAATGTAAGTGAGATTCGTAGCTTTTTGGGATTGGCTGGGTACTACAGAAGGTTCATTGAAGGATTTTCCAATCTTGCTAAGCGTATGACAGCTCTGTTGGAGAAGAATGCCAAATTTGTATGGTCTGATAAATGCCAAGCAAACTTTGATGAGCTAAAGAAGAGATTGACTACAGCTCCAGTGTTGATTTCGCCAGATTTAAGCAAGAACTTCTCTATATATTGTGATGCATCTCGTCTGGGCCTTGGATGTGTTCTTATGCAAGAAGGAAGAGTGGTGGCATATGCATCTAGGCAATTGAGGAAGTATGAGTTGAACTACCCTACTCATGACTTGGAATTGGCAGCTGTGGTTCATGCTTTGAAAATCTGGAGACACTATCTAATTGGGCATAAGAGTGATATCTATACAGATCACAAGAGTTTGAAGTACATCTTTACTCAGTCAGATCTGAATCTGAGACAGCGTCGTTGGTTAGAATTGATCAAAGATTATGACTTGAAAGTGCATTATCATCCGGGAAAGGCAAATGTCGTAGCTGATGCACTTAGCAGGAAGAGTTATGCCAATGGACTTCGGATGACACTTATGCTTGCAGAATTGTGTGCTGAAATGGAGCCTCTCAACTTGAGCTTTATCACTAATACAATGGAAATGACGATAGAGCCTACCTTGGAGCAAGAAATACGCAAGGGTCAATTGGAGGATGAAAAACTTAAGGAGATAGCGGAGAATATAGTGCTTGGAAAGGCACCAGGTTTCAGGATGGACGAGAATGGAACTCTATGGTTCGGGAAAAGGATATGTGTACTTGAAGTGAAGACTATCCGTGATGCAATTCTGCGAGAGGCACATGAGTCTACTTATTCTATACACCCCGGAAGTACCAAGATGTATTTGGATCTCAAAGAGAAGTATTGGTGGTATGGGTTGAAGAGGGATGTGGCAGAGTATGTGGCTTTGTGTGACACTTGTCAAAGGGTGAAAGCTGAGCATCAAAGACCTGCAGGGTTGCTACAACCAATGAAGATTCCTGAATGAAAATGGAAAGAAGTTGGTATGGATTTTATTGTAGGATTACCTCGCACTCAAAGAGGTTATGATTCAATATGGGTAATAGTGGATCGACTCACCAAGGTTGCTCACTTTCTACCAGTCAAGACTACCTATACAGGTGCAAGGCTAGCAGAGTTGTACATGGAAAGGATAGTGTGCCTACATGGGGTTCCAAAGAAAATTGTGTCTGATAGAGGCACTCAGTTTACATTGCAATTCTGGCAGAAGGTACATAGATCTTTGGGGACAAAGTTGAATTTCAGTTCTGCTTATCACCCTCAAACTGATGGACAGACTGAAAGGATCAACCAGATTTTGGAAGACATGTTGAGAGCTTGTGCACTGCAATATGGTACAAGTTGGGATAAGAGTTTGCCATATGCTAAGTTCTCATACAACAACAGTCACCAGAAGAGTCTCAAGATGGCACCTTTCGAGGCGTTGTATGGACGTAAGTGTAGAACACCTTTGTTCTGGAATCAGACTGGTGAAACTCAAGTATTTGGACCCAATGTCCTTAGAGATGCAGAGGAACAAGTGAGAATGATTAGAGACAACTTGAGAGTGGCACAGTCCCGACAGAAAAGTTATGCTGACACTCGCAGAAGAGAGCTGACTTTTGAAGTTGGAGATTATGTGTATTTGAAGGTGTCACCAATGAGAAGCGTGAAGAGATTCAATATGAAGGGCAAGTTGGCACCGAGATATATTGGACCTTTCAAGATCCTAGAGAGACGTGGAGAAGTGGCCTATCAGTTGGAACTGCCTGAGAGTTTGTCAGGTGTGCACGATGTGTTTCATGTTTCTCAATTAAAGAAGTGTTTGCGAGTACCAGAAGAGCAGATTCCTTTAGAAGAGCTTGCTGTTAAGGAAGATCTCACATATGAAGAGTATCTGATAAAGGTCTTAGAGACAGCAGAAAGGGTTACAAGGAGCCGAGTTATAAAGATGTGCAAGGTACAGTGGAATCGGTATACAGAGGATGAGGCTACTTGGGAAAGAGAAGAGGATCTGAGAAAATCTTATCCGCAGCTGTTTGAGTAAGCAACCATCCGAATCTCGAGGACGGGATTCATCTTAAGGGGGGTAGAATTGTAACACCCTGAAAAATTTGCATTTTTCCAAAATAGATAAAATGATTTATTAAGCATTTTTGTGAGCATTTGAACCTAGGGAAATAATAATTTTTATGGAATTAAAATCAAATATAAGGTTAGTAACCTCTTGATGCATACATGCTGCTGCATATTTATTTATGTAATGTTTGGTTTTGACCAAATTTGAAATGGAATTCAAAATCAATTTGAAAATGGTTTGCAAAAACTCTGGAAAATAAAAAGAAAAAGCCAATTCTTTTTCCCTCCCTCTCTTTATCTCATTCGGCCCGCTGGCCTAGCTTTTCCCGTCGGCCCGCCTTCCCTTCCCTTCCTCCCTTCCCCTCTTTTCCTTGTTGGGCCAGCCTAGTCCGCAGCGCTGGCAACCGTTGCCCTCTCCCTCCCCTTCGCTCGCTGACAGGCCGGGTCCGCCGGTCAGCTCCTTCCCCACCTCCCGCTCTTTTCGGACGAGCGCTCGCATGGGCGAAACCGCCGCACCCCGCCCGCTCCTCGCGACGTGGGCGCGTCGCCCCGCTTCCCGGCCCCTTTAAAAGGAAACCAAGACCCTGCCGCCGCTCCCTTTCTTCTCCTAGCGCCAGTTGCTGCCTCACTCGAGCCCACAGCAACCGCCGCAGCGCTCGCCGGATCCGCCGAGCTCGAGTCCGCCACGGTGACTCCGTTCCGCCGCCTCGCCATCGTCGTTTGGTCTCCGCCGTGCTTCGCCGAGCCGTAAGGAACCTTCTGAGGCATTCCTATTGATGTTTCTCGCTCTCAATCGCTCATATCGCGTCGCCGGACCTTGCAGGGGCCTCACCGCCGCCGTTCCAAGCCGACCGCCGCCTTCACCTCGTCCTCGCCTTCGTTTTTCTCCCGAGGTGAGATTGCCGAGTTCTCCTCTTCGTCCCCGTGCTTTTCCCATGGAAAACCGTGGCCTCTAGGCCATTTTCGTGTGCTCCGGCGAGCAGCCTCGTCGCCGGCCATGGCCGACCGCCGCACCGGCGCTGTTTCCGGCCGGCGCCTCCACTCTTCCTCCTCCCAGATCTAATCCGTGCCGTTCATCTCAGATCCAACGGTCCAGAGTGGCCGGTACCCCTTCGCGTGGCGATTTTGCTAAAGAGACCCTCGGTTTCTTCGAAATTCCGCCCGCAGTCCTTTGGCCGGATTCAAAATTCAGATTTTGATTTTTTTAAATTCAAAATAGTTTGATCTATTTACAGAAATGCCACTACACTGTTTTGCTTATAAAATCTTCATTTTAGCTCCGATTTGATCCGTTCAAATTGCGTTAGGTTCATAATTAAGTGCTCTACATGTTAATACCACTATTAGTCATGTTTGCAACTTTTAAATTTCGAGGTTATATTTAATTAATTAAATTGCTATAGGAAATCTTGTTTAATTCATAACTTTCGCGTTTTAGCTCTGTTTTTCGTGAACTTCGCGTCTATGTGATCGTAGTGAGACGTAGATTCTTTTTATGAACCTTTTATCTTATTTTTATGCTGCTGGTGTACTGTTCTATTCCTAGAATTGTTTGCTTTGCATGAATGCCTTTGGAATGCTTGTATGTTGCTATGTTGGTCGAGTTCAGACGGTGAGGAGAACGTTGGAGATCAAGAGTTCTTTGTTGACCAGCAGGATCAGCCCGAGTTCATTGAGCAAGGCAAGTATAGCATGGGATCTACCTTGATGTCCTATTCACCATTTATTATTTACTCATTTGCATGTGTCTAATTTTGATACCCGTAAGGACATCCTAGTGGTTGATTTCCTGTTTCCTTGACTCCTATGGATTATATGCATATGGGTAGTGTGCTAGCGCTCAATGTAACTGTTTATGATCTACATTATGACTAATGGTTCTATGAAACGAAATGTAACTGTGATGATACTATTTGTAATTTGTCAATCTTATGTGTGCGACTGATCCCTGGGCGCACATGAGTTTTATGCATTCAATTTTATCCTTAAAATTGGGTGTGACAGCTTTGAACTCAAGTTCAACAGGTAGATGACATGTCTTCCCATACACTAACTGATATGGTGACATTCCAAGCGGTGTTCTATAGGCTGTTCTATAAGCCCATAATGCATCATGTAGTTTGTCCTTCCATGCCGTCCCCATTCCATTCACCGTCTTTTGCAGAATATTAATTCTTGATTTGTTTGTTTGATGTTTCTGCTTGTCCACTTGTTTGAGGATGATATGGAGTTGCAATATTATGATGGATCCCTTGCTTGAGTAGATACTTGCGAAAACTCTTGTCAATGAAATGAGATCCTCCATCACAAATCACCATTCTTGGCACACCAAATCTTGGGAATATTGTTTCTTCAAACATCTTCTTGGCATTTTTGGAGTCAGCTCCTCGACATGGCAAGGCTAGCTTCAACCCACTTCGAAACATAGTCAACTGCCACCAAGATGTACTCATAGTTCTTTGATTTTGGAAATGGTCCCATGTAGTCGATACCCCAGACATCGAAAAGCTCAATCTGGAGATTGTTGGTGAGTGGCATAGCATCTCTTGTATTGATGTTCCCGTGCCTTTGGCATGCATCACATCTCCGGATGAAGTCTTTCGTGTCATCATACATGCATGGTTGGCCAGAAAAATTCACTCTGCCAAATTTTTGCATGAGTGCGGAATGCCCCATAATGCCCTCCATATGGCGATGAGTGGCATCGTTCAATGATCTGAATGCCTTCTTCTGCCGGTACACATCTTCTAAGTAATCCATCTAAGCAAACTCTGTAGAGGTACAACTACTCATCCTATATGTGAAGTCGACTTTCATAGATAAGCTTCCTTTTATTCTCCCCTGGTGGTACATAGCCTGAAACCATGCATGAAATTAACAATATTTGCGTACCAGGGGTCGGAGTTGGTGATCTTCAATAGCATGTCGTCTCGTAGAGAATCATTAATAATGGACAATTCCTGTGGATTTTCAAATTGCATTCTAGACAAATGATCGGCTACAGAATTTTCTACTCCCTTTTTATCTTTTATTTATAAATCAAATTCTTGAAGTAACAAAATCCATCTTATAAGCCGAGGTTTAGCATCTTTTTTAGTGAGCAAATATTTTAAAGCAGCATGATCAGTATAAACAATAACTTTGGCTCCTACTAAGTGAGATCTAAACTTGTCAATAGCAAAAACAACAGCCAGGAGCTCTTTTTCAGTTGTTGCATAATTAAGTTGAGGTCCTCTCAAAGTTTTGCTAGCATAAGAAATTGCATGATGCTTTTTATCTTTTGTTTGTCTAAAACTACCACCACGGCATAATCACTAGCATCACACATAATTTCAAATGGTAAAGACCACTCAGGGGGTTGAATGATTGGTGTAGAGATAAGTGTTTTCTTTAAGATTTCAAAAGATTTTAAATATTCATCATCAAATTCAAAAGGAGCATCCTTGGCTAAAAGACTTGTAAGAGGTCTAGCGATATGTGAAAAGTCTTTTATAAAGCGACGATAAAATCCCGCATGATCAAGAAAACTGTGAATTCCCTTTACATTTGTGGGTGAAGGTAATTGTTCTATTACATCAATTTTAGCTCTGTCTACCTCAATTCCACGTTCAGACACCCTATGTCCAAGCACTATACCTTCTCGTACCATAAAATGACAATTTTTCCAATTAAGAACTAAATGTTTTTCCTTACATCTTTACAAAACTTTATCTAAATTTTTAAGACAATCATTGAAAGTTTTTCCATAAATAGAAAAATCATCCATAAAAGTTTCCATGATTTCTTCTATCATATCAGAAAATATAAACATCATGCATTTTTGAAATGAAGCTGGAGCATCACATAGTCCAAAAGACATTCTACGATAAGCATAAGTTCCATAAGGACAAGTAAAAGTAGTTTTGCTTTGATCATCAGGATGAATCGGGATTTGATGATATCCTGAAAACCCATCAAGAAAACAAAAGAAAGAGTGATTTGCAAGCCGTTCTAACATTTCATCAATGAAAGGTAACGAAAAATGATTTTTCTTTGTTGCCTTGTTAAGTTTTCGATAATCAATACACATCCGCCATCCAGTGACTGTTCTTTGTGGGATTAATTCATTTTTCTTATTTTTAACAACAGTCATGCCTCCTTTCTTAGGAACAACTTGAACAAGACTAACCCACTCACTATTAGGAACGGGATAGATTATCCCAACATGCAACAGCTTTAAAACCTCTTTCTTAACGACTTCTCTCATCGCATTATTAAGCCTACGCTGAGGTTCCCTAGAAGGTGTAGATTCAGAATTTATAGGGATGCGATGTGTGCAGAGAGCAGGGCTAATTTCCTTGAGATCTTGGAGTGAGTAGCCAAAAGCAGAACGATGCTTTTCCAGAATTGTAAGCAAATGAAAAGTTTCATCCTACGAAAGTTTATCACTAATAATTACAGGAGACTCTCTATCATTATTTAGAAAAGCATATTTAAGACCAGAAGGAAGGGGTTTAAGCTCAATGGGAGGTTTTGGCGGTTCCTGTATTTCATCCAAAAGTTCAGGATCTTGAATTTCATCATTTTCTAATTCCTCGATGAAATGTTGGGCGTCTTCTTCAAAGTTGGGTTCGGTTAGCTCGGAAAGAGATGCAACCATAACCTCATCCATCGGATCTCGCTCATCAGCACTTAACTCTGTCTCAGTATTTAGAGAATGAGTAATAGGTAAAGAAAGTTTAAGGCTTTTCATGAGATTTATTTTTAAATTCCCCCGTTGTCCTTCATGAATGAGTTAGAATTCCTTGTGCACCATTATAAAAGATCGCATTTCCTTCTGTGCCACTGAAAAAGTTTGGCGGCCTTCAGCGCCACTGCTCTAAACTTTTTTTGCCCTCCATGCCACTGCCGTCAGTCAGATTGGGCTCTAATGGTGTCAAACTGCAGGTGTGAAAAGTCGAAAATGCCCTTAGGTCTAAATATGCCATTAATTGTTTTGAGCATCTTAACGACTTCAAATGAAAAAAACTCAAAACTAGAAAGTTGTAGATCTCGTCGAGATCTACAACTTTCATATAAAAATTATCTTCATTTAATTCCGTTGCGAAATTAAATGAAGATAATTTTTATATGAAAGTTGTAGATCCCTACGGTTTGATTAAACCAATGTGCGTTTAGCTCTTCCCGCTCGTGGGTACTGGGAAATGGAGGGATGGATCGTTCGTGGAACGCGGCAAAACCGTTCTATACTTCTGCTGCCTTCGTAGGTCAAAGAAGAAAGTAATTAAGGTTTAGGAAAAATCCAGAAATCAATTATTTGTACACTAAAAATTCTTGCGATTTTAAAAATTCATACCTAATTCAAATCAACTCCAATGTGATGAACCAATTTATTTTGGCCATAACTTTTATTCCTCTATTTATCTATGTAATCCTCTACCCCACCAATGTTCTACCAATTTTTACTAAAACAATTAATCAGATGAATAGTGACAGATTGGAATTTCCTGAATTTCCTCAAAAACCGATTTTCAAACTGCTATAACTCTCACATACTAAATTCAAATGGAATGAATCTTTCACCAAAATTCATCTAAAGTCAAGAACTAACCACTGTAGAAAATTCATGCATTTTTTAGCAATTTGAATTTTATGGTATTTCTCGGTGTTCATTGATGTCTTTAATTCTCTAGAGTCCGAAGTGATCAACATAGACTTCTTCACCACTGAGAGTGAGCAACTCGAATACCAGCAAGGCAAGCATCATTTGAACTTTATTTTGCATCATTTCAATCCCAGTTTTATTAAGTAGTTATTTGAAATGCAATGATATTGTTGCTTGCATGCTATTTTAATATGTCGATATTTTTGTGATGAGTAATTAGTTATATCTTATTTATGATGTTATCCTTGATTGCTCCAGCACATATGTGCCTAGCTAGTTAGGTTGTGTGAATTATATTTGGTATATGGGTTTGCTTAGCCATGCGAGTCTAGCTTTGCGTTTGATCGATTGACGGGATTAACTCATCAATTATGGGAGACACAAAACTTTCCTTATCTTTACTTTAATCCAGATTTTCATATCTGCTTCTTAAGTTAAAAAAACTTAGCTTATTTCAAAAGTGACTTATTTACTATTTGGGTTCCTTTAGTCTCAAGAAATTTTCTGGAATTTTCTTGGATTTTTCTGGATTTACTTACTATTTTCTAGAGCTCAAAAGGATTTATTTGAATTTCTGCAGAGGACGGACGATGGCGATGGGACGGGGTAGCTGACCGACAGCGGGGAATGGTGACTCATCGGTGGCGAGAGCAGCGAGGACGGACGACGGTGAAGGTCGACGACCAATGACGGCAAGGGTCGATGGTGCTCGACCGGAACCGAAGACGACGGCAACGGCACACGGGCGAGGGAGAGCTCAGCTCGGTGAGGTGCGGAAAATGAGGGTGGTGCTCGAGATGTGAGGAATGAGGGGCGACCCTGCCTTAAATAGCGCGGACGCTGAGGACTCCAAGACGGACACAGGTGCAGAGTTCAAGTCGGGCACGAACGCCGAGACGGCGATGGAGAATGGAGCAAGCACGGTGGCGACATCGTGCCGAACATGGAGAGGAGAGTCCCAGTCGGAGACGAGGGCTTTGATTGGCGGGCCCCACTTGTCAGTGGCACGGAGGCGGCGAGCGGCCAGGATGAGCGCGGGCGACGAGGACGCTCCGAATTGGCGACGCACGGCGGCCATCTGGCAGGCGGGCATGAGCGCGGATGAGTGACACATTGCTTGGCGAGCAGGTGGGCTTCAGCCCATTTAGCCTTTTTCGCCCCATTTATCCAGAAATTGAAATAAATTCTTTTGAGCTCTAGAAAATAGCAAATAAATCCAAAAAAATTTAAGAAAATTGTAGAAAATTTTTTGAGACTCAAGGAACCCAAATAAAATACTTTTGATAAATGTTAATGTTTGGTTTAATCATATTAAATAATTTTTAATTAATAAAAATTTCAATTAAGCTTTTATTAATTCTAAAAAATTCAAATGGCGAATTTTATTTTAAAAGCTTCAAAAAGGCTTTAAAAACCAGGATGTTACAATATATTATTAACTATAAAAAAATATTGAGCCGCGTTAAATATTATCAGGTGAATTTATTTCTTAATGAATCTCCTTCTATTAATAAGACCAATATACTACCTCATGCCAATTTCTTGTGCATAGTTAGATTTGAACAGCTTGAAGATTTTAGAACTAAAGCATGGAGTAGCATGAGATGACACCACCCCATTCGACTGAGCCAATGTACATTAAGAGTTCAAGAAATCCTTCCGTCTACTACCCAAGACGTCAGGCATGGAAGGTTGCGGAAAATAAGGAAGAAATTGATTGCTACTGCCTTTGGAAACAAAACAAAGCAGGATTCGAATAAAAAGAAAACATCGTTTTTTTTAGTAGGAGATAAGGCCTGCGTGCCTAATTTTTGGTCAGATATAAGTGTTCTGTTTGTATCCAATTCTTGACCGAATAGAATAGCAAGGGAGGCCGGTCAAAACAAGGCATGCGTGCCCATATAAGATGGCCGTACGCGACTAGAAAAGGGGACCCCGACTAGATAACTGAGATGAGGAATTTTGCATATTTTTGTTATTTTGGATAGCCAATCAATCTAAATAGAAAATTTTAGAGTTCTTGTAAATTGAGATCATTCAACCTTTCCGTTGGGAATTGGGAATGCGATAAGGCTTTCACACGGTGGTCGTGAAGTCTGGCGTGTGTGATCTTACGAATTAAAGAGCGTTCGTTCTTGCATTGGCAATAGAGGATCGCTACGATTCAAGAGAGGGTACGTGAGTATCCAATTCTATGTCAAGAAGATCGGGCGATCCCGTATCAACTGGATTATCTTCAATCTGTCTTTGATTTTTCTCACCTTCTCTTCAAAGTCTTGGAGCAGATTTGGCTTGGGGTCTTGGGGTTCTTCTGGTTGATATCACAACAGCAGTGTTCTACACTTTGTTCCATACAATGCTTCAAAAGATACCATCTGGAGACTGGCCTGGTAGCTATTATTGTAAGAGAACTCATCATAGGATAGGGCACGGTCCCAGCTATTTCCAAAATCCAAACCACAAGCTCTCAGCATGTCCTCCAGCACTTGGTTGACTCACTCAATCTGTCCATCAATCTAAGGGTGATAATTAGTGCTAAATTGGTCCACCACTACCCAGATAGCGTCCTTCCCTTACTGCATGTGAGGTAAATCAACCACAAAATCCATTGTTATATCATCCTATGACCATACTGGAACCTCCAATGGTTGTAACAATCCTGTCAGATGCTTATGCTTTGCCTTAACTTACTAACAAACCTCGTAGAAAGCCACATACTAAGCAATATCCATCCTCATTTCCACAAAAAACTCTTCTTTAAATCCCAATACAACTTGGTCTCATCAGGATGAATAGTGTATAGGGGGTATAATGAGCTTTCTTTAGAATGACAACCTTAACTTGAGCTTTCTATGGCACAGAAAGGCAACCTTTAAACTGCAATGCACTAGTCTCATCAATGTTGAAATCCCCTTCTTTACCCTCATCTAGATGCTACCTCACTTGCAGGAGAAACCGATCATGCTGTTGTACCTCCCGCACCCGCTCTAGAATGGCTAACTCAACGAGTAATCAAGTTTTAGCCTTCGCAGTGCCCACAAAAAAAATAGGAGATTCCCATGTGCTACAAATCAGCAATAAGGTAATTCAGAGTAGATAGTACCACCTTACAACTAAGGGCATCAACCACCAAATTTGCTTTGCTTGTATGGTACTAGATGTGAGATCATAGTCCTTGATCGATTCCAGGCACCTCCTCTGTCTCAAGTTCAGATCTTTTTGTGTGAAGATATATTTGAGGCTCTTGTGGCTGGCGAAAATATTGCAAGTTTCCTCATACAGATAGTGCCACCAAATTTTTAGAGTAAAGATCACTGTATCAAGCTCTAAATCATGGATGGGATAGTTTTGCTTATATTTCTTCAATTGCCTTGACACATAAGCGATTGCTTTTCCATCTTGCATGAGTACACAACTATGCCCTACTAGAGATGCATCAAAATAGATTGTGTAATGCTTCCCTGGCTTAGGGAGGGTGAGAACATGAGTAGTCACCAGCTTCTCCTTTAAGCTACAAAAACCGCATACATAATCACCTGCCTACTGGAATTTCATGACTTTCTGTATTAGTTGAGACATTGGCTTGGCAATTATGTAGAAACCCTCCACAAAACTCCGATAATAGCCAACTAAACCCAGAAAGCTCCTCACTTCTTTGACATTAGACGGCCTCTTCCAGTCGACCACTATAGAAGTCCTGATTGGATCAACATAAATACCTTACTGGTTAATCACATGACTCAGG